>CANJKZ010000006.1:2100000-2582500 GCA_947471745.1 Closterium sp. Naga37s-1
GGAAAGGGTGCAAGATTGAGCATGCCGGGCATCACCTGAGAGCTCGAAAGACCTTCCAGATGGCCCCATTGGGCGTCTGTACCTGCCTCCATAGCACTATCTCCCCTCCTGATGGCGCCACGCACACGCACATGCACACATGCACACATGCACGCATGGACACACACATGCACATGCACACAAGCACACATGCACACATGCACACATGCACACATACACACATGCACATGCAAACATGCACCCACACATGCACATGCACACATGCACCCACACATGCACGCATGCACGGATGCATGCACGCATGCACGCACACATGCACGCACACATGCACACATGCACACATGCACAAATGCACAAATGCACATATGCACACATGCACACATGCACACACGCACCCACACATGCATGCATGCATGCACACATGCACACACGTACACATGCACACATGCACACATGCACACATGCACACATGCACACATGCACACATGCACACATGCACACATACACACATGCACATGCACACATGCACCCACACATGCACGCATGCGGATACATGCACGCATGCACGCACACATGCACGCACACATGCACACATGCACACATGCACACACGCACGCATGCACGCACACATGCACACACGTACACATGCACACATGCACACATGCACGCACACACACGCACACATGCACACATGCACATATGCACACATGCACACATGCACACATACACACATGCTCACATGCACACATGCACACATGCACACATGCACACACACAGACACGCACAAACAGCAGCATGAGTGACAGCATGGCAGGAAGGGAATGCGGTGGCCGGGAACAAGCACTTCCGAGCAATGTGAGGTGATGAGCAGAGGAGCAGCAGTGTTGGGACGAAACGATGTATGGAAGAGGATGGGAAGGATGTGAGTGGGCGGCGGGATGTGAATGGGTGAAGGGATGTGAATGGGTGAAGGGATGTGAATGGGTGAGGGGATGTGAATGGGTGAGGGGATGTGAATGGGTGAAGGGATGCGGATGGGTGAGGGGATGTGTGGGCGGGTGAAGAAGCTTACCATCTGCTCCTGAGGCGAGGACGTCCCCTGAGAGATTGGTGCGGGATAGAGAGCGAGAGACAGAGACAAGGACATAGTGAGAAACGCGCAGCCTTGCAGCGCAATGAGGGTACATGCCCATGGTGAACACAGAGAAGCACATGCGCACATCCACAGACACACGTTTCACACATGCACATGCACATGCACAGGCCAGCTAGGCAGACGGGCGGGCGGACGGACAGACACGCACACCAACAGTGGCACATATGCACCATGGCAGAGACAGTACGCAGCTTGCGCCCGATGCGGTGAGGGCATGCGGGTGAGGGCATGCGGGTGAGGGCATGCGGGTGAGGGCATGCGGGTGAGGGCATGCGTGCACCAGAGGGCGAGAAGCGCAGGGCGTTGACAGCGTAGTTGTGGTGCGCTAGTGCAGCCACGAACTCCACTGTCGGCTCCCCTGCTGCATCCCATGCCACTCTCCACAACTGCAGGGGGGGAGAGAGACCGGGGGGTGCAGATCCGGACAGGGACGGAAGGCAAGGGAAGGGGAGGAGAGGTGAGGGGAGCGGAGCAGAGGGGAGGGGAGGGGAGGAAATGGGAGGGGGTAGGGTAGGGTAGGGCTGGTTGTCATGTGTATGGTGCTTGGAAGTGAGCATCCTTCGCGCGCTCTCTCTCTCGTTCCTCCCTCCTGCCTGCACTCCCCAACCACCGACCCTCATTCACGCGCACGCACTCACCCACAGTCCCTTGCCCTCGCACCCTTGATTCTAAGTAAGTGAGCAACCCAAGCAAACACGACAACATAGCCTACCAAACTATGTGCAAGTATATAGTTTGACACGTGCGCCTAGCCAGCGGGCAACACTTGCGCCCTGCCAGCGTATGGCATCAGCAGCGCGCGCGCCCCGCCAGAACGACACACGCCTGGCCCTCTTCGCCTTGTTTGCGCCTCACATGCCAATTCCCCTCCGACCTTCATTTTCACCAGTCCTCTCATATCCGCCAATTTCTCTCCCCCATACCTCCTCTCCCACCCATCTTCCCCTTCTCCACGCCTTCCCCCTCACCGCGAGCCTCGTCAACCCATCTCGCGCCGCACCTTAATCTCCTTATCCGCGCCGCCAGTTGCGAGCACGCCCGACGGGTGGAAGTCCGCGGAGAGCACGGGCTCGCGCCCGTGCCACAGCACCTGCACCGTCTTCACACGCATTTTCGCCGCCTGACGCCCGTTTGCGTCCGTCAACCTCCGTCAAGCTCCGTCAGCCTCCGTCAGTCTACGTCAGCGTCTGTTAGCATCTGTCAGTCCGTGGATTTGTCCACCTCCGTCAGCTACCGTCGTCGGTCTCGACTCTCGCTCTCTCTCTCGCTCCCTCTCGTCGTCGTCGATGCAGCCAAGATCGGCCACCGTTCACGCGGTGTAGTTTCGAGGTCACGTGACGCGATGCGTTCCACGGTCGCAGCAGCGGACGATTCACCCGCAAATCACAAACGCCGTCGTCCGCACGAAGCTTCGCTGCAAGCTCTGGCTAGCGTTAGCCGGCAAACCCGGACCTGGCCAAATTAGTCACCGTGCTCCTCCCCAACTCCTACAGGCTTTCGCGCACCGCATCGCGCATCCCAACTCTTGGAGCTTTTCATAAAAAACTGTAGCAACAATTTCGCGGGCTTTGCTGATCAGTGTCAGTCAAAGCGCCAACAGTAATAAACGCGGTAGTGAGGGTTGCGTTGCAGCTTACAGCACGTGAAGACATGCTAACAAAAACGCGCACACTTCGTATGGTATGGCAAAAGCATATTCACTACCTTCATCCAATATTATGATCTGTTGTGTCAGCTGAACCAAGCATTGTACTTTTCTGGTCGAACAAGAAGCCGCAAAATCACCGCTTTTTCAATGGTTGAACAGCCAACACAATCCTAACAGCATGCCCCCAACCATCAGTTAATGTCAAGCTACCGAATGAGAAGTATGTGCTCGCACTCAGTACAGTAAACCTCACTGTTATAGTAACACTCTCACCTGGCTCTATCGTGAACGCATCTGGCGAAACATTCATGCGCACTCTCCTCGGTTCTACGACACTCACAAAATACATCGACCCATAATCAGCCACATTCGTAACCGTCCGTTTCACCGTCACACTCCTCCTCAGCCGCGACACGGAAATCACCGGACGGTTGAGATCGCACGCGCGAATCTTCCGCAAAACCGTGCCCTGAAACTGCCTCTTGGCCCGAGCATAACTCTGCCCGGCCAGAAAATTAGCATAATCGCTCACATTCGCGTTAAACGTCAGGCCAGGGTCCATAATCTTCTCAGGACGCACATGCCCTGCTCCCATCTCCCACGGGCTCGCATCGCCCCCGTAGTCGTTCCTTATCGCCAGGCCGCGGTTACTGGTAACCGCCGCGGTGGTCATAATAGCGGACATAACCTGCGCCGGGGACCAGTCAGGCCGCTGTTGCACGATGAGTGCTGCAACGCCCGCCACATGCGGCGTGGCCATGGAGGTCCCGGAGAGCAGCGCAAAGTAGCCCAAGGAGGGGGCCATGGAGTGATCCGGAGGGGGGAATGCGGCCCAGAGCTGCACGCCCGGCGCGATGATGTCGGGCTTGAGGATGTCGTTGGTGGGCTTGGGTGCTGTGGGCGCGGCGGTGGGGGGCACGAGCGGGCCGCAGGAGGAGGTGGGGGAGATGACTGGCGCCTCTGCTGGCGATCCGGGGAGTTCGAACGGGGTGATGCGCGTGCTGGTGGGATGGGGGAGAGGGTTGGGATGGGATGGGGGTTAGGCTTGTGGCATGGGGTGGGGGGCGTGTGGCTTGTGGCATGGGGTTTGGGGCGTGTGGCATGCGGCATGGGGCATAATGCATGGGCCATGTGGTATGTGGCATGTGGCACGTGGCATGGGGAGTGGTACCTCACAGGGTTCCCAGATTGATGAAAGGATACAGGAATTACATGGTTGAAGGTAATGCATAGCAGACATCAGCACGAGAGCACACATCCGTGTCACTCACACACGAGGTGCATGGGTGCAGGAGGGGAGAACAAAGAGAGGTACAGTGCTGTGGTGCCCTGCTGTTCCTTGCAGCGACTAGATGATCGAGCTACATTGCCCATGTGCTACAGTGCCCATGTGCTACAGTGCCCATGTGCTACGGTGTCCATGTGCTACATTGCCCATGTGCTACAGTGCCCATGTGCTACAGTACCCATGTGCTACAGTGCCCATATGCTACGGTGTCCATGTGCTACATTGCCCATGTGCTACAGTGCCCATGTGCTACAGTGCCCAAATGCTACATTGCCCATGTGCTACAGTGCCCCTGTGCTACAGTGCACATGTGCAGCAGTGCCCCTTGCTACAGTGCCATACATGCGAGAGCCACACACAGCAGCCAACAGCTCAAGCATCAAGAGCGGAAGAGGCAGAGGCAAGAGTCGAGAGCACGCATAGGAGAGCGGGTTGTGCCACTTACCGGGACGGCACACCGCCGCTGTTGACGCTCGAGGTGGCATTTGAATGCGCTGCAATAACCGCGTGCACAACAGCAGCACCAGCAGCAGCAAACGCTTGAGTGGCAAGTGTGGGCGGGTGAGCAGTGGCAGCATCAGCAGTGGGGTAGTGCATGGCGGTGGCGGTGGCGGTAGCGGTAGCATCGGATGCAGAGAATGCTGTGGCACTGCCGTCTATGGCTGACACCCGGCTGATGGAGCTGTAGTGTGCACGGGGGTGCAAGGGGAGAGGGAAGCGTTGGGAGTGGAGAGCGGGGAGTGGGGAGTGGGGAGTGGGGAGTGAGTTAAGGAGAAAGGTAGCAGCAGCAGCATGGTACTGCATGGCTGTGGTGGCGGGAGCATCTGATGTGGAGAGCACTGCAGCACTGCCGTCTATTGCTGACACTGACTGATGGAGCTGCCTTGTGCACGCAAGTGGGGAGAGAGGAGTGGAGGAGAGGAAGAGAGAGAGGGGAAAGGCGGCAGGGTAACAAGGGAGGTGTAGGGGGAGAGGAAAAAGGGAGTGTGGAAGAAACGAAGGAGGGGATGGGAGAAATGATGGCGGTTGGAAGATGGAAGAAGGATGTATGAGCGATGGGTGGGAGTAGTATGGGACAGATAGGGAGGAGTGAAACGAGAGCCGTGACTCGTGATCCGAGGGAGGCTGAGCATGTGTGGACGGGAGGCAGTGCTACTTGTACTGAAGCCCGCAGTTTGTTTAGAGGGCACTTCGATTAAACAGCAGTACTGCTTCCCAACAGGATAAGCGAAAAGCAGGAGGCAAGGCCTATGAGCAGAATCTACCAGTGATTGGCTCTTGTACACATGAAAGTGCTGGGGGAGGGTGACAGCAAAGCCGACTCAAAAGAGTGGAGCGTGTTAGTGCTAGTGCTAGTAAGAGTGCTGGTGCTGGTGCTAGTGTTCGTGCGAGTGCGAGTGCTGGTGCTAGTGGGGGGTGGGGATGGGGATGTGGATGTGAGGTAGGAGTGGTAGGTATTAGAGAGAAGGTGGGGGTGCAAGTAGAAAAGCAGCAAGAGCAGGAGAAAGGTGTGGCGACAGGGAGGTATCAGAGAGTGTGAGCGGGATATTGAGACGTGCGAGGGAGAAAGAAGAGAAGGCCACAAGGAAGGAAGTAAGGCAGGAGGAGGGGAGTGAGTGAGTGGCATACCTAGCTCCAACGGTGAGGTACCACGGGGCGAAGTTGCAGAGCTTGCGGTACGACGAGGCCTTGCCTCGAGGGGCCCCGCTGTTGCCCGCTGCAAACACTGTCACCACACCCGCCTGCCAGGGGGTGGATACGAACGAGGTATGTGGGGTGGGGTTGCATGGAGAGCAAAGCACATGGGAGGGTGGCGGAGGTGAGGTGTAGGTGGAGGTGCGACGAAGGGATTGAGGAGGGGGGAATGAAGGAGTGAGGGCGGGATGTGGTATGGAGGATGAAGGGAGGCGCCACACCCCATCCCCACCCCATCCCTACCCCATCCCCGCTCCGTCCTACCCTATCCTATCCCAACCCCCCCTTCACCCACCACCAACCACAAGCGCATTCCGAAAAGCAGCATCGGGCCTCAAGGAGGGCGGTGGAATGCGCTTGCGGTTGGTGCAACGTTCTGCATGCCTCAAGCCTGCTCAGCAGCGACAGGCTGAGCCATCACCCCCTCCTCATTCATCCAGCTCTGCGCTCTGCGCTCTGCGCCCTGCGCCCTGCGCCCTGCGCCCTGCCCCTGCCCCTGCCCCTGCCCCTGCCCCTGCCCTTGCCTCGTCCCTGTCCCGTCCCTGCCCCAATCCCACCCCATCACAACTCGTCCTTTCCCGAAGACTCAGCGCAAGCGCATTGTGGAAGGCAGCATTGTGGAAGGCAGCATTGTGGAAGGCAGCATTGTGGAAGGCAGCATCGTGGAAGTACCTGATCGACGCCTCAACGCTGCCCACCACCATCACCCTCCTCCTCCTGCCGTCCCCGCCCCATCCCCGCCCCATCCCCGCCCCATCCCCGCCCCATCCCCGCCTCATCCCTACCCCACCCCTTCGCCCCTTCCTATCCCAACCCCATTGCAACCCCGTATCCGCCCCACTCCCACCCTAAACAACCCACCGCGAGCGCATTGAGAAGCACAGCATCGTGGAAGCACGCTCTGGATGCCGCAAGGCTGCCCAGCGACAGGCTCAGCAGCACGTCCACTCTCCCCCCCCCCCCCCCCCCCCCTCCATCCCAACCAGCCCCAGCAGTAGCCGCTCTCCCCACCATTTCCCCACTGACCGCAAGAGCATTGAGGAACACAGCATCGTGGAAGTATGTCCTGGAGGCCGCAAGGCTGCCCAGCGACAGGCTCAGCACGTCCACGCCGTCCGCCACAGCCGCATTCACCGCCGCTGCTATGTCCGCCTCCGTCGCCCACACCTGTCCCCTACTGCGCCAAAACACCTTGTAGGCGGCAATGCGCGCGCGCGGCGCCATGCCGCTTGCTGTTTCCCCTGTGTCGCCTAGCGGCACCCCCGCGGCTCCTGCTGCTGCCCTGTGAAGGATAAGGAAGGACAGGGGATGGGAGGAGGGGGTCGGGGGAGGGGAAGGGGAGGCGCGCGGAGGGGTGTGGAGGGGCGAAGTTGGGAATGGGGAAAGGGGAGGGGAAGGGGTGGGGGGGGGGGGGGGGTGGGGTGGGAAGGAGAGGGGAGGAGTATGTGTGTGTGGGAGGGGTTGGGAGGGAAGTGGAGGGATTTTTTGAGGGTTCTAAAAAAATCTTTGTGGCAGAGTAAGTGCATGGGACGCCATTGCGCGTTCAGCTGCGCGCTCATGGTCACGCAGCCTTGCTGCCCCGCAACACGTGGCTGCCTGCCTGCCTGCTTCTGCTGCTATACGCGTACACACACAGCACGGCAAGGACACCCACAGTGCCTGCCTGGTGGGTGGGCCCGCAGCGGTAGAAAAAAGAGGCGTCACCACCCACCCACCCACCCACCCAGCACCGCCACTGGGAGTTGGACCAGGAGGGCGGGACGAGAAGAGGGTGAGGCGGGGTGTCAAGAAGGTGACGGTGTGGGAAAAACAAGACTCCCTGCGTAATGGAAAGGCTTGTGGAGATGATTTGAGGGTGTGGGGCAAGGATGGGAGGGAGAGAGGGGAGAAGGGGAGAGAATAGGGAGGCTGCGGTGGAGGGGAAAGGGGAGACAATGGGTGCAGTAGGGGGCGTGTAGATGCAGTGGGTGTGGACGGACTGGCGAATCCCATCCTTCTCTCCCCACCACCACACATGCTATCTTTTCCCCTCCCCCCCTCCATCCTTGTTCTTCTTCCACCACACCACATCCTCCGTATGGTACAAACCCCTTTCCCCTGCGACAACCCAACCCAACCCAGCCTCCTTCCCCCTCCCCCTTTGTCTCACACCACATGCTCCTTGGCTCCCACGCTTTCGTTCACCATCACGCTTTAGACTCTCTCTCTCTCTCTCTCTCTCTCTCTCTCTCTCTCTCTCTCTCTCTCTCTCTCTCTCTCTCTCTCTCTCTCTCTCTCTCTCTCTCTCTCTCTCTCTCTCTCTCTCTCTCTCTCTCTCTCTCTCTCTCTCTCTCTCTCTCTCTCTCTCTCTCTCTCTCTCTCTCTCTCTCTCTCTCTCTCTCTCTCTCTCTCTCTCTCTCTCTCTCTCTCTCTCTCTCTCTCTCTCTCTCTCTCTCTCTCTCTCTCTCTCTCTCTCTCTCTCTCTCTCTCTCTCTCTCTCTCTCTCTCTCTCTCTCTCTCTCTCTCTCTCTCTCTCTCTCTCTCTCTCTCTCTCTCTCTCTCTCTCTCTCTCTCTCTCTCTCTCTCTCTCTCTCTCTCTCTCTCTCTCTCTCTCTCTCTCTCTCTCTCTCTCTCTCTCTCTCTCTCTCTCTCTCTCTCTCTCTCTCTCTCTCTCTCTCTCTCTCGAATGGTCCGTGTATTAGCTGAAGGGTGGTACAAAGGTTTGAAGCAGACACATGCAAACTAGGCAAACAAGCAGACCTACTCCCCTCCCCCCCCCCGCTGTCCGACCCTAGTGGTCGGACGGGGGCTCAATCAGCTGGTGCAGCTGCCCCTCGTTGAGGGGGGCCCACGGCCCTTGCAGGCTGAGCTCGTCCGCCTCCAGGGCCTCATTGGTCTTGGTGCGGAGGGCGTTTGCCTGCGCCCTCTGGAGGCACACGCTCCAGCGCTGGCGGTACTCCGTCAGCAGCTTGGCAGCCTCTCGAGAGGTAGGGGCCGCGTTGTAGCGGAGCTTCGCCGCCAGCTCCGCGCACTGCCGCAGGTAAGTCAGCACCCCCGGCGACGGGTAGCCGTAGGTCTCCACGGCCAAGGCGTGGAACCCCACCCACGCGTTCCGTCCCGCATATTTCTCCTCCTTCCGAGCAGCTGCCGCCCTAGCCGCCCAACCAGGTGCGCGGTTGCAGTTCTCGTCCTGGTAGGACACCGGGTCGGTCACGGTCACATCACAAAGCCACACTTCTCCGGTCAGGGGATGGCGGATGGAGACATCCGCTTTAGGGTTTTCAACCAGAGAGTAGGCATAGGTCTCCTTGTGAACCGTGAAGCCTGCTTCCGCCCCTATCCTTGCGATTTCATCCCTGAGAGCATGGTGTGTGGCAGTCCTCCCTTTCCCCTTCTCGCAGCGCATAAGGTGATTCGGGAGGCGGTCATCAGGAAAGGTGGTGCGGTATCGGCAGTCGCACCGCCTTGGGATAGGGAGGGGGAGCAGTGCGGCTATGGCGGGGTGTAGGGAGTCGGCTAGCGAGTGCAGGAGGTGAGCCGCGCCGACCACCGAAGCGAGGTACGCGTAACTTCCTTCCACGGCCGGGTCCGTAATGCCCAAACCCCCCAAGGTAACGGGGAGCGCTGCCTGCCGCCAAATACGCCTCCTTTCCGCGTTGCTCCTTGGCGCGACAATGTGCGCGGCCTCTAGGAACGCGTGGAGCAGCCGCTCCCCCCATGCCGACCATTCTGCTGTGGGCAGGACCTCCAGCGGGGTTGTCCTTGCCAGGAAGGAGGCGCGGCGGCTGACGCAACGTGTGAGGAGGAGGAGGCAGAGCTGCGGGTCCATTTGCGCTAGCAACGGGAGCGGTTCAGCTGCTGCCGTAAGTCTGTCCCTGACTGCCACGGCGCAGCCCTGCGTTGTGCCGACGGGGCTGCCGAGGATTTGCAGCCCTTCGGTCGAGATGGTGATGCCGGGGGGGACGGAGGCAGGGTCAATTGGGGCGGCGGACCGCAGACGCATCACCGAGCAGCGTGATGTCGTCGGCGTAGGCGAGTAGGACCACCTGCGGGTGAGCCGCTGCCGTCGCAACGAGGCAGGGGTGGATGATTGCGGCGAATAGAAGGGGGCCGAGGGGATCACCTTGGCGGACCCCCCTGGCGCTTTGCAGTGGAGCCGCTGCGAACTCATGGTCGAGGAAGAGCGAGGAGGGGACTCCGTAAGACAGGCGGACCAGGGGGGTGAGGCTCTCGAGCGCTTCGTTCCTCAACCCCTCGAACACCGCTCTCCTCTCGACCGCGTTGAACGCGTTCGCGAGGTCGATCTGTAGCGCTACTGCCGCGGGATGGACCTCCAGGTAAGTACGTGCCGTGTGTATAGCGGCCTCAATGCCCCCCGCTACCGCCACGCCGAACTGAAGGGGGACGAAGTGAGATCTAGCGGCGGGCGCGATCAGGAAAAGAGCGGCTTCGGCGATGATCCGAAGCAGGCATTCCCCGACCGCGATCGGCCTCGTCCCACCGTGCGGTTTCGTGAAGGCCAAAAGACGAGAGGCGGTAAGTAGCTCTCCCGCAACGGCTGGTAGCTTCCCCACCAGAGCCGTGTTGGTGAGGGCTAGGAGGTGGGTGAAGACTTCGGCGTTTCCTAGTACTGCATCACGGAGATGTTCGAAGGTAGTTCCTAAGGGGCCCGCCCCCACTCCATTGGGGAGATTGGCGATGATCCTTCTGAAGTCGCGGGCTTCGATAGCGGGAGGGTTTTCCGCTGTGGCAGCGTGCAGCCAATCAGGTAGCGGTTGGGATGCAGGTGGGTGTCTCGTCCTCAGGGCCTCGAGAACTTCAGGTGAGGCAGGCGACACGGGCGTGGCTTGCAGGGATTGCAATGATTTTAAGAGGTTACCACGCTTCGCCAGGCCCTCCGCTCTGGCGAGAATTCCAGTTGTGTCAGGTGCGTGGCGAGGCTGCGGGGGGAGGGAGATCGATTCGGCAGCTTCTTCGTAGAGGCCGGCCCAGAGCCCTTGGCGAAATCGCAGGAGCCTGTTCATCATTGCGCTCCAGTCAGGCTTACGAGCTGACGAGGAGCGAAGAAGTAAGCGAGGGAGGAAGGTGAGTAACATCCAGCCAGGTTCTGACTCGGGGTTGGCTGCCAGGTGGAGTAACGGTGTCAGCAGGCAAATCGCGAAAGACTCGGTCTTTTGGAGGGTGGCGGGCGACTGGGGGTTGGCGACTGTCGCGCAGCGGGCCAATGTCCCAGTCAGCAACCTGGGCGAACAGGTCAGTATTTTTCGCCAGGTCGTCGGGTTTGAGCATTGGGGGGGTCGGAATTGGGGCTGCTGAATTCTCATTGGCTGTCGCAGAGTCAACTCTAGTCTCTGTGGCGGCTCGATTTCCCCTCCTTGCGTGATTTCCCCCCGCGGCTCGGTTCTGAGCTGTGGTTCGGTTGGCAGGTTCGCCTCAGACATTTGGGCTGGGGAGCTACTCTCCCCGAAGCAAAAGTTCCAACTCCTCCTCGTCCTCCTCAGCTTCTGCTCCCAACATCCTCTCTCTTTCAGGGTTAAAAGCAGGGTCACCCTCGTTACTTTCCTCATTCTCCACTTCCTCCTCTGCCTCCTCGCTAAGCGATTCCTCGCCGCCCTCCGCGCCGTTTCGCATCAGCCTTTCCGCATTTCTCGCGTAGCCGCTTGCACCAGTGCGGCGCCTGTTTGAACCCCGTGTTCCACCACCTCTTCGTCCTCTCTCGTTACCTCGTCGTCCGCGGCGGCTGCCGCGTCCCACGCGGTTCCGCGTTGCTCTTCCAACTGCAGCTCCCTCGCGCCCTGTCTGCGGCGCCGCGACAGTCTCGTTTTCGCTTCGTCGGCGCGCTGGCGACGGCTGCGGTACGATCGGGGGTGATGGACCCATCCGCGAAACGGGATCCGGAGCTGGAGGGTTCCGCGGAGAGCGCGCTGCCGGAGCCTGCGCCTGCCGGGCCTCGTCCGCGTCTCCTTGCGCACCCCTCCGCAAGCGAGCCCGCCGCTTCGAGCGGGTGCAAAAACTTCCCCATCGGCCTGCCGCGCGCCCCACCTCGCCGGAGTATTCGTGGGCGCCTGCACGTGTTGCGTCGAACCGCCCGGACGGTCAGCCGCGGCATGAGCGCGGGCGCTCGCCTCCACGTCAGCCTCCTTGGCCGCCCTCTCCTCGCCGCCCTTCTCCTGAGCATCGCGAGCACTATCAGCGCGAGGAGGGGGATCAGCGCTCCCCTGCACGTCCTCGCTCTCCTCGCCGCCCATCCCCTCGTGGTCGGGCAGGCCAGCGCTCACCCCGAGCGCGATCCCCCGCGCAACGCTCTCCGCGGCGATCTCCGGCGACGCGGGGGAGGGGGTCGCCTGGGCGTCGCTGGGATTCGGGTCGCCGCGAGCAGTCCCCCCCGCGTCCACATTCGGCTGGTTCCGGGGGACGGGGCCGGCGGAATGGCGGAGGGCGAGGCGGGAATGGTAACCAGCCGGAGGTGACCAACGGTCCCCCCTTCGCCGCGGACCCCGGCCAGGTTGCTCCTCTGCGCGCGCCGACGCTGCGCGAATATCAGCCCGCGCGTGAGGGGAGGGCTCAGTTCCGCACCCCCCGTCAGGTCCCCGGCTTCTCTGCGCCGCGCTTATCTGTTGGCCGGACTCCTGGCTGGCCGACGGCGTTTCCGCGCGAAGCGCTGACTGCACCTCCCCCCACTCGCGCGGGGAGAGACCCCATGCTGACCATGTGCCGGATTCTGAATCTGGCGGAGGCGTGCGAGATGGTGGCGAACTTGCAACTGGCGGTGTGTGGGGCCACGCGGAGCTTTTCGAGCAGTTTCGGTCCAGGATCCCGAGGATCCTGCGTGACTTTGGCAGAATCGCTCGAGTCGCCGTTGGCACCCGTGTCGGATGCGCCCGCCGGGGTATCTCCCTTAGCCCGTACTTTCCCCCGCCACGTGGGGGATCTTGTAGGGGCTGCTCAAGCCGGGACCCCCTTGGACACGCTCCAGTCGACGGCGCATTTCCTTCTTGCAGTATCGGCGTGCATGCGCTCGATGCTTGAGGTGGAGGGGGCGGAGCCGTACACGATGTAGGCCTTCGCCGCGTGTAGAATTGCATGCCGCGCCTCTTGTTCTTGCCCAGCTCCTTGCCTTTGTGAGTGTGTGTGCCCTTTATATGCCGAACCCACGTTTTGTGTCTTGCCACCAGGACTGCGCGGCCGAAGGCCGCCGGCGCGAGCCGCCGAAAATGAAACACCCACGAAATAATGAGGCAGGGAAGGCACAGAGGGCCCCTTAAATAGGCTCAGAGGGAGAGGGCAGAGGGAAGAGGGAGAGGGCTGGATGCTAAGGCCTTCTCTCTCTCGCTCTCTCTCCGCCGAAAATGAAACACCCACGAAATAATGAGGCAGGGAAGGCACAGAGGGCCCCTTAAATAGGCTCAGAGGGAGAGGGAAGAGGGAGAGGGCTGGATGCTAAGGCCTTCTCTCTCTCTCAAATGGTCCTTTGTATTAATTCAGCAGGGGGTACAGACGTGCAATTTGACTCGTGGTTCCCTTATACCTTCCGACCCATCAACCCATCCCTCTGACCCTCCCCCCCCCCCCCCCTTTAGTGCCCCTCTAACCCTCCAGCGTATGGAGGATGTCCCCTAGGTGCAGCGGCCATGGGTCCGCTGCCATCTGGGGGTGCGCTGCCTCAATCCCCGCCCTGGCCTTGGTGTGCAGGGCATTCGCCTGGGAGCGCTGGAGGGCCACTGACCAGCGCTATCTGAAGTGGCAGGCCATCTTCTTGGCCGATTTGGCCAAGGGGTTGGCCCTGAACCTGTTCCTAGCCGCTGCTGTGGCCAGCAGCTTAAGGAACGCTGTCGTGGGGGGCGCGTTTGCCCCGTATGTCTCGACGGCCAGGGCGCAGAACACCACGTGTTCGGTGTGCCTGTAGTAGTCCCTCTCCTTCCGCCTCTGTGCCTCCCTTGCAGCCCAGCCTGGGGGTTTGCAGGCTGTGGGGTCCCGGTTCTGTAGCACAGGGTCGGTGATAGTCGTGTCTGTGATCCAGGTCTCTCCACTGTCTGGGTCACGCACGATCACATCGGCCTTTTTCGGGTCATCCGGTGGTGAGTACATTGCATTCTCCAGGTATACCACCAGCTGCGCCTCCCTCGCCATTTTTGCCACGGCAAAGGCCAGCTGGTTGTGTGTGCGCGTTCTGTCCGGGCCTGTGCTGCAGCGGAGTAGGTGGTTGGGTAGGCTGCAGTCGGCCACGAGCTCTCCACACTCGCACACGGTAGGTACGTTCTGTCGGATGCCCATGCGGAGGGCCAGGGCTGTTCGGAATTGCCCTGGTGAGAAGCAGAGGTCTGGGGTCAGGGGTAGGGCTTGCAGCCATGCTCCCGCTCCCTCGCCTCTCAGGCTGACGAGGCGGAGCGTGTGGCCCATCTCGGGGGCTGACCTGATTGAGCGTGATTCTTCTGTCAGGGTGTCGGCCTTTGCCGCGTGCACTTCCTGAGAGAGGGCCCGCTGCAGCTGGTCTTGGGACGGGGTTTCTTGCTCCTCACGGAGGTATTGCAGCGCCAGCGGCGGCAGACGTCCCTCCATGTCTTGGATGGTGACTGAGTGTGCCGCAGACGGCTGCAGGGCGTTGCTGTTGCTCCCTAGCGCTGCGGTTGCTGGCAGGTCGAGTGAGCGGAGCAGGCGTAATGCCTCTGTCGTTGAGGCCAGGTAGGCTGGTGCGGCTTCTGTTGTGGGATCCGTGAGGCCCAGTCCACCTAGGGCCACTGGGAGGGTTGCTTGGCGGATGAGAAAATTGAACTCGGCTTCGCGGCGGGGTGGTTGGATGCTGGCGGCAGTCAGGGCGGTGTTGAGCAGTTCGGCGCACCACGCGTGCCATTCCGAGAGGGGAAGGACATCCGCTGAGGTGGTGCGCAGCAAGTAGCCGATTCTGCGGCTGATGCAGCGGGACAGGAGCAGGAGGGCATGCTGTGGATGGATGGATGCTAGGGAGCCCAGGGGTGCCGCCGCGTCTGTCAGAGTACTGCGGACCAGGTCAGCGCAGAAGCGCTGTGACCCCACGGGACTTCCCAACACCCGTACCCCCTCGTGGGTGAGTGGGAGGCCCTCGGGGAGCTCGTCACCCTCAAGCGGCGTCGTGGACCACGCCGACGATTTGCTGAGGTTGCAGGTGAGGCCATCCTGGGCGAGCAGCGGCGTCAGTAGCTTAAGCGCGCCGAGCGTTGCTGTCGCCGGTCCGACCATGGTGATGTCATCTGCGTATGCTAGGATCGTGACTTCTGGGTGCTCTGCTGCTGTGCGTCTGAGGTGCTGCTGGATTGATGCCGCGAACAGCAGGGGTCCGAGGGGGTCCCCTTGCCTCACCCCCCTTCCGCTGGTAAGTGCCGTCGTGCTCAAGCGGGGATCGGTCAGCAGCTGAGAAGGCGTTGCGTAGAAGGAGCGGGTGAAAGGTATGAGCGGTGCTAGCGGGGTGTTGTTGAGTGCGTTGAAGAACGCTTTCCTCTCTACGGAGTTGAAAGCGTTTTCAATGTGGAGTTGGAGGACTAGGCTGGAAGGTTGTGTAGTGGTGAGGTCTCTGACTGCATGTATAACGAACTCAGCTCCGCCTGGGACTGCCACACCGAATTGTTGGGGTAAGAAAAATCGCCTTGTTTCTCCTTGCAGTTCCGAGAGTGCCACCTTTGCTGCCAACCGGAGTAGGGATTCCCCTATTGCGATGGGGCGTACCCCCCCCCCCTGGTTTCGCGAAGGCGATGAGGCGGGATGGCGAGAGTAGTGCTGCAACCTCGGTGGAAAGATTCGTGCAACCTCTCTCTCTCTCTCTCTCTCTCTCTCTCTCTCTCTCTCTCTCTCTCTCTCTCTCTCTCTCTCTCTCTCTCTCTCTCCGCACAGCGCACGCATTTCCCCCTCTTCTTCCCGCCTCCCTCCATCTCTCCCGGCTCTCTCCCGGCAGACCACACGCGCACCCACCCACCCACCCACCCACCCACACACTCGCGCCCCGTGCCCTCTCCTCTCGCTCACCCACTCACCCCACCACATGCCATGGCCCTCTGCATATCCTCCCTTTTTTCCCTCTCTCTCCCTTCCCCCCTCTCCCCTCCACCCTCCCCCTCCCCCCCAACCCCCCCCCCCTCCCCCACGCACCCCGCACACCAAGTGCCGTGGCCCTGGGCGTCCCTGGGCGACAGGTAGTCACCGAACATGTCGACCTGCCCCTTGCTCTGCGTCTGCATGCCCGCGATGAACCACCGCGCGCCCACCACCTTGTTGCTGCACGCCTCCACGGGAAAGTCGTCCGTCACCTCGCATGAACCCACCCACGTGGCGGGCGGCGCGGAGTACGAGCCCTGGGGCGGAGGGGAGAGGTGGGGAGAGAGGGGTAGCGGGGGGAGAGGTGGCGCGTTTAGGCGGCGGGAAGCGATACAGGCAGGGACCGGGGTAGGGACATGGTGTGCGTGTGCAGCAGGGCGCGCCCACCACCTTGTTGCTGCACTGCACGCCGCCAAGGGAAAGTCGTCCGTCCGTCTCCTCGCACTCGCCCACCCATGCAGCGGGCCGTGGCCAGGGAGGAGTATGAGCCCTGGGAGGAAGGGGGGGGAGTGGCGGCGCGGGAAGAGAGGTAGCAGAGGAAGGGGCAAGGGTCTAGGCGGGGACAGCAGGGCGTGCGTGGGTGCCGGGTGGCAAGTAGCAAAAAGGTGCTGTTGCCCTGGGTTGAGGTCAGGGGGAACGGGGCTACTCTGGGTGCTATGATACAGCGGAAACACGAGGGGGGGAAGCGTGTCGTGAGGAGGCGAGAGAAAGCCCTGGGAGGGGGGGAAGTGGGAGGAGGGGTATTGTAAGGGAGACAAGGGTGGATGGGGAGGGTGAGGAAGAGAAGGGCAAGGGTGTGTGCGAGTGAGGGCTTAAAAAAGAATCCCTGCAGGGTGCGTGCGTGCAGGAACATACATCATCAGCGAAGGACTTGTGTTCGGGCCAGATGCCGGTGTCCACGACGCCCACCACCACGTCCTCGCCGGCGCTGCTCTGCCCGCCCGCCGCCGCCCACAGCGACGGCGGCAGCTGCAGGAACGCGGGCGACGCAGTCGTGAGCAGGCGGAAGCGCCCGCTGCGCGTCACGCTGCCCACGGCGGGGTGTCGCCGCATCCGCCGCGCCTCCCCCGCCGTCAGCTTCGCCGCGAACCCGTTCGCCACGTGCGTGTAGCTGTAGATGACTTTCTTTAAGCGCACGCGCGCGTCCGCGGCCACTTGGCGCTGCTGGCGCCGCAGCATGCGCTGGAACGCGCGCACTGCGGGCAGGCGCGAATTGATGCGCGCGCGCCGCCGGAATGCAGCGCGGTGCGAAGCGGTTGATATAGGGATAGGGCCGGCTGACGCCGCGGAGGAGGCGGAGGCAGAGGGGGATGATTGGGTGTTAGTTTCAGTGGGTTGGAGGACAGCAGTGGCGGGGAATCCGGGAATGCCGCCGTGATAGGCGGCAACGGGGGGCGCGGAGCGGAGCTGGACGATGTAGAGCGCGCGCGGCAAGGGCGCTGCTGCTGCGCGCGCGGGTGCCGCAGGGAGGCCCGCGGATGATGATGCGCGCGCGCGGGGACGATTGGAGGGCGCTGCAGGGCGCAGGGCGGAGCGAAGAAGGGAAGGGGTGTGCGGAAGGGGCGTGAGAAAGGGGTTTGAGTGAGGTAAGCGTGTGAAGATGAGGATAGATGTGGGGAGGCGGGCGGGAGGGCGGGAGAGAGAGAGCGATGGTTGGTGGGGCATGCTGAGGCATGGCGTAATGAAGTAGTTCGGGGGAAAGATGATTGCTGTTGAGAAAGATACCGGCCTGAATGAAATCATGGTGCTGCGCTGTCAGTGACATAGGCAGCGCGAGCGTGAGTGACGTGACATGATGACCGTGGGCCCCGCGTGCATAGTGGTATCAGTGGCGCGAGCTGCGGGTGCAATGCAAAGCGATAGAAATTCGACGATTGAGCGAGCGAGGCGGCGGTGAACGCATTGCATGACCTTCCAATGGTCATAACGAGTGGGCGAGAAACGAGTATTACCTTTGTGTGCACCCGCCGCCGCGTCCGCTGCTGCATCCACCCCCGCCACCACCACTACCGCCACGGCTAGTCCTAGCAGCAGCATCATTACCGCCAACCAGAGCAATCGCGCAGTCACCCGTGCCGCGACAACTGGTCTCGTTACGACCCATCCGCCGAGCCTTATCCTGTGCGTCGGTAACCGTTGCACCATCAGGGTGTTGCCGCTGTCGCCACGGCCCGTGTTGTGCGAGAGGCCACACCCGGTTACCGTTCTCGAACGCCTTGAGTCGCGCTCAACGTGATAAGAGATTTAACGTTACTCGTTCGTTTGGACGGTGCTTGCGGGATGATGCTCCGCCCCTTATATCCTTGCTGCGACCATGATTACTTCAAGGTAAACAACATGTAAGATTTCTACGTATGAGTGGGAGCGGTACAGCAGGAGACGGCGTAAGACGTGTTTCTGCAGCTCCTAAAATCGCACGTCACATGCTTTACTTATAGCAACGACCACGTTCGATCGAAGGAGGTTGTTTGTTTCGTGACAGCAGCGCATGCCTCCTCCATCCATCCCAGATTCCAAGCCCAGCCCGCTCACCCCAACCAAGAATTAGCAGCCGCGTGCATACTGTAGAGCAGAGTGTCGCATAGTCGATGGTCTTGACACGAGTCGAGTCGAGAAACAATAGAGGGGCATTTATCTCAAGAGTAACGAATATCGATGCATTCAAAATCAGTTTTTACTGGTGTTCAGCAATGCACCAATCCACCTAGTGGGTTCGGTTCCACCAACTGTCTTTTAGTGTTGCCCACTCGCAACAAAAATAAACCCCCATTGGAAGGCATGCGCTCGCGACGCCTAAACCTTAAACACTATGAGGCATGGTGTTCAGGGTCGATGAGTTGCGAACGCATGCCTTCTGAAAGGGGTTTATTTTTTTCTTGCCTGCGGGCAGCACAAGACGACATATTAGGGTTATTGTAGACGTGTGAATATACCATAACAAACGCATCTTATCGCCGTCTTTGTTGTAACCATCGTGCATACCTCGTCATAATTATTGTCTGAATGATAATGAACACTAACTGGTAACTGAATGTGAAGATAGTAGGCAGAGTTAGGATCAGGAGCCATAGCTAGGAGAGTCCTAGCTAGGCAAGAAACAGTTTAGGTAAAAGAGGAGGGTTCACTAGCAGCAATGAGGATACATATAGCAAACCCTAGATGGGTTGTACTCGCTATAGAGCACCCCACTACAGGCTAGAGAATAACATTCTAACACACCCCCATAGCCAAAGTGGGGTGTAATCAGTACAATGAGCAAGCAGGTATAGAGCAGGAGTTCACAAAGGTAAGCAAAGCTAGAGCTAATCACAGCGGGCAAGTGAGGAGGAGGAGGAGCTGTGGAGGTAGAGAAGATGGGAGGCAACGACTGAAGCTGCAGAGGCACGGGCACAGGAGCGGCTGACTCAGAGGCTACCGAAGCAAGGGCGACGGACTACTGGAGTAACTGGCTCGGCGGCTATAGAAGAGCGGCAGGAGCAACGGACCCACTGGCGACTGGTGCAGCAGGCTCACTGGCTACCGAAGCAAGGGCGACGGACTACAGGCGCTGCAGGCGACACGACAGGTACCTCCACACAACCTCCTCCAACTGCCCCACACCCTCGACACACACCCACTGCTCAAACCCTAGCTCCACTCCCACGCACCCCCCTAAAACCCTAAACCCTAGGCTCCCACACACCCACCCCCCTCAGCGGCAGCTGCAGCAGTGGGAGACCAGGGAGGAGGAGGAGCAAGGGGAGTAACACACAACCGCCACCCCCACACTCCTCACCCCCAAACCCTAATTCAGGAGAACGGGCAGCAGCAGGGGTGGGGCACCGTCAGAAGCACGGGGGACAGCGAACAGCTCAAGGACAGAGAGGAACGGGCCACCCACGGGCCTGGCACAGCCCGACGAACCGCGCGCAGGCGGCCCGAGCCGCGCGCGGGCCTGGCGCAGCCCGTACGGGCCGCGCGCGGGCCTGGCGCAGCCCGTACGGGCCGCGCGCGGGCCTGGCGCAGCCCGTACGGGCCGCGCGCGGGCCGGGCGCAGCCCGTACGGGCCGCGCTCGGGGCTAGCGCAGCCCGCGCTGGCCAGGACGGGCGGCGGGGGACGACGGGCTGGTCCCCGTCGCCCGTCGAAGCGCCCCCCGGGGGCGACGCGCGGACCGACGGGGCAGAAGGCCGCCGCGCGCCTCGGGGCGCACGGCGGGCAGAGAACCGCCGCACGTCCCGGGGCGCACGGCGGGCAGAAAACCGCCGCGCGCCTCGGGGCGCACGGCGGGCAGAAAACCGCCGCACGCTCCGAGCGCGCGGCGGGAAGAGAAATCCGTCGCACGCCACGGGGCGTGCAACACACAGAGTAGCAGCGGAAGCAGTTTGGTGGGCCCACAGGCCAGGAGCGTAGATGCTCTGATACCATGTGAAGATAGTAGGCAGAGTTAGGATCAGGAGCCATAGCTAGGAGAGTCCTAGCTAGGCAAGAAACAGTTTAGGCAAAAGAGGAGGGTTCACTAGCAGCAATGAGGATACATATAGCAAACCCTAGATGGGTTGTACTCGCTATAGAGCACCCCACTACAGGCTAGAGAATAACATTCTGACACTGAACAATTTAACGTTCACTACACCATACGTACTGTGTATATTACGGCTTTGACCATACTATTTACCGATATTGTACTAAGTCTCAACCGTTTCTCAAATCCTCCCATTGCCTTCCAACCTTAAAGCCAGGGTCTCATGTACGGGTTGGCCGTTCAACTGCAAAACATTTGGGCGAAAGTGAGTTCTTTCGCGAGTCTTGATTTGACAAAAGTTTGGCTCCATAATTGTTAACCAATCAGACAGACAATTTTTTCATCGATTGCAAAACACATAGTCTACTTGAGACCCTGTCTTTAAGCTCACACCACCCACATAACCGTTGAACGTGATGAATGTCGAAGAGAAAGGCACCGCCCTCAATTGAGCGCAGCCGATCTCGCCGTCGACGAGAAGTTATCGGCGGAGTGGTCGTCGAGTGTCTTCGACGGAGGTCGCGGTTGAGCAAGCTCTACTCGACGGAATCTGGTCGACATCGTCGACGTGCAGCGTTGGTCGAAATTAGCGGTCGAGGAGGCCCGTCGATGAGGCCCGTTAATGAGCGCTGGTCGACGAGCCCGTCGAGAAGTGCTGGTCGACGAGGCCCGTCGAAGAACTCTGGTCGAAGAGTTCTGGTCGAGAAGCTCTGCTCGGCGAACGATGTTCGACCGAGCGGCATCGAGCTGGTCGACCAAACTTGCAGAGGTGTGGGAAATTCGCCTAGGAGGTTTTGGCGAAGTTCGACCTGCAGAACGGCAGCACGTGCTCGACGGTTAGCACATAGAGAAATTGACGACACATTTTCTACATGCCACCTGCGCAATGTGCCTGGCGGTAAAACCGTCGACTTGCACCTACTTGGTAAGTGCGCACATGTGCGCAGATAGTCAACTGCGATTGGAGATAGACAACATGTGATTGCACATAGTCATCTGCGACTGCAGTGCTGGTAGGCCGCGCGCAGTGCAACGCTAGCAGACCACTCTGTTGCAGCGTTGCAAGCCGCTCTTCTACTGCGCTGGCAGAGCTTGCCCTGCATAGTGTTGCGGAGAGTCACTCTACAATAGTCGTGCGCTAGACTACGGGGTGTTGGCACGAACTCTAGGAGTGATCGTAGCTTTGCTTAGTTCCTTAGCACTTGCACAATCATGGGAGATTTTTTGCAAGAGTTTCCACTGGCAATGTTAGCATTACAAATTGATAGCAATGACAATGACAAGAATGATTACATCAGGCACCTAGCAATTCTGCAGCTAGCCTGGTCGACCGCCAGCACAGCATGTATGGTCGACCGCCGGACAGTGTTGCGTAGAGGAGTTGCTCTAGCACTGCAGAAACGCGGCCCGCCAACACAGCAGGTCGACGGCGTGCCAACGCTGCAGCAGAGCGGCTGTCCAGCGTTGCACCCGTAGATGGTAGCAGTGCGCACGCTCGCAGGTGCACGCAGACGATTGGTCCGACTTGCATCGTTGTGCACCAGTCGGCTGTTGTCTGCGCCTGACGAGCCACATCGATTTCGGGATACCAGCCCGAAGTCACCTTCGTCACCGTGACCTCGACGACGTTCAAATGCCTCTGCAGAACTCGCCGAGCAGGTTACCTGTTTGACCTGGTCGACCACTCAGTGCGTGCCCTGGTCGATGAGCCCTTCGTCGACCACCGCGCCTTTCGAACTGCCCCTCCTGGTCGACGGGCCGTTTGTCGACCAGCCCGGTCAGATGCAGCCGTCGTGCTCCCCTGGTCGACGGCTCCAACCTCGCGACAGTCATGTGTAGGTCGACGACCACCTCGTCGACCTGCCCCACAGATGAAGGCCGTCGAGCACCCCTAGTCAACGGCAACACAGCAGCGATCCCCTGCAGCTCGACGAAGCCCGTCGAGCAGCTCCCTCACTTCGTACGGTCGGTTGCTACTTCCGTGCATCCGACCGGGACGTCGGTGTCGCCCAAGCAAGAGCGGGGCCAACACTCCATTCCCGTTAAGAAGTGCTTGCTAGGTGGTGCTGTCAGAATATTATAGCTCATGCATATTGTGTAGGCTATAGTGGGGTAGCCCATAAGGGGTACAACCCAATTAGGGTTAGTACTTGTACCCAATTCATTCATAGTTCATTCATTCCTTGTTTCTTATCATGGTATCGAGCAGGTTCCCTCGTGGGAACTGTTCCTAGGGCCCACCGTTTTTTTTTTCCTGCCCGGAGCGCACTCAGCCCCTGCCCGAGTCGCGCTCCCCTCTCTCGCGCCGCCCTAGCGGCCCCTTCGCGCCGCCCTCGCGGCCCCTTCGAGCCGCCCTCGCGGCTCTGTCGCCCTACCCTAGCGACCCCGTGGCCCCACCCTCGCGACGCCGGCCGCCTCCCTTCGCGGCCCCGATCCGCCGCCCTCGCGGCCCCCCCTACTCCGCCGCCCTTCGCGGCCCCTACTCCGCCGCCCTCGCGGCCCCGATCCGCCGCCCTCGCGGCCCCGATCCGCCGCCCTCGCGGCCCCGCTCCGCCGCCCTCGCGGCCCCGATCCGCCGCCCTTCGCGGCCCCGATCCGCCGCCCTCGCGGCCCCTACTCCGCCGCCCTCGCGGCCCCGATCCGCCGCCCTCGCGGCCCCGATCCGCCGCCCTCGCGGCCCCTACTCCGCCGCCCTCGCGGCCCCTACTCCGCCGCCCTCGCGGCCCCGATCCGCCGCCCTCGCGGCCCCGATCCGCCGCCCTAGCGGCCCCGGCCCCTGCTCCTACGGCCCCGGCGCCTGCTCCTACGGCCCCCCACGCCTACTCCTACGAGCAGCCCAGCCGCCGAGCCGCCCAGCAACCGAGCAGCCCAGCCGCTGAGCCGCCGAGCCGCCCAGCAACCGAGCCGCCCAGCCGCCGAGCCGCCCAGCAGCCGAGCCGCCCAGCAGCCGAGCCGCCCAGCCGCCGATACGCCCAGCAGCCGAGCCGCCCAGCAGCCGAGCAGCCCAGCCGCCGAGCCGCCCAGCAGCCGAGCCGCCCAGCAGCCGAGCAGCCGAGCCGCCCAGCAGCCGAGCCGCCCAGCCGTCGAGTCGCCGAGCCGCCCTGCAGCCGAACCGCCCGAGCCGCCCTGTCCGGTAAGAGCAGCGCCTCTCTCACAGCACTGCCCTCACCCTACTGTTTGCACTGCTAGTCTACTGCTGTCCTCGCTTTTGACGCTGAGGGTCGGGCCATTGACTTTGAAGTCTGGATAGATGACCTGCAGCTTTTCTTACAGTGCGATAGAGCAGACGGCCTCTCCCTCTTTGACCTCACTTCTGGTGCCTCTCCTGCCCCCGCTGCTGATGCTGACGCCACTGTTCGCTCACAGTGGGCCACGCGCGATGCTGCTGCACGTCTTGCTGTGCGTCGCCACCTACCTACCTCTGAGCGTGCGCACTTTAGCCAGTACAAGAGTGCTCAGACCTTGTACGACGCTGTAGTTGCACGCTACTCCTCCCCTGCCACTGCTGCACTGAGCCGCCTCATGCTACCGTACCTCTTCCCTGACCTTGCTGCCTTTCCCACAGTCGCTGACCTCATTACGCACCTCCGCACTAGTGACACTCGCTACCGCGCTGCGCTTCCTGCTGAGTTCTGCGCCAAGAACCCCCCCCCCATGTACATCACCCTCTACTACATAGTCACCCGTCTCCCTGACTCCCTTCGCGTAGTCAGGGACCACTTCCTCTCGGTTTGCCCCACCACTCTCACCGTTGACCTCCTCGAGAAGGCCCTCCTAGCGGCAGAAAAGAGCATAGTCGCTGTAGGAGCCTCTCGTGGTGACCCTCGCACCCCCATCTTTGAGGGGTGTTCCCCCTCCCCTCTTTTGCCCTCTGTTGCCTCTGTTGCTGCGGCCGACCTCGCTGGTTTGGAGTCGGTTGGGGCAGCGTCTACCCCTAGCGGGAGACGCCGCCCTGGCAAGGGCAAGGGGGGCAGGGGCGCTGGAGGAGCTAGCGGGGGCGGTGGAGGCGGCGGTGGAGGCGGTGGAGGAGGTGGGGGTGGCGGTGGGGGTGGTGGCGGGGGTGGAGGTGTAGGTGGCGGTAGTGGAGGCGCAGGCGGCAGCGGAGGTGGCGGAGGGAGCGGAGGTGGCGGCGGTGGAGGAGGAGGCGGCGGAGGAGGTGGAGCTGGTCGGGGTGGCGCTGCGCAGAGGGTCGGCTCCGGTGGTGGTCAGCGCCAGCAGCAGCAGCAGCAGCAGCAGCAGCGCACTCGTGACGTCCCCTCCCCTCAGCAGCTCCGTGAGTGGTACACTGCACGCCAGAGGGGTGGGGGTACTGGTCCGTGCACCTACGTCCTGCGCTCCGGCGACCGCGCGGGTGAGCAGTGCGGGGGTGCGCACTCCACCCAGCGCTGCTTTGGCCGCCTGACGGACGCTTGGCGTCACCAGTTCCCTGAGGCCACTGAGATCCCCCGCTGGGGTGAGCTGTCTAGGGCGGGTGTAGCTGTCTTTGACCTTGACTTTCATGCTATTCTTGCTGCCATGTATACTGTGACTATTAGTGATGAGGGTGACTGTTACCGGTGTTTTCCGCCCGACCCGGGCATTGAGACTGCTGCTCTAGGTACTGGTGAGGCTGCTGCTCTAGGTGCTAGCGAGGCTGCTGCTCTAGGTGCGTCTGCTCCCTCAGGTACTGGTGAGTCTGCTCTCTCAGGTTCTGCGTCGGCTTCGGCCTCCCACACCTTCACCCTTGACTCTGGGGCTTCTCGCTCCTTCTTTCGAGACCGCACCACACTCACGCCGCTTGGCCGGCCAGTTGCGGTCTCTCTGGCAGACCCCTCTGGGGGTCCTGTCCTTGCTCACTTCTCCACTGTCCTCCCGTGTCCGGCGGCCCCCTCTGGCACCCTGTCTGGTCTTTACCTCCCCTCGTTCTCTACGAACTTGGTGAGTGGTGCTGACCTACAGGATGCGGGGGTTCACCAGTTCACTCCTGCGAGTCAGCGGGTGACCCACTGCACGGATGCTCGGACAGGCCGACACCTGGCCACGTTTACACGTCGGCCGGGGTCGAGCCTGTACACACTGACCACTGCGTCTCCCCCAGTCCCTGCGTCTGGTCAGGTAGCTGCGTCGGGTCAGGTGTTTGCTGCAGCGTCCAGGTCTGGTCCTGAGTCTGCCCCCTGCTCGTGTCGCCTCCTGTCTCACGAGACTCTCCTCTGGCACCACCGCCTTGGTCACCCCTCCCTGCTTCGTCTCCGGAGCATGGCCTCCCGTGTCCTTGTCTCTGGTCTTCCCCGGTCCCTCCCTCCACTTCCTCCGGGGCCTGGCCCTACCTGCGTCCCCTGTGTCGAGGGACGACAGCGGGCTACCCCTCACTCCTCCCAGTTTCCTCCGACAGAGGCCCCGCTGCAGACGCTTCACATGGACGTGTGGGGCCCGGCCCGCGTCCGTGGACAGGGTCACGAGCGCTACTTCCTGCTGGTGGTTGACGACTACTCGCGTTACACCACAGTCTTCCCCTTGCGCAGCAAGGGTGATGTCACTGAGGTGTTGATCGACTGGATCCGCGCAGCTCGTCTCCAGCTCAGGCGGAGCTTCGGCTCGGACTTTCCTGTTCTGCGTCTGCACTCTGACAGAGGCGGAGAGTTCTCCTCTGGCCTTCTGCGAGCCTACTGTCGTGCACGAGGCATCCGCCAGACCTTCACGCTTCCGGACTCTCCACAGCAAAATGGGATTGCTGAGCGCCGCATTGGCATGGTCATGGACGTCGCCCGTACGTCCATGATGCATGCGGCTGCCCCCCATTTTCTGTGGCCGTTTGCGGTTCGGTACGCGGCGCATCAGATCAACCTTCAGCCCAGGGTCTCCATGCCGGAGACCTCCCCAGCCTTGCTGTGGACGGGGAAGGTTGGCGATGCGTCTGCGTTCCGTGTCTGGGGATCTCGGGCGTTTGTCCGCGACTTGTCTGCGGACAAGCTGTCCCCTCGTGCTGCTCCTTGCGTCTTCCTGGGTTTCCCCCCTGACGCCCCAGGGTGGCAGTTCTACCACCCCACCTCTCGCCGTGTTCTGTCCTCCCAGGACGTCACGTTCGACGAGTCGGTCCCCTACTACCGCCTCTTCCCCTACCGCACTCCGTCCCTCCCCCCGCCACCGCTCTTCCTTGTACCAGGTCCCCCCCCGGTAGACCCCCTCCCCCCTCAGGGTCCTGCCCCTTCAGGTGTGTCCCAGGTAGACGCTGTTGAGACTGTCGAGGTCGCTAGTGACTCTGGTGCTGCTGAGGGTGCTGAGCCTGGGGGTGCTGACTCTGGGGGAGCTGAGCGTGTGGGTGCTGACTCTGGGGGTGCTGAGCGTGTGGGTACTACGACTGGGGGTGCTGAGCCTGGGGGTGCTACGCCTGGAGGTGCTGAGCCTGGGGGTGCTGCGTCTGGGGGTGCTGAGCCTGGGGGTGCTACGCCTGGAGGTGCTGAGCCTGGGGGTGCTGCGTCTGGGGGTGCTGAGCCTGGGGGTACTACGCCTGGAGGTGCTGAGCCTGGAGGTGCTACGCCTGGTGGTGCTGTGCCTGGCGGTTCTCCGGGTGCTCCTTCTCGCCGGGAGCCACTCTCTCCCCAGGAGCTGCGTGAGTGGTTTGCCCGGCGCTGGAGGCGAGCTGCTGGAGCTGGAGGTGCTGCGGGTACTGGAGGTTCTGTTGCTGCTGAGAGAGCTGGTGCCACGGGTCTCGGAGGTGCTCGTACTGGGAGTACTGGAGCTGCTGGACCTGCGGGTACTTCTGGAGCTGGAGTTGCTGCGGGTGTTGGCGCGGAGGCTACTGCTGTCGGTCCTGGAGGCGGTCCTGCTGGGGGTACTACTGGTGCTGCTGGGGGTTCTGGAGCTGGAGCTGCTACTGGTGCTGGTGCTGCCACTGGGGGTGCTGGTGCTGTCCCTCCTGTGTCTGGAGTCGCCGCGCGGCCTCGGCCGTACTTCGTTCCGCTCCTTCAGCAGGTTCTTGGTCTCCCGCCTTCTACTGGTCCTCCTCCTCCCTTAGAGTGTCCACAGCCTGTCCCGTCGCAGTTACAGTTACAGCCGGCCTCCCCACTGCCTGCTCCGTCTCCCTACACTGGTCCTACTGGAGGTCTTGCTGAGCGTCGTGAGCCTGCGTCTCGCCCTGCATCGCCTGTCCGTGCTGCTCGCACTAGTGGTCGCGGTTCGCGTCAGCGTCCTCCTCCTGTCCCTGGCACGCACCGGATGTCTCTGCGTCCGTCCACTGCTCCTCTGCGTGCCCCTTTGCCTTCTCCTCCTGAGTCTTCTCTTCCTGCTCTTGCCGACCCGGAGTCGGACTCTCTTCGTGCTGCCAGTCCTACTGTCACGCGTCTCCTTGCTACTGTTGTCACTGACCCTTCCTTTGAGTCCACTGCTGCGTCTGCCCTAGTTGCTGAGCTCGTCGACTTTGCTGCTCGCTGTCGCCTAGACTACGTCGCCAGTCTTGTTGCTGAGTCTGAGTCTGTCTGTCCTCCGTCCGTCGGGGGTGAGTGTGCCCTTGGCACAGACGTCCTTGAGGATAGGCAGGAGGAGTTCCAGTGCTTGGCCGCTGCTTCACCTCATCTCGTGTCCGTACTGCTTACCCCTGAGGGAGACCCGGATGCACTTGACATCCCGACTTCGCGCTCTTACGCGGAGGCGATAGAGGGTCCCTACTCCTCTCAGTGGCAGGCAGCTATGGACGCAGAGATGGCTTCATGGAAGTCCACAGGCACCTACGTTGACGCTGTTCCCTCTCCTGGGGCGAACATCGTCAGTGGCATGTGGATTTTCAGGGTGAAGCGACCGCCGGGTTCTCCGCCTGTCTTCAAGGCGCGTTACGTGGCTCGTGGCTTCAGTCAGCGGCAGGGAGTTGACTACTTTCAGACCTTCTCTCCCACCCCGAAGATGACCACTCTTCGGGTACTGCTGCACGTAGCTGCTCACCGTGACTACGAGCTACACTCTCTTGACTTCAGCACTGCTTTCTTGT
The DNA here is from genome assembly GCA_947471745.1 of Closterium sp. Naga37s-1. Lineage (NCBI taxonomy): Eukaryota > Viridiplantae > Streptophyta > Zygnematophyceae > Desmidiales > Closteriaceae > Closterium > Closterium sp. Naga37s-1. Next base: position 2,128,294 of record CANJKZ010000006.1, read on the forward strand.
AGGGCAGCCTGCACGAGGAGATCTGGCTGCGTCGCCCACCTGGCTTCACTGGGTCTTTTCCTCCTGGCACCCAGTGGAGCCTACGGCGGCCAGTCTACGGTCTCCGCCAGGCACCGCGTGAGTGGCACGACACACTGAGGACTACACTTGCGGCTCTTGGGTTTGCTCCCTCTACTGCCGACCCGTCGCTGTTTCTGCGCACCGACACTTCTTTGCCGCCGTTCTACATCCTCGTGTACGTCGACGACTTGGTCTTTGCCACAGCTGACACTGCTGGACTAGCCCACGTGAAGTCCGAGCTGCAGAAGAGACACACGTGCACTGACCTGGGTGAACTGCGCAGCTACCTTGGCTTGCAGATCACTCGGGACAGAGCACGCCGCACCATTACCCTGACTCAGTCACACATGGTGCAGCAGGTCCTTCAGCGCTTCGGCTTCACGTACTCCTCGCCTCAGGCCACTCCTCTGCCTACTCGCCACTCGCTCTCAGCTCTGCCTTCGGATGAGTCCGTAGAGTCGAGTGGCCCGTACCCAGAGCTTGTTGGCTGCCTCATGTACCTGATGACCTGCACACGACCTGACCTTGCATACCCTCTTAGCATTCTTGCACGCTATGTTGCTCCTGGGAGACACAGACCGGAGCACATGGCTGCAGCGAAGAGGGTGTTGCAGTACGTCAGGCATGGGGCTTGTGCTTGGAGGGCAGAGTCCAGTGGTCCTTACTGGGCACGCAGACGCTTCTTGGGCTGACGACCAGGCTACGCAGCGGTCGTCACAGGGTTACACCTTCAGCCTTGGTTCCGGCTCTGTTTCGTGGCGGGCTACCCGCTCGTCTTCTGTTCTCGGCTCCAGTTGTGAGGCTGAGATCTACGCAGGAGCCATGGCTGCACAGGAGCTTCGCTGGCTCACCTACCTGCTGACTGACCTCGGAGAGCTGCCTCGTTCTCCTCCAGTGCTGTACGTAGACAACAAGGCCATGCTGGCCTTGTGTCGGGAGCAGCGACTGGAGCACAGAACGAAGCACATTGCTCTCCGCTACTTTCTTGCTTGTGAGCTGCAGCAGCGTGGTCAGCTGTGTCTTGCGTACGTGGCCTCTGAGGCCAACACTGCTGATATATTCACCAAGGCGCTTGCGCCTTGTGACCATCAGCGCTTCTGTACTCAGCTGGGCCTTGTGCCTAACTTGCCTCACTTGCTCACCTCTTGACCTTGCTTGTGCTGTTACATATATATATACCTGCTCTTGCTTGTCTATCCTTTATATATATATACATGTACTCCTGCATGTGAACTGGCCTTGTGGCCTTGAACTTGTGCTCGGAATGTGTGGTGACTTTGTGATCCACCCTGAGCTTGCTTTGCTTTACTTTGCTTGACTGGTCTTGTGACCCCTTGTTCTCCCCCACTTTGCCTATGGGGGTGTGTCAGAATATTATAGCTCATGCATATTGTGTAGGCTATAGTGGGGTAGCCCATAAGGGGTACAACCCAATTAGGGTTAGTACTTGTACCCAATTCATTCATAGTTCATTCATTCCTTGTTTCTTATCAGGTGCAGGCCTCATTGTAATCGTTTTGCATGCCTCATTGTAATATAATGTTCTCTCAATTCTTAATGAAACTCTTGCAAAATCTCTATGTGAACACAGCAAGCAGTGAGAACGCCTAGTGCAACGCTACGATCACCCGCACCACCCCGTGCCTTCCTCCGTAGTCCACCCCTATTGTGTAGTGACTCTCCGCAATGAGCGTCGATTTGTCAACGGCAACACAGCAGCGATCCCCTGCAGCTCGACGAAGCCCGTCGAGCAGCTCCCTCACTTCGTACGGTCGGTTGCTGTTTCCGTGCATCCGACCAGTACGTCGGTGTTGCCCAAGCGAGAGCGGGGCCAACACTCCATTCTCGTTAACAAGTGCTTGCTAGGTGGTGCAGGCCTCATTGTAATCGTTTTGCATGCCTCATTGTAATATAATGTTCTCTTAATTCTTAATGAAAATCTTGCAAAATCTCTATGTGAACACAGCAAGTAGTGAGAATGCCTAGTGCAACGCTACGATCACCCGCACCACCCCGTGCCTTCCTCCGTAGTCCACCCCTATTGTGTAGTGACTCTCCGCAATGAGCGTTGATTTGTCGACCATGGTTGCCAGCACCTCTTATACATATATCACCGACCTATCACGCCCACGAATGCGTCATACTAACGCATGGCGCCTCGAACAGTGCTGCACCATGCGGTTCATGCATGGCGCAGCCCGCGAATACACCACGTTAAGGCATAATGTCTTGAACAGGGTTGTGCCATGCATCGCATGACGCAGCCCGCAAATACGCCATGACAAGTCATGATGCATTAAACAGGGCTGCACCATGCGGCCCTGGCATGGCGCGAATGTGCCATGCTAAGGCATGGTGCGAATGTGCCATGCTAAGGCACGGCACATTGAACAAGGTTGTGCGACGCAGACCATGAATGCTGTTGCTTTTATATTTTCTTTTCTTTTTTACCCCTTCCCTACAACCGATTTCAAAGGTTTATGGTACGATGATATACTTGTCTACAGCTTGATAATTAGTTGCTTTATTTTTCCACTTTCTCATTAGTATGTTGGTTCAAAACAACAGTGAGATCAACCTGTCGATGGGGCAGATGTTTCTAATCATGGAAGAGGGGTATATGCGTGTACTAAAATATGCTCTACAACAAATGTTCGAACCTTACTTTCATTGTGTCGATGTGTATTGTCTATGAAGGCAATTGCGTCGCCCATGGTGTGGCTGCTCAGAACGGGTTCTGTCCGTACCGTGTTTATGCGCGAAGCCCTAGGAATTGTGTGCTCTATGTCCTGCATGGATCACCGAGAAATCAAAGACATTTCACGTTAATTTGTCACGCATGGCAAGATGAGTCATAATGGTCTAAAGAATGAAGTGAAGGAGGTAAATTGCGTCCAACGTCTGTACAACACCATGCATAGTGCACTACTGTTGGAACATGATGCTGTTTAATATGAATGATTTGGACTTTATGAGGGTCTTCTGTCTATGTACAAGGAGTTGTACCCGGCGTCGTGAGTGTCGATGGTCAATAGTGGAGATAAGTTTTTTTTTTGTGCTGGGTTAGTATGAACGCTCGCTCCAGGTTGTTGAGCAGTATCTCGATCATATTTGCAGATGTCTGTGACAACAGGACAAGTAGGCTTGAATAAACTCTTAACATATGCGCTCTTTATTGTGCACAAACAAATGTTCATCGTGGGATTGCATGGGTTGAGGGGAGAAGAAAGAAGCATGAGAATTTATTTTCCGATTCCTATTGTAGGTTGTGCCTAAAATAAATGTCCCAGATTTTATTGTCATCTATGATTGGGGAAAAGGGTAGGCAGCTGCTATGCGTGAGGTGTTTTCAAACGCAAGGGAAGTTATTTGTGTCACTCACCTGGTTTGGAGCTTTAATGCTAAGTTTCAATCAGATATGGACGGCAACATTGAAGTCGTAGCTAATGCCCTGACTGCAGAAGTTGCACATTTTTTACAGAAGATTAAGAAACATTGTCCGGGGTTGCATAGTTGAGAAAGGATGGCCACTATCGTTGCAGCTGATACCCCTGTTGTTGCTATTCACACTGTTGCTGCTAATACCCATGTTGATAGTGCTGATGTTGCTGCTGCCCCTGCTGCTACCGTCGCACCTGTGGCTCTTCCCCTCCGCCTACTGCAGCTGTAGCTTCAGCTACCCCGTCTTGCCCTTTTGCCCCCCGCTGCTGTTGCATGCCTCCAGCCGCCTGCCGCCCCTATTGCTGTCCTAGTTGCTGCTGCCTTCCGCTTCGCTATTGTGGCTGCCCCCTCCGTTGCTATTGCTATTGTAGCTACTGCTTCCCCACCCACTTTCTGTTAATTCTGCTGTGCTGCTTCCCCGCTCATCGCTGCAACCGCTCTTCTCTTCACAGTTGCCCCCTCTCATGCTGTTGTGACTGCTTCAACCTTGCTCTTGCTGCCGCTGATCCTCGTATTCCCGTACTACCCCTATTGCTTCTGCTACTGCCTCCTTCCCCAATTTGTTAATTCGGCACCCCTTCCCCCTGCCGTCGCTGCCTCCCACCGTGCTGGCGGTTTGGGTGCCTTACCCTCCTTTTTGTTGTTGCTGCTACTCTCCTCCCTCCCCTGGTGCAACTACCGCCTCCCTCCCCGCTGATGCAGTGCCTCCTTCCCAACATTTTTTTGCTGCAGTCACCCACTCTCCAAACCCCCTATTGCTGGTGTTGCCGTCTCTGAGCCCCCTCCACCTGCTGCACGTTGCTTTTATCCGAATCTATTGTGAGGGACAACGTGTTTTACTCCCTTGTGCTCGAGCTTTTATAGTTTGTACAGTTGCACATCAAATCCTTTCACGATGTTGCTGCTGCCCCTGCTGCTACCGTCGCACCTGTGGCTCTTCCCCTCCGCCTACTGCAGCTGTAGCTTCAGCTACTCCGTCTTGCCCTTTTGCCCCCCGCTGCTGTTGCATGCCTCCAGCCGCCTGCCGCCCCTATTGCTGTCCTAGTTGCTGCTGCCTTCCGCTTCGCTATTGTGGCTGCCCCCTCCCTTGCTATTGCTATTGTAGCTACTGCTTCCCCACCCACTTTCTGTTAATTCTACTGTGCTGCTTCCCCGCTCATCGCTGCAACCGCTCTTCTCTTCACAGTTGCCCGCTCTCATGATGTTGTGACTGCTTCAACCTTGCTCTTGCTGCCGCTGATCCTCGTATTCCCGTACTACCCCTATTGCTTCTGCTACTGCCTCCTTCCCCAATTTGTTAATTCGGCACCCCTTCCCCCTGCCGTCGCTGCCTCCCACCGTGCTGGCGGTTTGGGTGCCTTACCCTCCTTTTTGTTGTTGCTGCTACTCTCCTCCCTCCCTTGGTGCAACTGCCGCCTCCCTCCCCGCTGATGCAGTGCCTCCTTCCCAACATTTTTTTGCTGCAGTCGCCCACTCTCCAAACCCCCTATTGCTGGTGTTGCCGTCTCTGAGCCCCCTCCACCTGCTGCACGTCGCTTTTATCCGAATCTATTGTGAGGGACAACGGGTTTTACTCCCTTGTGCTCGAGCTTTTATAGTTTGTACAGTTGCACATCAAATCCTTTCACGATGCAACTCTCCCCAAGCACCGCACTCTAAAGCATATACCTCACCTATCGCAATCATGCAAGTTCGCATCTCAATATGAGCTTGTGTGTCTGCCCCTCCTCCCATGCTGCTTGATGTGTCGCCCGCAACTTACAGGTGCGCACATTATGGACTTTCCCACCACATTTCCGGCACTTGCGGATTTTATTACCATCCACCTTACCAAAACTTCTAATTCGTTTTGTACATGGACGCCCATGCTTCTTTGGGTACCAAGGTGGCAAGTTCGTCCTATCTTGAACCACCTTGGTAAAGTCGAACAGGACAATATGTGTACCATATATATTCCTAAGAGGCTCCACTTTGTAGTACCAATGTACCCCCTTATGGGCCTTTTTATATGTGGCACTGTTGGTAGCAAATAGGTGAACACTCAAGATCATACTCCCTACACAGAGGCATGGGCACTCATAATTGGAAAAAAAAAAATCAATCAAGAACACGACCACAACCTACTGTCTTCTCAACATTCGTATACACAACCAATCGAAGACGCATGTCTTCTTTTACAAAGTTGTGACGCGCCGTGTCACTTGTCAAGTCGTGTGGATCACAGTGAATTTCTGCTCTATAACCCCCCCTCCAAACTTCTCGTCCATTGTCTCTTTTGTCTGCTCTACCGTATATGGCAATCCATATTGTTGGCATTCCTTCGAATTCATACGAACAAATGTTTGTGGCAATTGGTCGCCGGCCACGCTCTCGAACGCTATGTTGCTTGAATGTTGAGACCGTTTTCATGCCAATCATTGTTAGCAGCACATACGATTTATCCTTCCTCCTCAATCATTTCATCATCGCATGACTAAACTCGACAAGATTCTAAGAGTAGCAACCGTATAGAGCGGCCGCCACATTTGGTACTCAACAATCCCGATTCAGCCCCCTTAGTTCCCAACTACTGGTTGCTACACTTGCATCTATACCCACGTACAAACTGTCATCGCATATACGCAATGTGCATGTTCAGCGACAACAGTCAGAATACAGCCTCAATCTTGCCGCCTGTTCTTCTTCCTACCACGACCTTGTTCTCTTTCTCTATATAGTGTGCGGTTAGCCTCAATCACTACATGCCCCCTCATGTACCCGTGCTCAGGCTGTCAAAGTAACGTGACAAAAACTTTGAGTCACTGAAAAGAGTGCTTCATCCGAGCATAATTTTCTTTATCAGCAAGTGAACCAGCAATCAACTGCACAACTGTTAGCATATGATAACTCATCCGCATGGAGCATTGTCTTAGATTGGGACCTAAGGTGGTGGTCAGGCATGTAAAGTTTTGTTTGAAAGAAATGATTCAAACTTCATTCACTTGATGCCACACTCTGGTGGCCAAGTTTCTATGGCACATCGTAGTGCATAATAGGCACCAACTCCACGTTCTCAAGAAACAACACCAACATCATTGGATTAGAAAGACAAGATAACAATGTCACAGTTCGGCCATTTATAGAACAAGAAAACACAACGAAAATGCTAATGATATGCTTGTACCGATACAAAGTCAAGTACGACGACCCTCACTTACCCACTAGCTACTAGAGGTCCTCTCATAAGTGTGTCCAGTAACTACCATGACCGAATCCTCCAAGACCTTGCATGAGAGAGGACACAGAAATCCAGCCAGTGGTGTCAAACTTATATGCTATAGTCAGTGTAGGCTGTAGTGGGGTAGTTCATATGGGGTACAACACTTTAGGGTTTCCTACTTGTACTCCTCATGCTGCTCAATGCAATCATTCCTCATTTCTTCACATGGTATAGAGCAGGTTCCCTAGTGGGAACGCTTCTCAGGGCCCACCACTGAAATCGATTTTTTTTCCTGACTGGAGCGCGAGTCGCCCCTGCCCGAGGCGCGCCCCGTTGGCCGCCCTCACGTCGCCTCTCACGGCCCCTCGTGCCACCCTTAGCGGCCCCGTCGCCACCCCTTACGGCCCCGTCGCCGTCCTTTGCGGCCCCGTCGCCGCCCCTCTAGGCCCCTCGCGGCCCCTTCGTGGCCCCGTCGCCACACCCTCTAGGCCCCTCGCGGCCCCTTCGCGGCCCCGTCGCCGCCCCTAGCGGCCCCGTCGCCGCCCTTCGATGCCCCTCGCGGCCCCTTTGCGGCCCCGTCGCCGCCCCTAGCGGCCCCGTCGCCGCCCCTATCGGCCCCGTCGCCGCCCCTAGCGGCCCCGTCGCCGCTCCTAGCGGCCCCGTCGCCGCCCTTCGCGGCCCCGTCGCCGCTCCTAGCGGCCCCGTCGCCGCCCTTCACGGCCCCGTCGCCGCCCTTCGCGGCCCCGTCGCCGCTCCTAGCGGCCCCGTCGCCGCCCTTCGCGGCCCCGTCGCCGCCTCTAGCTGCCCCGTCGCCGCCCTTCGCGGCCCCGTCGCCGCCTCTAGCGGCCCCGTCGCCGCCTCTTGCGGCCCCGTCGCCGCCTCTAGCGGCCCCGTCGCCGCCCTTCACGGCCCCTTCAGCTGCCAAGCAGCCGAACCGCCGAGCCGCCGAGCCACCCAGCCGCCGAGCCGCCCAGCAGCCGAGCCGCCCAGCAGCCGAGCCGCCCAGCAGCCGAGCCGCCCAGCAGCCGAGCCCCCCAGCAGCCGAGCCGCCCAGCAGCCGAGCAGCCGAGCCACCGAGCCGCCGAGCCGCCGAGCCGCCGCCGAGCCGCCGTCGAGCCGCTACTGTTCCTACCGACGCGCACCGGCCCTACCCACCCGGACTGGTGAGAGCACTCCCTACTAGCCTACTGCTGTCATGGCTACCCCCAGTGTCCTTACCTTTGATGCTGAGGGTCGTGCTGTTGACTTTGAGGTCTGGGTCGATGACCTCCAGCTCTTCCTACAGTGCGATAGGGCAGACGGACTCTCCCTGTTTGATCTCACCTCTGGTGCCTCTCCTGCCCCACCTGCTACTGCTGATAGCACTGTTCCCTCACAGTGGGCCACACGCGATGCTGCTGCCCGTCTTGCTGTGCGTCGCCACTTACCGACCACTGAGCGTGCGCACTTTAGTCAGTACAAGAGTGCTAAGACCTTGTACGACGCTGTAGTTGCACGCTACTCTTCCCCTGCCACTGCTGCTCTTAGCCGCCTCATGCTGTCGTACCTGTTCCCTGACCTTGCTGCCTTTCCCACAGTCGCTGACCTCATTACGCACCTTCGCACTAGTGACACTCGCTACCGCGCTGCGCTTCTTGCTGAGTTCTGTGCCAAGAACCCCCCCCCCCATGTACATCACCCTCTACTACATAGTCACCCGGCTCCCTGACTCCCTTCGCTTAGTCAGGGACCACTTCCTCTCAGTTTGCCCCACCACACTCACCGTTGACCTCCTCGAGGAGCGCCTCCTGGCAGCAGAGAAGAGCATAGTCGCTGTAGGAGCCTCTCGTGATGACCCTCGTACCCCCGTCTTTGAGGGGTGTTCCCCCTCCCCCCTCTTGCCCTCTGTTGCTTCTGCTGCTGCGGCCGACCTCGTTGGCTTCGAGTCGGTCGGCGCTGCGTCTGCCCCTAGCGGGAGACGCCGCACCGGCAAGGGCAAGGGGGGCAAGGGCGCTGGGGGGGCTGGCGGGGGCGGTGGAGGTGGCGGTGGAGGCAGTGGAGGGGGTGGGGGTGGTGTTGGGAGTGGTGGCGGGGGTGGAGGTGTCGGTGGCAGCAGTGGAGGCGGAGGAGGCGGCGGCGGTGGCGTTGGGAGCGGAGGCGGCGGCGGCGGCGGCGGTGGAGCTGGTCGCGGCTCTGCACAGAGGAGTGGCTCCGGTGGTGGTCCGCGCCAGCTGCAGCAGCGCACTCGTGAGACCCCGTCCCCCCAGCAGCTTCGTGAGTGGTACGCTGCGCGTCAGCGAGGTGGGAGTACTGGTCCCTGTACCTACGTCCTCCGTACCGGCGACCGCGCTGGTGAGCAGTGCGGGGGCTCGCACTCCACCCAGCGCTGCTTCGGCCGCCTGACGGACGCTTGGCGTCACCAGTTCCCTGACGCCACTGAGATCCCTCGCTGGGGAGAGCTGTCTAGGGCGGGGGTTGCTATCTTTGATCTTGACTATGATGCTATTCTTGCTGCCATGTATGCTGTGTCTACTAGTGATGAGGGTGACTGTTACCTGTGTGTTCCGCCTGACCCGGGCATTGAGGCTGCTGCTCTAGGTGTTGGTGAGGCTGCTGCTCTAGGTGCTAGTGCGTCTGCTGCCCCAGGTGCTGGTGAGTCTGCTCTCTCAGGTACCACGTCGGCTCAGGCCTTACACACCTTCACCTTGACTCGGGTGCTTCCCGCTCCTTCTTTCGAGACCACACCACGCTTACGCCGCTTAGTCGGCCCGTTGCGGTCTCCCTGGCGGACCCCTCTGGGGGTCCTGTCCTTGCTCGCTTCTCCACTGTCTTACCGTGTCCGGCAGCCCCCTCTGGTACCCTATCAGGTCTCTACCTCCCCTCGTTCTCTACGAACTTGGTGAGTGGTGCTGACCTACAGGATGGGGGGGTTGACCAGTTCACTCCTGCGAGTCAGCGGGTGACCCACTGCACGTGTGCTCGGACAGGCCGACACTTGGCCACGTTTACCCGTCGGCCGGGGTCGAGCCTGTACACACTGACTACTGAGTCTCCTCCGGTTGCTGAGTCTGGTCAGGTAGCTGCGTCGGGTCAGGTGTTTGCTGCAGCGTCCAGGTCTGGTCCTGAGTCTGCTCCCTGCTCGTGTCGTCTCCTGTCCCACCAGACTCTCCTTTGGCACCACCGCCTTGGTCACCCCTCCCTGCCTCGTCTCCGAGGCATGGCCTCCCGTTTTCTTGTCTCTGGTCTCCCCCGGTCCCTCCCTCCCCTCCCTCCGGGGCCTGCCCCTACCTGCGTTCCCTGCGTCGAGGGGCGGCAGCGCGCCGCCCCTCACTCCTCCGAGTTTCCTCCGACAGAGGCTCCTCTGCAGACTCTTCACATGGACGTGTGGGGCCCCGCCCGCGTCCGTGGCCAGGGTCACGAGCGTTACTTCCTGTTGGTGGTTGACGACTACTCGCGTTACACCACGGTGTTCCCCTTGCGCAGCAAGGGTGACGTCACTGAGGTGTTGATCGACTGGATCCGCGCAGCTCGTCTCCAGCTCAGAGAGAGTTTCGGCTCGGACTTTCCTGTTCTGCGTCTGCACTCTGACAGAGGCAGGGAGTTTTCCTCTGCCCGTCTGGGAGCCTTCTGTCGTGCACAGGGCATCCGCCAGACCTTCACGCTTCCGGCCTCTCCACAGAAAAATGGGATTGCTGAGCGCCGCATTGGCATGGTCATGGACGTCGCTCGTACGTCCATGATCCATGCGGCTGCTCCCCATTTTCTGTGGCCGTTTGTGGTTCAGTACGCAGCGCATCAGCTCAACCTTCAGCCCCGGGTCTCCTTGCCAGAGACCTCCCCCACCTTGCGGTGGACGGGGAAGGTTGGCGATGCGTCTGCGTTTCGGGTCTGGGGATCTCGGGCGTTTGTCCGCGACTTGTCTGCGGACAAGCTGTCCCCCCGTGCTGTTCCGTGCGTCTTCCTTGGCTTCCCCCCTGACGCGCCTGGTTGGCAGTTTTACCACCCCACCTCGCGCCGTGTTCTGTCCTCCCAGGACGTCACCTTTGACGAGTCGGTGCCTTACTACCGTCTCTTCCCCTACCGCACTGCGCCCCTCCCCCCGCCGCCGCTCTTCCTTGCACCAGGTCCTCCCCCGTTAGACCCTCTCCCCCCTCAGGGTCCTGCCCCGTCAGGTGTGTCCCAGGTAGACGCAGTCGAGCCTGTCGAGGTAGCTGTTGACTCTGGTGCTAAGTCTAGGGGTGCTGAGCCTGCGGGTGCCGGGTCTGGGAGTGCTGAGCCTGGGGGTGCGGAGCCTGGGGGTGCTGAGCCTGGGGGTGCGGAGCCTGGGGGTGCGGAGCCTGGGGGTGCTGGGTCTGCTCGTGTGGCCTCTGGCGGTGCTTCGTCGAGGCGGGAGCCACCCTCTCCGCAGGAGCTGCGCGAGTGGTTTGCCCGGCGCTGGAGCCGTGCTGCTGGAGCTGGAGGTGCTACTGTTACTGCTGGTCCTGGAGATGCTCGTACTGGCGGTACTGGAGCTGCTGGGACTGGGGGTGCTGCTGGGGTTACTGGAGTTGGTCCTGCTGGAGGTACTGCTGGAGCTGCTGGCGGTACTGGAGCTGACGGTCCTGCTGGAGCTGGAGCTGCTAGAGCTGCTGGAGCTGGAGCAGCTGGGGGTGTTGGCGCTGGAGGTGCTGCTGGCGCTGGTACTTCTGAGGGTGCTGGAGTTGGCGCTGTTGGAGCTGGAGGTGCTGCTGGCGCTGGTGCTGCCGCTGGGGGTACTGGTGCTGTCCCTGCTGGTTCTGGAGGCGCTGCGCGGCCGCGGCCGTACTTCGTTCCGCTCCTTGAGCAGGTTCTTGGTCTCCCGCCCTCTACTGGTCCTGCTCCTCCCTTAGAGTGTCCACAGCCTGTCCAGTCGCGGTCACAGTTACAGCCCGCCTCCCCCCTGCCTGCTCCTTCTCCCTACACTGGTCCTACTGGAGGTCTTGCTGAGCGTCGCGAGCCTGCGTCTCGTCCTGCGTCGCCTGTTCGTGCTGCTCGTAGTAGTAGTCGTGCTCCGTGTCCGCGTCCTCCTGTGGTCCCAGGCACACACCAGATGGCATTGCGTCCTTCCACTGCTCCTCTGCGTATCCCGTTGCCGTCTCCTCCAGAGTCCTCTCTTCCTGTCCTTGCTGACCCGGAGTCTGACTCTCTTCGTGCTGCCAGTCCTACTGTCACGCGTCTCCTGGCTACTGTTGTCACTGACCCTTCCTTTGAGTCCACTGCTGCGTCTGCCTTGGTTGCTGAGCTTGTCGACTTTGCTGCTCGCTGTCGTCTAGACTACGCTGCTAGTCTTGTTGCTGAGTCTGAGTCTGTCTGTCCTCCGTCCGTCGGGGGTGAGTGTGCTTGAGGACAGGCAGGAGGAGTTCCAGTGTTTTGCTGCTGCTTTGCCTCATCTCGTGTCCACGCTGATTGCCCCTGAGGGAGACCCAGATGCACCAGACATCCCGACTCCTCGATCGTACGCTGAGGCGATCGAGGGTCCCTACTCCTCACAGTGGCAGTCAGCCATGGACGCAGAGATGGCTTCCTGGAAGTCCACAGGCACTTACGTCGACGAGGTTCCCCCACCTGGGGCGAACATCGTCAGTGGCATGTGAATTTTCAGGGTGAAGCGGCCGCCGGGTTCTCCGCCTGTCTTCAAGGCGCGTTACGTGGCTCGAGGCTTCAGTCAGCGGCAGGGAGTTGACTACTTTCAGACCTTCTCTCCCACCCCGAAGATGACCACTCTTCGGGTGCTGCTGCACATAGCCGCTCAGCGCGACTACAAGCTTCACTCTCTTGACTTCAGCACAGCTTTCCTGCAGGGCAGCCTGCACGAGGAGATCTGGCTGCGCCGCCCACCTGGCTTCACTGGGTCGTTTCCCCCTGGTACCCAGTGGAGCCTCTGGCGGCCAGTCTACGGTCTCCGCCAGGCGCCCCGTGAGTGGCACGACACACTGAGGACTACACTTGCGACTCTTGGGTTTGCTCCTTCTACTGCCGACCCGTCGCTGTTTCTGCGCACCGACACCTCTTTGCCGCCGTTCTACATCCTCGTGTACGTCGACGACTTGGTCTTTGCCACTGCTGACACTGCTGGACTTGCCCACGTGAAGTCCGAGCTGCAGAAGAGACACACGTGCACAGACCTGGGTGAACTGCGCAGCTACCTTGGCTTGCAGATCACCCGGGACAGAGCACAGCGCACCATTACCCTGACTCAGTCACACATGGTACAACAGGTCCTTCAGCGCTTCGACTTCACGTACTCCTCACCTCAGGCCACTCCTCTGTCTACTCGCCACTCGCTCTCAGCTCTGCCTTCGGATGAGTCCGTAGAGCCGAGTGGCCCGTACCCAGAGCTTGTTGGCTGCCTCATGTACCTGATGACCTGCACACGACCTGACCTTGCATACCCTCTTAGCATCTTGGCACGCTATGTTGCTCCTGGGAGACACCGACCAGAGCTCATGGCTGCAGCGAAGAGGGTGTTGCGCTACTTGTGCAGTACGTCAGGCATGGGGCTAGTGCTTGGAGGGCGACGTCGAGTGGTCCTCACAGGTCACGCAGACGCTTCTTGGGCTGACGACCAGGCTACGCAGCGGTCGTCACAGGGTTACACCTTCAGCCTTGGTTCCGGCTCTGTTTCGTGGCGGTCTACCCGCTCGTCTTCTGTTCTCGGCTCCAGCTGTGAGGCTGAGATCTACGCGGGGGCCATGGCTGCACAGGAGCTACGTTGGCTCACCTACCTGCTGACTGACCTAGGAGCGCCGCCTCGTTCTCCTCCAGTTCTGTACGTAGACAACAAGGCCATGCTGGCCTTGTGTCGGGAGCACAGACTGGAGCACAGAACGAAGCACATTGCTCTTCGCTACTTCCTTGCTCGTGAGCTGCAGCAGCGTGGTCAGCTGCGCCTTGCTTACGTGGCCTCTGAGGCCAACACTGCTGATATCTTTACCAAGGCACTTCCGCCTTGTGATCATCAGCGCTTCTGTACGATGCTAGGTCTTGTGCCTACTTGGCCTCACTTGCTCACTTCTTGACCTTGCTTGTACTGTGATCTTTCTATACCTGCACTTGCTTGTTTACCTTTATATATGATTTTGCATGTGAACTGGCCTTGTGGCCTTGAACTTGTGCTCGGAATGTGTGGTGACGTTGTGATCCACCCTGAGCTTGATTTGCTTTGCTTGACTGGTCTTGTGACCTCTTGTTCTCCCCCACTTTGCCTATGGGGGTGTGTCAAACTTATATGCTATAGTCTGTGTAGGCTGTAGTGGGGTAGTTCATATGGGGCACAACACTTTAGGGTTTCCTACTTGTACTCCTCATGCTGCTCAATGCAATCATTCCTCATTTCTTCACAAGTGGGTCGTCATCCGTACTTGTCATTCTCTTGTGAAAACATCATCACACGCTTTGTTAGCAAAATTCCTGTGTTACCGCATGAAAGATATTCTGCTCTCTTCTCAACATTTGAATGCACAAGCGATCAAGGACGCATGTCTTACCTAGGATGCACGCTGGAGCATGTCCTAGACCCAAGGGTGTCTTGCATACATTGCGACGCACTGTTTCTCCTGTCCACATTCCATACTTCGACTTCCTGCGAATTATGCAAACCAGTTTTTGTGGCAATTGGTCATTAGCCACGATCTCGAAAAGCACTATGCCACTTGAATGTTGAGATCTATTTCCTACCAATCACTGCAAGTAGCGCCTGCAGCCTACCCTTCCTCAATCATTTCATCATCACATGACTAGACTCGACAGGGGTTGACAAGGAACGACCGCAACCACCAAATTTGGTAACCAGCAACCCCGCGTTAGCCCCTTTGGTCCGCAACTACCTATCCCGGAATCGGAACATTTTGGTTACTACACATTCATCTACATCCATGTACAATCTGTTATTGCATGGCCACAATATGCATATCCGGTGACAGCTGTCGGAATACAGCCTCAGCATTGCCACCTGTTTTTCTTCCTGCCACCGCGTTGTCATCTTTCTTTATATGTTGTGTGGTTAGGCTTAGTCAATACCTGCCCCTTCAAGCGCCGTGCTCGTGCTGTCAAGTAACGTGACAAAAGATTGCTTCATCCCAGTATGAATTTCCTTATCCGTGGGTGAACCAAGAAATAGCTACACAACTGTTAGCATATGAAAAAACATATTCTGAGGAACATTGTTCCAGATTGAGACATAAGATGGTGCTCAGGCATGGTAAGCTATGTCTGAAAGAAAGAATTCAAGCTCCATTAACTCCATGCCACGCTCTTGTGCCCAAACTCTAATGGCACTTTGCAATGTATAACTAGGTACTTACTCCATGTTCTAAAGAAGCGACCCTACCATTATCAGATTAGATTGCTAGCAGAATAATGTCACAGTTCGACCATTTGCAAAATGAAAAAGAAACGTAACGGAAGTGTGAATCTCTCACTTGTACTGATACAAAGGCAAGTACGATGACCTTCACTAATCCACTAGCTGATGGAGGTCCTCTCATAAGTTGGTCCTCTCGTTAGCTTGCAATGGGGAGGATAGAGAAATCCACGAGGTGGGTCGTCATCCATGCTTCTCCTTTTCGTGTGATAATATCATCACGTATTTTGTTAGCATAAATCCAGTGTGACTGCATAAAAGAGTTCTTACCTTATTATGCCAAAAACATGTTCTGGTGTGTCATCAGTAACGGTGCTTTTCCCGTAGTAGCAGAAAGGGTATCAACAAAGGGCAAAGACACAACATCATTAGTACAAGGAGGAGATACCTACACCAGTGGACTTAGCATCAACAGCACCTGCAGCAGGGGGAAGGATACCAGCAGATGTAGAACGAGGGGTGTCATCAGATGAATCTACAGCAACACTAGCAGTAGAGGGGGAAACAATAGCAGCAGTGGATGCAACCAGGATGCGAGGAAACATGTAGGAGCATGAACAACAACAAGGGGGCTAGCAATAGCAGTAGGGCACTCAACAGAAGAATCTATATCCAACATTTTTAAGAATTACCACAAATGTTGTCCGGATCCGTTTGCGCATGCTGACACAACACAATTTATAAAGTCAAATGCCTGACCTAGAAGAGGCTAGAACGAAACCACATGAAAGAGGTCCGCATGTTGGCTCACCTCTGAAAAATCAGCGACATCAAACTCAAAAGGCAGGGCAGCAACAAGAAGTAGAGCAACAGAGACGGCAATAACAAAGAGGGCAACGACAGAGACCGCAACAACAGAGACGACAACCGTAGCCAGGGCAGAAAACATGGTAGCGTGCATGGTAGCAGCAGGCATCAAGCTAGGCAACAGAATGTAGGGCAACAATAAGCAGGGCAGCAGTAAGCAGGGGGGCATCAGGCAAGGCAGCAACATGCAAGGCAACAACATGCATGGCAGTAGTAGGGATGGCAGCGAGAAACAATGCAGCATCAAGCAGGGCAGCACTAGGTAGATCAGCAGCATTCGAGAAAGCAGCAGGCAGGGCAGCTGCACGTAGGACTGTTGCAAGCAGGGCAACATCAAGTAGGGCAGCAACAAGCAGGGCGGCAGTAGGTGAGGCCGCAACAGGCAAGTCAGCAGTGGGGATGGCGGCAGCAACAAAAATAGCAACAGGCATGGCATCAACAAGCTGGGAAGCAGCAGGTAGAGCATCAAGTAGGGCACCAGCAGGCATGTCAAGAGCGTGGATGTCAGAAGCAAGCAGGACAGCAACAAGTAGGGCAGAACCAAGTAGGGCATTAATAGGCATGGTAGAAGCAAGCAGATTGGATGTGGCAGGCATGGGAGCAACAAGCAGATTAGATGAGGTAGGCATGGCAGCAGCAAGGGGGGAAGCAACAGGCAAGGCAGTCGCATGCAAGGCAGCAATAGGTAGGGAAGCCACATATAGGTTAGCAACATACAAGGTAGCAGCAAGGGGGGCAACAGCAGACAGGGCAGCAGCAGGCGGTGCAACAGTGCGCATGGCAGCATCAGGTGGGTATACAATGGTAGGGTATTAAAATCCTTATGTAGGAGCCAGCGTTTTTCGCATCTTATTCTACGGGTGGCATGGATAGAGGGGTTGGAACGCTTCGAGAAGGGTTGTACTGGTAGTAACCTTGGATGATTCCCATGCAGTCATACATAAATTAGCTGTGACCGTCATATGGAAGGTCAACCTAGATTACACTTCTATGTGGATGGTGGTGAATCTGCGATATGTGTTGTAGGTGGACGTGGCAAAACTGGAATCTTGGAGGAATAGGCCAAACAGCATGATCAACCCCGCTACCGAGCTAAGTTGTATATGTTGATAGTAAAATTTAGATCAGCACGATAATCGCAGTAGTGCGCGTTAAAGTAACATTAAGGGTTTTCAAAACATGCCTTTGTAAACATGTGCAATTTGTGAAGAAATGAGGAATGAATGAACTAGCACAAGATTGGGTACAAGTAGGAAACCCTAGGAAACTGTACCCCATAGTGTCTACCCCACTATAGCCTAGACAAGCTATATGATAAATGTTTGACACACCCCCATAGGCAAAGTGGGGGAGAACAAGGGGTCACAAGACCAGTCAAGCAAAGCAAAGCAAGCTCAGGGTGGATCACAACGTCACCACACAATCCGAGCACAAGAGCAAGGCCACAAGGCCAGTTCACATGCAAGATCATATATAAAGGTAAACAGGCAAGTGCAGGTATAGAAAGATCACAGTACAAGCAAGGTCAAGAAGTGAGCAAGTGAGGCCAAGTAGGCACAAGACCTAGCATCAAACAGAAGCGCTGATGATCACAAGGCGGAAGTGCCTTGGTAAAGATATCAGCAGTGTTGGCCTCAGAGGCCACGTAAGCAAGGCGCAGCTGACCACGCTGCTGCAGCTCACGAGCAAGGAAGTAGCGAAGAGCAATGTGCTTCGTTCTGTGCTCCAGTCTGTGCTCCCGACACAAGGCCAGCATGGCCTTGTTGTCTACGTACAGAACTGGAGGAGAACGAGGCGGCGCTCCTAGGTCAGTCAGCAGGTAGGTGAGCCAACGTAGCTCCTGTGCAGCCATGGCCCCCGCGTAGATCTCAGCCTCACAGCTGGAGCCGAGAACAGAAGACGAGCGGGTAGACCGCCACGAAACAGAGCCGGAACCAAGGCTGAAGGTGTAACCCTGTGACGACCGCTGCGTAGCCTGGTCGTCAGCCCAAGAAGCGTCTGCGTGACCTGTGAGGACCACTCGACGTCGCCCTCCAAGCACTAGCCCCATGCCTGACGTACTGCACAAGTAGCGCAACACCCTCTTCGCTGCAGCCATGTGCTCTGGTCGGTGTCTCCCAGGAGCAACATAGCGTGCCAAGATGCTAAGAGGGTATGCAAGGTCAGGTCGTGTGCAGGTCATCAGGTACATGAGGCAGCCAACAAGCTCTGGGTACGGGCCACTCGGCTCTACGGACTCATCCGAAGGCAGAGCTGAGAGCGAGTGGCGAGTAGACAGAGGAGTGGCCTGAGGTGAGGAGTACGTGAAGTCGAAGCGCTGAAGGACCTGCTGCACCATGTGTGACTGAGTCAGGGTAATGGTGCGTTGTGCTCTGTCCTGGGTGATCTGCAAGCCAAGGTAGCTGCGCAGTTCACCCAGGTCTGTGCACGTGTGTCTCTTCTGCAGCTCGGACTTCACGTGGGCGAGTCCAGCAGTGTCAGCAGTGGCAAAGACCAAGTCGTCGACGTACACGAGGATGTAGAACGGCGGCAAAGAGGTGTCGGTGCGCAGAAACAGCGACGGGTCGGCTGTAGAAGGAGCAAACCCAAGAGCCGCAAGTGTAGTCCTCAGTGTGTCGAGCCACTCACGGGGCGCCTGGCGGAGACCGTAGACTGGCCGCCGGAGACTCCACTGGGTACCAGGAGGAAACGACCCAGTGAAGCCAGGTGGGCGGCGCAGCCAGATCTCCTCGTGAAGGCTGCCCTGTAGGAAAGCTGTGCTGAAGTCAAGAGAGTGAAGCTCGTAGTCGCGCTGAGCGGCTATGTGCAGCAGCACCCGAAGAGTGGTCATCTTCGGGGTGGGAGAGAAGGTCTGAAAGTAGTCAACTCCCTGCCGCTGACTGAAGCCTCGAGCCACGTAACGCGCCTTGAAGACAGGCGGAGAACCCGGCGGCCGCTTCACCCTGAAAATCCACATGCCACTGACGATGTTCGCCCCAGGTGGGGGAACCTCGTCGACGTAGGTGCCTGTGGACTTCCAGGAAGCCATCTCTGCGTCCATGGCTGACTGCCACTGAGAGGAGTAGGGACCCTCGATCGCCTCAGCGTACGATCGAGGAGTCGGGATGTCTGGTGCATCCGGGTCTCCCTCAGGGGCAATCAGCGTGGACACGAGATGAGGCAAAGCAGCAGCAAAATACTGGAACTCCTCCTGCCTGTCCTCAAGGACGTCCGTGCTAAGAGCACACTCACCCCCAACGGACGGAGGACAGACAGACTCAGACTCAGCAACAAGACTAGCGGCGTAGTCTAGACGACAGCGAGCAGCAAAGTCGACAAGCTCAGCAACTAGGGCCGACGCAGCAGTGGACTCAAAGGAAGGGTCAGTGACAACAGTAGCCAGGAGACGCGTGACAGTAGGACTGGCAGCACGAAGAGAGTCAGAGTCCGGGTCAGGGAGAACAGGAAGAGAGGACTCTGGAGGAGACGGCAACGGGACACGCAGAGGAGCAGTGGAAGGACGCAGTGCCATCTGGTGTGTGCCTGGGACTGCAGGAGGACGCGGACGCGGAGCACGACCACTAGTGCGAGCAGCACGAACAGACGACGCAGGACGAGACGCAGGCTCACGACGTTCAGCAAGACCTCCAGTAGGACCAGTGTAGGGAGAAGGAGCAGGCAGGGGGGAGGCGGGCTGTAACTGTGACTGCGACTGGACAGGCTGTGGACACTCTAAGGGAGGAGCAGGACCAGTAGAGGGCGGGAGACCAAGAACCTGCTCAAGGAGCGGAACGAAGTACGGCCTCGGCCGCGCAGCGCCTCCAGAACCAGCAGGGACAGCACCAGTACCCCCAGCGGCAGCACCAGCGCCAGCAGCACCTCCAGCTCCAACAGCGCCAACTCCAGCACCCTCAGACGCACCAAAGCCAGCAGAACCACCAGCGCCAACACCCCCAGCAGCTCCAGCTCCAGCAGCTCCAGCAGCTCCAGCAGCACCAACTCCAGCAGGACCGGCAGCTCCAGTACCGCCAGTAGCTCCAGCAGTACCTCCAGTAGGACCAACTCCAGAAGCCCTAGCAGCACCCCCAGTCCCAGCAGCTCCAGTACCGCCAGTACGAGCACCTCCGGGACTAGCAGCAACGAAAGCAACGCCAGCTCCAGCAGCACGGCTCCAGCGCCGGGCAAACCACTCGCGCAGCTCCTGCGGAGAGAGTAGCTCCCGCCTCGACGAAGCACCGCGAGAGGCCACACGAGCAGACCCAGTACCCCCAGGCTCCGCACCCCCAGGCTCCGCACCCCTGGACTCAGCACGCCCAGGCTCAGCACCCCCAGGCTCAGCACCCCCAGACTCAGCACCCCCAGACTCAGCACCCCCAGGCTCAGCACCCCCAGGCTCCGCACCCCTGGACTCAGCACCCCCAGGCTCCGCACCCTCAGGCTCAGCACCTCCAGAGCCGGCACCCGCAGGCTCAGCACCTCTAGCAGCACCAGAGTCAACAGCTACCTCGATAGGCTCGACTGCGTCTACCTGGGACACACCTGACGGGGCAGGACCCTGAGGGGGGAGGGGGTCTACCGGGGGAGGACCTGGCGCAAGGAAGAGCGGCGGTGGGGGGAGGGGCGCAGTGCGGTAGGGGAAGAGACGGTAGTAAGGCACCGACTCATCAAAGGTGACGTCCTGGGAGGACAGAACACGGCGCGAGGTGGGGTGGTAAAACTGCCACCGAGTCGCGTCAGGGGGGAAGCAGGGAACAGCACGGGGGGACAGCTTGTCCGCAGACAAGTCGCGGACAAACGCCCGAGATCCCCAGACCCGAAACGTAGACGCATCGCCAACCTTCCCCGTCCACCGCAAAGTGGGGGAGGTCTCTGGCAAGGAGACCCGGGGCTGAAGGTTGAGCTGATGCGCTGCGTACTGAACCGCAAACGGCCACAGAAAATGGGGGGCAGCCGCATGGATCATGGACGTACGCGCGACGTCCATGACCATGCCAATGCGGCGCTCAGCAATCCCATTTTGCTGTGGAGAGGCCGGAAGCGTGAAGGTCTGGCGGATGCCCTGTGCACGACAGAAGGCTCCCAGACGGGCAGAGGAAAACTCCCCGCCTCTGTCAGAGTGCAGACGCAGAACAGGAAAGTCCGAGCCGAAACTCTCTCTGAGCTGGAGACGAGCTGCGCGGATCCAGTCGATCAACACCTCAGTGACGTCACCCTTGCTGCGCAAGGGGAACACCGTGGTGTAACGCGAGTAGTCGTCAACCACCAACAGGAAGTAACGCTCGTGACCCTGGCCACGGACGCGGGCGGGGCCCCACACGTCCATGTGAAGAGTCTGCAGCGGAGCCTCTGTCGGAGGAAACTCGGAGGAGTGAGGGGCGGCGCGCTGTCGCCCCTCGACGCAAGGGACGCAGGTAGGGGCAGGCCCCGGAGGTAGGGGAGGTAGGGACCGGGGAAGACCAGAGACAAGGACACGTGAGGCCATGCCTCGGAGACGAGGCAGGGAGGGGTGACCAAGGCGGTGGTGCCAAAGGAGAGTCTGGTGGGACAGGAGACGACACGAGCAGGGCGCAGACTCAGGACCAGACCTGGACGCTGCAGCAAACACCTGACTCGACGCAGCTACCTGACCAGACTCAGCAACCGGAGGAGACTCAGTAGTCAGTGTGTACAGGCTCGACCCCGGCCGACGGGTAAACGTGGCCAAGTGTCGGCCCGTCCGAGCACACGTGCAGTGGGTCATCCTGTAGATTAGCTCCACTCACCAAGTTCGTAGAGAACGAGGGGAGTTAGAGACCTGACAGGGTGCCAGAGGGGGCTGCCGGGCACGGTAAGACAGTGGAGAACCTAGCAAGGACAGGACCCCCAGAGGGGTCCGCCAGGGAGACCGCAACCGGCCGACTAAGCGGCGTAAGCGTGGTGCGGTCTCGAAAGAAGGAGCGGGAAGCACCCGAGTCAAGGGTGAAGGTGTGTAAGGCCTGAGCCGACGTGGTACCTGAGAGAGCAGACTCACCAGCACCTGGGGCAGCAGACGCACTAGCACCTAGAGCAGCAGCCTCACCAGTACCTAGAGCAGCAGCCTCAATGCCCGGGTCAGGCGGAACACACAGGTAACAGTCACCCTCAACACTATCAGACACAGCATACATGGCAGCAAGAATAACATCATAATCAAGATCAAAGATAGCAACCCCCGCCCTAGACAGCTCTCCCCAGCGAGGGATCTCAGTGGCGTCAGGGAACTGGTGACGCCACGCGTCCGTCAGGCGGCTGAAGCAGCGCTGGGTGGAGTGCGGGCCCTCGCACTGCTCACCAGCGCGGTCGCCGGTACGGAGGACGTAGGTACAGGGACCAGTACCCCCACCGCGCTGACGCCCAGCGTACCACTCACGAAGCTGCTGGGGGGACAGGGTGTCACGACTGCGCTGCTGCTGCTGGCGCGGACCACCACCGGACCCACTCCTCTGCGCAGAGCCGCGACCAGCTCCACCGCTGCCGCCGCCGCC
Organism: Closterium sp. Naga37s-1; assembly: GCA_947471745.1. NCBI lineage: Eukaryota > Viridiplantae > Streptophyta > Zygnematophyceae > Desmidiales > Closteriaceae > Closterium > Closterium sp. Naga37s-1. Next base: position 2,150,642 of record CANJKZ010000006.1, read on the forward strand.
TCCGCCACCTCCGCCGCCTCCGCCACCTCCGCCGCCTCCGCCACCTCCGCCGCCTCCGCTCCCTCCGCCACCGCCGCCGCCTCCTCCGCCTCCACTGCTGCCACCGACACCTCCACCCCCGCCACCACTCCCACCACCACCCCCACCCCCTCCACTGCCTCCACCACCACCTCCACCACCCCCGCCAGCCCCTCCAGCGCCCTTGCCCCCCTTGCCCTTGCCGGTGCGGCGTCTCCCGCTAGGGGTAGACGCAGCGCCGACCGACTCGAAACCAACGAGGTCGGCCGCAGCAGCAGAAGCAACAGACGGCAAGAGGGGGGAAGGGGAACACCCCTCAAAGACGGGGGTGTGAGGGTCACCACGAGAGGCTCCTACAGCGACTATGCTCTTCTCTGCTGCTAGGAGGCGCTCCTCGAGGAGGTCAACGGTGAGTGTGGTGGGGCAAACTGAGAGGAAGTGGTCCTTGACTAAGCGAAGGGAGTCAGGGAGCCGGGTGACTATGTAGTAGAGGGTGATGTACATGGGGGGGGGGTTCTTGGCACAGAACTCAGCAGGAAGCGCAGCGCGGTAGCGAGTGTCGCTAGTGCGAAGGTGCGTAATGAGGTCAGCGACTGTGGGAAAGGCAGCAAGGTCAGGGAACAGGTACGGTAGCATGAGGCGGCTAAGCGCAGCAGTGGCAGGGGAAGAGTACCGTGCAACTACAGCGTCGTACAAGGTCTGAGCACTCTTGTACTGGCTAAAGTGCGCACGCTCAGTGGTCGGTAAGTGGCGACGCACAGCAAGACGGGCAGCAGCATCGCGTGTGGCCCACTGTGAGCGAACAGTGCTGTCAGCAGTAGCAGGCGGGGCAGGAGAGGCACCAGAGGTGAGATCGAACAGGGAGAGTCCGTCTGCCCTATCGCACTGGAGGAACAGCTGGAGGTCATCGACCCAGACCTCAAAGTCAACAGCACGACCCTCAGCATCAAAGGTAAGGACACTGGGGGTAGCCATGACTGCAGTGGCCTAGCAGGGAGTGATCTCACCAGTCCGAGTAAGTAGGGCCGGGGCGCGCCGATAGGAACAGTAGCGGCTCGACGGCAGGGCGGCTCGGCGGCTCGGCTGCTGGGCGGGTCGGCGGCTCAGCGGCTCGGGTGCTGGGCGGCTCGGCTGTCGGGCGGCTCGGCGGCTCGGTTGCTGGGCGGCTCGGCGGCTCGGCGGCTCGGCTGTTGGGCGGCTCAGCTGCTGGGCTACTCGGCGGCTTGGTGGCTCGGCTGCTCAGCTGCTGGGCGGCTCAGCGGTGAAGGGGCCGGTAGAGGCGGTGACGGGGCCAGTAGAGGCGGCGACGGCGGCGATGGGGCCGCTAGGGGCGGCGACGGGGCCGCGTAGGGAGGGGAGCGGCGACGGGGCCGCGAGGGGCGGCTACGGGGCCGCGTAGGGGCGGCGTCGAGGCCGCGAAGTGGCGGCGACGGGGCCGCGTAGGGAGGGGAGCGGCGACGGGGCCGCTAGGGGCGGCGACGGGGCCGCGTAGGGGCGGCGATGGGGCCGCGTAGGGGCGGCGACGGGGCCGCTAGGGGCGGCGTCGGGGCCGCGTAGGGAGAGAGGCGGCGACGGGGCCGCTAGGGGCGGCGACGGGGCCGCGTAGGGGCGGCGACGGGGCCGCTTAGGGGCGGCGACGGGGCCGCGTAGGGAGAGAGGCGGCAACGGGGCCGCTAGGGGCGGCGACGGGGCCGCTAGGGGCGGCGACAGGGCCGCGTAGGGGCGGCGACGGGGCCGCTAGGGGCCGCGAGGGGCCTGGAAGGGCGGCGACGGGGCCGCTAGGGGCGGCGACGGGGCAGCTAAGAGTTGCGCGAGGGGCCGTGAGAGGGGCCTCTAAGAGAGTTCGACAGAAGGGCGGCCCACAAGGCGCGCCTCGGGCAGGAGCGACTGACGCTCCGGTCAGAAAAAAAAAAAAAATCAGTGGTGGGCCCAAGGAAGCGTTCCCACTAGGGAACCTGCTCTATACCATGTGAAGAAATGAGGAATGAATGAACTAGCACAAGATTGGGTACAAGTAGGAAACCCTAGGAAACTGTACCCCATAGTGTCTACCCCACTATAGCCTAGACAAGCTATATGATAAATGTTTGACACAATTAGCAGTACTGAAGGCATTTAGAATCTCTATTATCATATTTCATGCCATCCGTGCGACCTTTGCCACTGGATGCATTTGTTATGTGCCAAGTTCGCGCATATGTTGTTCTTAGTGGGCATGCTATTGCCCTTGCTTGCATTTGATGTTGTTGCTATTGCCATTGGAGACAATATGGCAGTAATATTTTTGCAAATTATACGCATTACATGGTTCATTTGCATATGCATGACGTTGCTTTTCATTAGATGTATTAGTTAACACAAGTTTGTAAAATATATTGTGAAATAAGGTTGTCATTAAACATATTGTTGACTTCTTAGATATGATGTTTTGTAGGAGTGTCTTGATGGGATGTCTCGATAGGGTTCTTTATGCACTGTGCTTTTGGAATCTTTTGTGAGTGTAATTTCCCTTTCTCTTTCCTTTGATTTTCCTCTCTTTCTCTTATTTTATTATTCTCTTTCATTTTCTGTTTCGTTTTTAATTTTACATAGCCGGCGTTACAGTGCTATGTACTTGACTATATTAAAAAGAATAGAAAAGTGTACAACCTATAGATGATACTTTACGATTTGCACCAAAAGATATTCATAATCTCATAAATCAATCATACAATTTTCAAAAAAAATCAAAATGAAACAGATCGCATCTTCATTGCATTGAATTTGCACAAATATGGAACATATAAGATTGTCATTTTTTTCCAAATCATACAGGGTAGATAAGGTGAACACAAGCTTTTTTTAGTGTTCATTCAGCAGTTAGGAGCTTGTTCATTACCGTTCATGCAATAATTGTGGAGAGATAATGAAAGATGGTTACGACAGAAGCGATAGAGGAATGCGTTTGTTATGATTGGTACACATGGCTGACCCTCTAAGTGAGCGACCTCGATGTCTGGTACTCTTAGATAAATGCCCAACAGTAGAGCCTCCGCCACAGCACGAACAAGATATGCTTGTGAAGAGAGTGGGGGGAAGAGGTTCGGAGGGGAGGTGAGGTAAGGAGAGGAGAGGCAAGGGGAGGAGCGTGAGTGGTTTCCTCTGCTTCGGTTTGGTCGGTGGGTGACGTGGTGACGCGGTGACGCTGCTGTGTGCGTAGCGCAACGGGATGGGGATGGTGAGGAGGGGGAGGGGGGGAGGGGGATATTGTGAAGAAATGAGGAATGATTGCATTGAGCAGCATGAAGAATACAAGTAGGAAACCCTAAAGTGTTGTACCCCATATGAACTACCCCACTACAGCCTACACAGACTATAGCATATAAGTTTGACACACCCCCATAGGCAAAGTGGGGGGGAACAAGAGGTCACAAGACCAGTCAAGCAAAGCAAAGCAAGCTCAGGGTGGATCACAACGTCACCACACATTCCGAGCACAAGTTCAAGGCCACAAGGCCAGTTCACATGCAAAATCATATATAAAGGTAAACAAGCAAGTGCAGGTATAGAAAGATCACAGTACAAGCAAGGTCAAGAAGTGAGCAAGTGAGGCCAAGTAGGCACAAGACCTAGCATCGTACAGAAGCGCTGATGATCACAAGGCGGAAGTGCCTTGGTAAAGATATCAGCAGTGTTGGCCTCAGAGGCCACGTAAGCAAGGCGCAGCTGACCACGCTGCTGCAGCTCACGAGCAAAGAAGTAGCGAAGAGCAATGTGCTTCGTTATGTGCTCCAGTCTGTGCTCCCGACACAAGGCCAGCATGGCCTTGTTGTCTACGTACAGAAATGGAGGAGAACGAGGCGGCGCTCCTAGGTCAGTCAGCAGGTAGGTGAGCCAGCGTAGCTCCTGTGCAGCCATGGCCCCCGCGTAGATCTCAGCCTCACAGCTGGAGCCGAGAACAGAAGACGAGCGGGTAGACCGCCACGAAACAGAGCCGGAACCAAGGCTGAAGGTGTAACCCTGTAACGACCGCTGCGTAGCCTGGTCGTCAGCCCAAGAAGCGTCTGCGTGACCTGTGAGGACCACTGGACGTCGCCCTCCAAGCACTAGCCCCATGCCCGACGTACTGCACAAGTAGCGCAACACCCTCTTCGCTGCAGCCATGTGCACTGGTCGGTGTCTCCCAGGAGCAACATAGCGTGCCAAGATGCTAAGAGGGTATGCAAGGTCAGGTCGTGTGCAGGTCATCAGGTACATGAGGCAGCCAACAAGCTCTGGGTACGGGCCACTCGGCTCTACGGACTCATCCGAAGGCAGAGCTGAGAGCGAGTGGCGAGTAGACAGAGGAGTGGCCTGAGGCGAGGAGTACGTGAAGTCGAAGCGCTGAAGGACCTGCTGCACCATGTGTGACTGAGTCAGGGTAATGGTGCGCTGTGCTCTGTCCCGGGTGATCTGCAAGCCAAGGTAGCTGCGCAATTCACCCAGGTCTGTGCACGTGTGTCTCTTCTGCAGCTCGGACTTCACGTGGGCTAGTCCAGCAGTGTCAGCTGTGGCAAAGACCAAGTCGTCGACGTACACGAGGATGTAGAACGGCGGCAAAGAAGTGTCGGTGCGCAGAAACAGCGACGGGTCGGCAGTAGAAGGAGCAAACCCAAGAGCCGCAAGTGTAGTCCTCAGTGTGTCGTGCCACTAACGGGGCGCCTGGCGGAGACCGTAGACTGGCCGCCGGAGGCTCCACTGGGTACCAGGGGTAAACGACCCAGTGAAGCCAGGTGGGCGGCGCAGCCAGATCTCCTCGTGCAGGCTGCCCTGCAGGAAAGCTGTGCTGAAGTCAAGAGAGTGAAGCTCGTAGTCGCGCTGAGCGGCTATGTGCAGCAGCACCCGAAGAGTGGTCATCTTCGGGGTGGGAGAGAAGGTCTGAAAGTAGTGAACTCCCTGCCGCTGACTGAAGCCTCGAGCCATGTAACGCGCCTTGAAGACAGGCGGAGAACCCGGCGGCCGCTTCACCCTGAAAATCCACATGCCACTGACGATGTTCGCCCCAGGTGGGGGAACCTCGTCGACGTAAGTGCCTGTGGACTTCCAGGAAGCCATCTCTGCGTCCATGGCTGACTGCCACTGTGAGGAGTAGGGAACCTCGATCGCCTCAGCGTACGATCGAGGAGTCGGGATGTCTGGTGCATCCGGGTCTCCCTCAGGGGCAATCAGCGTGGACACGAGATGAGGCAAAGCAGCAGCAAAACACTGGAACTCCTCCTGCCTGTCCTCAAGGACGTACGTGCTAAGAGCACACTCACCCCCGACGGATGGAGGACAGACAGACTCAGACTCAGCAACAAGACTAGCAGCGTAGTCTAGACGACAGCGAGCAGCAAAGTCGACAAGCTTAGCAACCAAGGCAAACGCAGCAGTGGACTCAAAGGAAGGGTCAGTGACAATAGTAGCCAGGAGACGCGTGACAGTAGGACTGGCAGCACGAAGAGAGTCAGACTCCGGGTCAGCAAGGACAAAAAGAGAGGACTCTGGAGGAGACGGCAACGGGATACGCAGAGGAGCAGTGGAAGGACGCAATGCCATCTGGTGTGTGCCTGGGACCGCAGGAGGACGCGGACGCGGAGCACGACTACTACTACGAGCAGCACGAAAAGGCGACGCAGGACGAGACGCAGGCTCGCGACGCTCAGCAAGACCTCCAGTAGGACCAGTTTAGGGAGAAGGAGCAGGCAGGGGGGAGGCGGGCTGTAACTGTGACCGCGACTGGACAGGCTGTGGACACTCTAAGGGAGGAGCAGGACCAGTAGAGGGCGGGAGACCAAGAACCTGCTCAAGGAGTGGAACGAAGTACGGCCGCGGCCGCGCAGCGCCTCCAGAACCAGCAGGGACAGCACCAGTACCCCCAGCGGCAGCACCAGCGCCAGCAGCACCTCCAGCTCCAACAGCGCCAACTCCAGCAGCCTCAAAAGTACCAGCGCCAGCAGCACCTCCAGCGCCAACACCCCCAGCTGCTCTAGCTCTAGCAGCTCCAGCTCCAGCAGGACCGTCAGCTCCAGTACCGCCAGCAGCTCCAGCAGTACCTCCAGCAGGAACAACTCCAGTAGCCCCAGCAGCACCCCCAGTCCCAGCAGCTCCAGTACCGCCAGTACGAGCACCTCCAGGACCAGCAGCAACAGTAGCACCTCCAGCTCCAGCAGCACGGCTCCAGCGCCGGGCAAACCACTCGCGCAGCTCCTGCGGAGAGGGTGGCTCCCGCCTCGACGAAGCACCGCCAGAGGCCACACGAGCAGACCCAGCACCCCCAGGCTCCGCACCCCCAGGCTCAGCACCCCCAGGCTCCGCACCCCCAGGCTCAGCACCCCCAGACCCGGCACCCGCAGGCTCAGCACCCCTAGACTCAGCACCAGAGTCAACAGCTACCTCGACAGGCTCGACTGCGTCTACCTGAGACACACCTGACGGGGCAGAACCCTGAGGGGGGAGAGGGTCTACCGGGGGAGGACCTGGTGCAAGGAAGAGCGGCGGCGGGGGGAGGGGCGCAGTGCGGTAGGGGAAGAGACGGTAGTAAGGCACCGACTCGTCAAAGGTGACGTCCTGGGAAGACAGAACACGGCGCGAGGTGGGGTGGTAAAACTGCCAACCAGGCGCGTCAGGGGGGAAGCCAAGGAAGACACAGGGAACAGCACGGGGGGACAGCTTGTCCGCAGACAAGTCGCGGACAAACGCCCGAGATCCCCAGACCCGAAACGCAGACGCATCGCCAACCTTCCCCGTCCACCGCAAGGTGGGGGAGGTCTCTGGCAAGGAGACCCGGGGCTGAAGGTTGAGCTGATGCGCTGCGTACTGAACCGCAAACGGCCACAGAAAATGGGGAGCAGCCGCATGGATCATGGACGTACGAGCGACGTCCATGACCATGCCAATGCGGCGCTCAGCAATCCCATTTTGCTGTGGAGAGGCCGGAAGCGTGAAGGTCTGGCGGATGCCCTGTGCACGACAGAAGGCTCCCAGATGGGCAGAGGAAAACTCCCTGCCTCTGTCAGAGTGCAGACGCAGAACAGGAAAGTCCAAGCCGAAACTCTCTCTGAGCTGGAGACGAGCTGCGCGGATCCAGTCGATCAACACCTCAGTGACGTCACCCTTGCTGCGCAAGGGGAACACCGTGGTGTAATGCGAGTAGTCGTCAACCACCAACAGGAAGTAACACTCGTGACCCTGGCCACGGACGCGGGCGGGGCCCCACACGTCCATGTGAAGAGTCTGCAGAGGAGCCTCTGTCGGAGGAAACTCGGAGGAGTGAGGGGCGGCGCGCTGCCGCCCCTCGACGCAGGGAACGCAGGTAGGGGCAGGCCCCGGAGGGAGGGGAGGGAGGGACCGGGGGAGAACAGAGACAAGAAAACGGGAGGCCATGCCTCGGAGACGAGGCAGGGAGGGGTGACCAAGGCGGTGGTGCCAAAGGAGAGTCTGGTGGGACAGGAGACGACACGAGCAGGGAGCAGACTCAGGACCAGACCTGGACGCTGCAGCAAACACCTGACCCGACGCAGCTACCTGACCAGACTCAGCAACCGGAGGAGACTCAGTAGTCGGTGTGTACAGGCTCGACCTCGGCCGACGGGTAAACGTGGCCAAGTGTCGGCCCGTCCGAGCACACGTGCAGTGGGTCACCCGCCGACTCGCAGGAGTGAACTGGTCAACCCCCCCATCCTGTAGGTCAGCACCACTCACCAAGTTCGTAGAGAACGAGGGGAGGTAGAGACCTGACAGGGTGCCAGAGGGGGCTGCCGGACACGGTAAGACAGTGGAGAAGCGAGCAAGGACAGGACCCCCAGAGGGGTCCGCCAGGGAGACCGCAACCGGCCGACTAAGCGGCGTAAGCGTGGTGTGGTCTCGAAAGAAGGAGCGGGAAGCACCCGAGTCAAGGGTGAAGGTGTGTAAGGCCTGAGCCGACGTGGTACCTGAGAGAGCAGACTCACCAGCACCTGGGGCAGCAGACGCACTAGCACCTAGAGCAGCAGCCTCACCAGCACCTAGAGCAGCAGCCTCAATGCCCGGGTCAGGCGGAACACACAGGTAACAGTCACCCTCATCACTAGTAGACACAGCATACATGGCAGCAAGAATAGCATCATAGTCAAGATCAAAGATAGCAACCCCCGCCCTAGACAGCTCTCCCCAGCGAGGGATCTCAGTGGCGTCAGGGAACTGGTGACGCCAAGCGTCCGTCAGGCGGCCGAAGCAGCGCTGGGTGGAGTGCGAGCCCCCGCACTGCTCACCAGCGCGGTCGCCGGTACGGAGGACGTAGGTACAGGGACCAGTACTCCCACCTCGCTGACGCGCAGCGTACCACTCACGAAGCTGCTGGGGGGACGGGGTCTCACGAGTGCGCTGCTGCAGCTGGCGCGGACCACCACAGAAGCCACTCCTCTGTGCAGAGCCGCGACCAGCTCCACCGCCGCCGCCGCCGCCGCCTCCGCCACCTCCGCCGCCTCCGCTCCCAACGCCACCGCCGCCGCCTCCTCCGCCTCCACTGCTGCCACCGACACCTCCACCCCCGCCACCACTCCCACCACCACCCCCACCCCCTCCACTGCCTCCACCGCCACCTCCACCGCCCCCGCCAGCCCCCCCAGCGCCCTTGCCCCCCTTGCCCTTGCCGGTGCGGCGTCTCCCGCTAGAGGCAGACGCAGCGCCGACCGACTCGAAGCCAACGAGGTCGGCCGCAGCAGCAGAAGCAACAGAGGGCAAGAGGGGGGGAGGGGGAACACCCCTCAAAGACGGGGGTACGAGGGTCACCACGAGAGGCTCCTACAGCGACTATGCTCTTCTCTGCTGCCAGGAGGTGCTCCTCGAGGAGGTCAACGGTGAGTGTGGTGGGGCAAACTGAGAGGAAGTGGTCCCTGACTAAGCGAAGGGAGTCAGGGAGCCGGGTGACTATGTAGTAGAGGGTGATGTACATGGGGGGGGGGTTCTTGGCACAGAACTCAGCAGGAAGCGCAGCGCGGTAGCGAGTGTCACTAGTGCAAAGGTGCGTAATGAGGTCGGCGACTGTGGGAAAGGCAGCAAGGTCAGGGAACAGGTACGGCAGCATGAGGCGGCTAAGAGCAGCAGTGGCAGGGGAAGAGTAGCGTGCAACTACAGCGTCGTACAAGGTCTTAGCACTCTTGTACTGACTAAAGTGCGCACGCTCAGTGGTCGGTAAGTGGCGACGCACAGCAAGACGGGCAGCAGCATCGCGTGTGGCCCACTGTGAGCGAACAGTGCTGTCAGCAGTAGCAGGTGGGGTAGGAGAGGCACCAGAGGTGAGATCAAACAGGGAGAGTCCGTCTGCCCTATCGCACTGTAGGAAGAGCTGGAGGTCATCGACCCAGACCTCAAAGTCAACAGCACGACCCTCAGCATCAAAGGTAAGGACACTGGGGGTAGCCATGACAGCAGTAGGCTAGTAGGGAGTGCTCTCACCAGTCCGGGTGGGTAGGGCCGGTGCGCGCCGGTAGGAACAGTAGCGGCTCGACGGCGGCTCGGCGGCTCGGTGGCTCGGCTGCTCGGCTGCTGGGCGGCTCGGTTGCTGGGCGGCTCGGCTGCTGGGCGGCTCGGCTGCTGGGCGGCTCGGCTGCTGGGCGGCTCGGCGGCTGGCCGGCTCGGCGGCTCGTCGGTTCGGCTGCTTGGCAGCTGAAGGGGCCGTGAAGGGCGGCGACGGGGCCGCTAGAGGCGGCGACGGGCCGCAAGAGGCGGCGACGGGGCCGCTAGAGGCGGCGACGGGGCCGCGAAGGGCGGCGACAGGGCAGCTAGAGGCGGCAACGGGGCCGCGAAGGGCGGCGACGGGGCCGCTAGGAGCGTCGACGGGGCCACGAAGGGCGGCGACGGGGCCGTGAAGGGCGGCGACGGGGCCGCTAGGAGCGGCGACGGGGCCGCGAAGGGCGGCGACGGGGCCGCGAATGGCGGCGACGGGGCCGCGAAGGGCGGCGACGGGGCCGCTAGGAGCGGCGACGGGGCCGCTAGGGGCGGCGACGGGGCCGATAGGGGCGGCGACGGGGCCGCTAGGGGCGGCGACGGGGCCGCAAAGGGGCCGCGAGGGGCCTCGAAGGGCGGCGACGGGGCCGCTAGGGGCGGCGACGGGGCCGCGAAGGGGCCGCGAGGGGCCTAGAGGGGGTGGCGACGGGGCCACGAAGGGGCCGCGAGGGGCCTAGAGGGGCGGCGACGGGGCCGCAAAGGACGGCGACGGGGCCGTAAGGGGTGGCGACGGGGCCACTAAGGGTGGCACGAGGGGCCGTGAGAGGCGACGTGAGGGCGGCCAACGGGGCGCGCCTCGGGCAGGGGCGACTCGCGCTCCGGTCAGGAAAAAAAAATCGATTTCAGTGGTGGGCCCTGAGAAGCGTTCCCACTAGGGAACCTGCTCTATACCATGTGAAGAAATGAGGAATGATTGCATTGAGCAGCATGAGGAGTACAAGTAGGAAACCCTAAAGTGTTGTACCCCATATGAACTACCCCACTACAGCCTACACTGACTATAGCATATAAGTTTGACAGATATGGGGGGTTGTGTTTTATGTGAGGTGCTTTGCTGGACCATGCGTCCCCGTTTGTAGACTATGCGTCCTATACGATGAGCAATGATGTTCGAAATCGACTATACGATCCAGCGTTTGAAACAAGGAAATGCAGCTGAAACCCTGATATTAGCAGGCTCATTTCGCATTTAAAGCCCAAGACCTGAATTACAAAAAATGGAAGGCAAACTGTGCACAGTTTGCCTACCGAACCCACAGTTGACCTCCCGAGCCAGGCTGGTTACCAGAAAACATTGCGCCAAGAAACACAGAGTCGTAGAGCAGAACAGGTTTGGTTGGCGAGAGTCCCAACCACACCCTCCTGAAGGAACAAGGGCTCAAAATGTGCACAGTTTGCCTTCTTCGGTAATTCAGGTCGTGTGATTTCCATAGTACGCGAAGCGATTAGAGTATGCGAAGAGATAGAATAAAACGCCACTACAGCATAGGCCATGAGCATTTTCACTTTTATTCCTAGCTCTTTCCCAAACATCGCATTTGGACCTATCGCCTTCCGCGTCCCCCACGCTTCTCCCCACCGTCTCTCACACACCTCCCCACGCACACGCCCACTCTTCCCACCGTCGCCCAAGCTTTCCCCCACCGTCGCTCACGCTTCCCCTTATCGCCGCTCACGCTTCCTCCGGCCTTCCCCCACACCGTCGCTCACGCCTTTCCCCACCTTCCCTCACGTTTCCCCTCTCATCGCCCACGATTCCTCCCACCGTCGCCCACGCTTCGGAGCACCGTCACCCACGCTTTCCCCACCGTCGCCCACGCTTCCCCCCACCGTCGCCCACGCTTCCCCCCACCGTCACCCACGCTTCCCCCCACTGTCGCCCACGCTTCCCTCCACCGTCGCCCACGCTTCCCCCCACCGTCGCCCCCGCTTCCCCCCACCGTCGCCCACGCTTCCCCCCACCGTCACCCACGCTTCCCCCCACCGTCGCCCACGCTTCCCCCCACCGTCGCCCACGCTTCCCCCCATTGTCGCCCACGCTTCCCCCCACCGTCGCCCACGCTTCTCCCCACCGTCGCCCACCGCCACCGTCGCCCACCGCCACCGTCGCCCACCGCCACTGTCGCCCACGCTTGCCCTCCCATCGTCCTCGCTTAGCCTTCCCGCCGACCTCCCTTCTCTCCTCCTCTCTCCACGTCGTCATCACTCCCCTGCCCATCACGTTCCCCCTATTCACCATCGCTTCTCTACCCATGCCGCCCACCCTCTCATCCCTTCCCATCGCGTGGGGTGTGGGAGGGTGCGTGGTCAGCAGCACCCTTCCGTCGCATACACGTTCATTCATTACCCCTTCCCTCATCTCCCCATTCCTCATCTCCCGATTCCTCATCTCCCCTTCCCTCATCTCCCCATCCCTCACCTCCTCATCCCTCACCTCCCCATCCCTCTCCTCCCCAGCCCTCTCCTCCCCATCCCACACCTCCCCATCCCTCATCTCCTCATCCCTCATCTCCCCATCCCTCATCTCCCCAATCCGCCTCACCCCATTCCGCCCCGCCCCACCCCATTCCGCCCCACCCCTTTCTGCCCCACTCCATTCCGCCCCACCCCTTTCTGGCCCACCCCATTCCGCCCCACCCCAGCCTCCTCCCCAGCCTCCTCCCCACCCTCCTCCCCAGCCTCCTCCCCACCCTCCTCCCCACCCTCCTCCCCACCCTCCTCCCCACCCTCCTCCCCACCCTCCTCCTCACCCTCCTCCCCACCCTCCTCCCCACCCTCCTCCCCACCCTCCTCCCCACCCTCCTCCCCAGCCTCTCTTCCTCCCCTCCCTTCTGCTTCTCCCCCAAGCGTCCTCCCTACCTCCCTTCCTCCCATCATCACTTCCTCCCTTCCTTCATTCCTGCATTCCTCACTTCCTCCCTTCCTCCGTTCCTCCCTTCCTCATTTGCCAGTTGTCATTCCCTTATACTTCAGCCACGTCACATCTGACTTCTTGATTTGTGTTTGGACAGGTCTGCTCTGCATCTGGTTGTGCATGTGCTAGCTGTCTGATAGTAACACACGTATAGCCATGCCATATATTGGATTCTTTTTTTATAATACAGGATTATGAGCCTCAGAGCAATCATACACATGACCAATACCAAGGAGTTCAACAATTGATATATTACCGTATCTGTAAAGTAAGGGGAATCACCAGACTCGAGAAGGGAACAAAGCTAGGGGGTGTATGTGTAATGTTGTTTTCCGGTTTTGTCTGCTACACTGCAAGCAATAAACCAGGCCGTGGTAAAGCCACATCTGGTGCTGAGCACCTGTAACTGCATTGGGGGGTATGGGGGTGAGTGAAGGGGGAAAGACAGTAAACGGAATGAGCAGAGGGGAAGAGAAGAAGCAGCGGGGGACAGATTGAACAGAGGGGAAGAGAGGAAGCAGGGGGGAACAGAGTGAGCAGAAGTAAAGAGAGTGAGCAAGGGGGAAGAGAGTGAGCAGAGAAGAAGGGGAGGGAGCAAGGGTGAAACAGAGGGAGCAGGGGTGAGCAGGGAAGGCGATAGGGGGAAGCAGGGAAGGAGATAGGGGGAAGCAGGGAAGGGGATGGGGGGGAGCAGGGAAGGGGATGGGGGTGAGCAGGGAAGCGAATGGGGGGATGCTGGGAGGGGGACGGGGGAAGGAGGGAAGGGGACGGGGGGAAGCAGGGAAGGGGAAGGGGGAAAGCAGGGAAGGGGATGGGGGGGAGCAGGGAAGGGGTTGGGGGTGTCAGATTTATATGACATAGCTACTGTAGGCTATAGTGGGGTAGCACATATGGGGTACAGTTTTCTAGGGTTCACATTTGTACCCAACTTTCCCTTAGTCATTCCCATTCCTCGTTTCTTCTCATGGTATCGAGCAGGTTCCCTAGTGGGAACGATTCCTAGGGCCCACCACCACGAAAATTTTTTTTCCTGACCGGAGCGCGCTTCGCTCCGGCCCGAGTCGCGCCCTGTGTGCTCTCCCTACCGTCGCGCCCTCACTAGGCCCCTCACGGCCCCGTCGCGTCGCCCTTAGCGGCCCTCTCACGGCTCCCTAGCGCCGCCCTTACGGCTCGTCGCGCCGCCCTTACGGCCCGTCGCGCCGCCCTTACGACCCGTCGCGCCCGTCGCGCCGCCCTCACGGCCCCTCGTGCCGCCCTTACGGCCCGTCGCGCCGCCCTTACGGCCCGTCGCGCCCGTCGCGCCGCCCTCACGGCCCCTCGTGCCGCCCTTACGGCCCCTCGTGCCGCCCTTACGGCCCCTCGCGCTACCCTTACGGGCCCTCCCGCGGCCCCTTCGGCCCCTCCCGTCGCCAGTCGGCCCCTTACGGCCCCCCCCCTCGCGGCCCCTCGAGCCGCCTTCCGCGGCCTTCTCACGGCCTGTCGCCGCCCTCGACGGCCCCTCGTGGCGCCCTTCACGGCCTCTCCGCCGCTCCTCGCGGCCCCTAGCGGCTGGCAGCCGCCGTCCCTGAGGCAGCAGCCGCAGCCGTCTCTGCAGCAGCAGTCGCCACAGCTTCTGCGACTGTTGCCGCGGTCGTCACCAACCACACCAGCCGCCGAGCCGCCCAGCAGCCGAGCACCCGAGCCGCCGAGCCGTCCTGCAGCCGAGCAGCCGAGCCGCCGAGCCGCCGAGCCGCCCAGCAGCCGACCGCCGAACCGCCCGGGCCGCCGAGTTGCCGAGCCGCCCGAGCCGCCCGAGCCGCCCGAGCCGCCGAGCCGCCCGAGCCGCCGTCCTGCCGAGCCGCCGAGCCGCCCGAGCCGCCCTGTCCGGTAAGAGCAGCGCCTCTATCACTGCACTGCCCTTACCCTACTGTTCACACTACTAGTCTACTGCTGCCATGGCTACCCCTAGTGTCCTCGCCTTTGACGCTGAGGGTCGGGCCATTGACTTTGACGTCTGGGTAGATGACCTGCAGCTTTTCTTACAGTGCGATAGGGCAGACGGTCTCTCCCTCTTTGACCTCACCTCTGGTGCCTCTCCTGCCCCTGCTGCTGATGCCGACGCCACTGTTCGCTCACAGTGGGCCACACGCGATGCTGCTGCACGTCTAGCTGTGCGTCGCCACCTGCCTACCTCTGAGCGTGCGCACTTTAGCCAGTACAAGAGTGCTCACACCTTGTACGACGCTGTAGTTGCGCGCTACTCCTCCCCTGCCACTGCTGCACTGAGCCGCCTCATGCTACCGTACCTCTTCCCTGACCTTGCTGCCTTTCCCACAGTCGCTGACCTCATTACGCACCTCCGCACTAGTGACACTCGCTACCGCGCTGCGCTTCCTGCTGAGTTCTGCGCCAAGAACCCCCCCCCCATGTACATCACCCTCTACTACATAGTCACCCAGCTCCCTGACTCCCTTCGTGTAGTCAGGGACCACTTCCTCTCAGTTTGCCCCACCACTCTCACCGTTGACCTCCTCGAGAAGGCCCTCCTAGCAGCAGAGAAGAGCATAGTCGTTGTAGGAGCCTCTCGTGGTGACCCTCGCACCCCCGTCTTTGAGGGGTGTTCCCCCTCCCCCCTTTTGCCCTCTGTTGCCTCTGCTGCTGCGGCCGACCTCGTTGGTCTTGAGTCGGTCGGCGCTGCGTCTGCCCCGAGCGGGAGACGCCGCACCGGCAAGGGCAAGGGGGGCAAGGGTGCTGGAGGGGCTGGCGGGGGTGGCGGAGGTGGCGGTGGCGGCAGTGGAGGGGGTGGGGTTGGTGGTGGGAGTGGTGGCGGGGGTGGAGGTGTCGGTGGCGGCAGTGGAGGCGGAGGCGGCGGCGGCGGTGGCGGTGGGAGCGGAGGTGGCGGAGGTGGCGGCGGTGGAGGAGGCGGCGGCGGAGGAGGTGGAGCTGGTCGGGGTGGCGCTGGGCAGAGGGTCGGCTCCGGTGGTGGTCAGCGCCAGCAGCAGCAGCAGCAGCAGCGGCAGCAGCGCACTCGTGACATCCCCCCCCCTCAGCAGCTCCGTGAGTGGTACGCTGCACGCCAGCGGGGTGGGGGTACTGGTCCGTGCACCTACGTCCTACGCACCGGCGACCGCGCGGGTGAGCAGTGCGGGGGTGCGCACTCCACCCAGCGCTGCTTTGGCCGCCTGACGGACGCTTGGTGTCACCAGTTCCCTGAGGCCACTGAGATCCCCCGCTGGGGCGAGCTGTCTAGGGCGGGTGTAGCTGTCTTTGACCTTGACTTTGATGCTATTCTTGCTGCCATGTATGCTGTGACTATTAGTGATGAGGGTGACTGTTACCGGTGTTTTCCGCCCGACCCGGGCATTGAGACTGCTGCTCTAGGTACTGGTGAGGCTGCTGCTCTAGGTGCTAGCGAGGCTGCTGCTCTAGGTGCTCGTGCGTCTGCTCACTCAGGTGCTGGTGAGTCTGCTCTCTCAGGTACTGCGTCGGCTTCGGCCTCCCACACCTTCACCCTTGACTCGGGGGCTTCTCGCTCCTTCTTTCGAGACCGCACCACACTCACGCCGCTTGGCCGGCCAGTTGCAGTCTCTCTGGCAGACCCCTCTGGGGGTTCCTGTCCTTGCTCACTTCTCCACTGTCCTCCCGTGTCCGGCGGCCCCCTCTGGCACCCTGTCTGGTCTTTACCTCCCCTCGTTCTCTACGAACTTGGTGAGTGGTGCTGACCTACAGGATGCGGGGGTTCACCAGTTCACTCCTGCGAGTCAGCGGGTGACCCACTGCACGGACGCTCGGACAGGCCGACACCTGGCCACGTTTACACGTCGGCCGGGGTCGAGCCTGTACACACTGACCACTGCGTCTCCTCCAGTCACTGCGTCTGGTCAGGTAGTTGCGTCGGGTCAGGTGTTTGCTGCAGCGTCCAGGTCTGGTCCTGAGTCTGCCCCCTGTTCGTGTCGCCTACTGTCGCACGAGACTCTCCTCTGGCACCACCGCCTTGGTCACCCCTCCCTACTTCGTCTCCGAGGCATGGCCTCCCGTGTCCTTGTCTCTGGTCTTCCCCGGTCCCTCCCTCCCCTTCCTACGGGGCCCGGCCCTACCTGCGTCCCTTGTGTCGAGGGGCGGCAGCGGGCTGCCCCTCACTCCTCCCAGTTTCCTCCGACAGAGGCCCCGCTGCAGACGCTTCACATGGACGTGTGGGGCCCGGCCCGCGTCCGTGGACAGGGTCACGAGCGCTACTTCCTGCTGGTGGTTGACGACTACTCGCGTTACACCACGGTCTTCCCCTTGCGCAGCAAGGGTGATGTCACTGAGGTGTTGATCGACTGGATCCGCGCAGCTCGTCTCTAGCTCAGGCAGAGCTTCGGCTCGGACTTTCCTGTTCTGCGTCTGCACTCTGACAGAGGTGGAGAGTTCTCCTCTGGCCTTCTGCGAGCCTACTGTCGTGCACGAGGCATCCGCCAGACCTTCACGCTTCCGGACTCTCCACAGCAAAATGGGATTGCTGAGCGCCGCATTGGCATGGTCATGGACGTCGCCCGTACGTCCATGATGCATGCGACTGCCCCCCATTTTCTGTGGCCGTTTGCGGTTCGGTACGCGGCGCATCAGATCAACCTTCACCCCAGGGTCTCCATGCCGGAGACCTCCCCAGCTTTGCTGTGGACGGGGAAGGTTGGCGATGCGTCTGCGTTCCGTGTCTGGGGATCTCGGGCGTTTGTCCGCGACTTGTCTGCGGACAAGCTGTCCCCTCGTGCTGCTCCTTGCGTCTTCCTTGGCTTCCCCCCTGACGCGCCAGGGTGGCAGTTCTACCACCCCACCTCTCGCCGTGTTCTGTCCTCCCAGGACGTCACGTTTGACGAGTCGGTCCCCTACTACCGCCTCTTCCCCTACCGCACTCCGTCCCTCCCCCCGCCACCGCTCTTCCATGTGCCAGGTCCCCCCCCGGTAGACCCCCTCCCCCCTCAGGGTCCTGCCCCTTCAGGTGTGTCCCAGGTAGACGCAGTCGAGCCTGTCGAGGTTACTGGTGACTCTGGTGCTGCTGAGGGTGCTGAGCCTGGGGGTGCTGACTCTGGGGGTGCTGAGCGTGTGGGTGCTACGCCTGGGGGTGCTGAGCCTGAGGGTGCTACTACTGGGGGTGCTGAGCTTGGGGGTGCTGAGCCTGGGGGTGCTACTACTGGGGGTGCTGAGCCTGGGGGTGCTGAGCCTGGGGGTGCTACGCCTGGGGGTGCTGAGCCTGGGGGTGCTACGCCTGGAGGTGCTGAGCCTGGGGGTGCGGAGCCTGAGGGAGCTGGGCCTGCTCGTGTGGCGTCTGGCGGTGCTGAGCCTGGAGGTTCTCCGGGTGCTTCGTCTCGGCGGGAGCCACTCTCTCCACAGGAGCTGCGAGAGTGGTTTGCCCGACGCTGGAGGCGTGCTGCTGGAGCTAGAGGTTCTTCGACTGCTGCGGGTGCTGGTGCCGCGGGTCCCGGAGGTGCTCGTACTGGGAGTACTGGAGCTGCTGGGCCTGCGGGTACGCGTGGAGCTGGAGCTGCTGAGGGTGTTGGCGCTAAGGCTACTGCTGTCGGTCCTGGAGGCGGTCCTGCTGGGGGTGCTACTGGTGCTGCTGGAGGTACTGGAGCTGGAGGTGCTGCTGGCGCTGGTGCTGCCGCTGGGGGTACTGGTGCTGTCCCTGCTGTGTCTGGAGTCGCCGCGCGGCCTCGGCCGTACTTCGTTCCGCTCCTTCAGCAGGTTCTTGGTCTCCCGCCTTCTACTGGTCCTCCTCCTCCCTTAGAGTGTCCACAGCCTGTCCCGTCCCAGTTACAGTTACAGCCGGCCTTCACACTGCCCGCTCCTTCTCCCTACACTGGTCCTACTGGAGGTCTGGCTGAGCGTCGTGAGCCTGCGTCTCGCCCTGCGTCGCCTGTCCGTCTTGCTCGCACTAGTGGCCGTGGTTCGCGTCAGCGTCCTCCTCCTGTCCCTGGCACGCACCGGATGTCTCTGCATCCGTCCACTGCTCCTCTGCGTGCCCCTTTGCCTTCTCCTCCTGAGTCCTCTCTTCCTGCTCTTCCCGACCCGGAGTCGGACTCTCTTCGTGCTGCCAGTCCTACTGTCACGCGTCTCCTTGCTACGGTCGTCACTGACCCTTCCTTTGAGTCCACTGCTGCGTCTGCCCTAGTTGCTGAGCTCGTCGACTTTGCTGCTCGCTGTCCCAGGCGTACCACCCACACGCTCAGCACCCCCAAGACTACGCTGCTAGTCTTTTCATTGAGTCTGAGTCTGTCTGTCCTCCATCCGTCGGGGGTGAGTGTGCCCTTGGCACGGACGTCCTTGAGGACAGGCAGGAGGAGTTCCAGTGTTTGGCTGCTGCTTCACCTCATCTCGTGTCCGTACTGCTTACCCCTGAGGGAGACCCGGATGCACTTGACATCCCGACTCCGCGCTCTTACGCGGAGGCGATAGAGGGTCCCTACTCCTCTCAGTGGCAGGCAGCTATGGACACAGAGATGGCTTCCTGGAAGTCCACAGGCACCTACGTTGACAAGGTTCCCCCGCCTGGGGCGAACATCGTCAGTGGCATGTGGATTTTCAGGGTGAAGCGACCACCGGGTTCTCCGCCTGTCTTCAAGGCACGTTACGTGGCTCGTGGCTTCAGTCAGCGGCAGGGAGTTGACTACTTTCAGACCTTCTCTCCCACCCCGAAGATGACCACTCTTCGGGTACTGCTGCACATAGCTGCTCACCGCGACTACGAGCTGCACTCTCTTGACTTCAGCACTGCTTTCTTGCAGGGCAGCCTGCACGAGGAGATCTGGCTGCATCGCCCACCTGGCTTCACTGGGTCTTTTCCTCCTGGCACCCAGTGGAGCCTCCGGCGGCCAGTCTACGGTCTCCGCCAGGCACCGCGTGAGTGGCACGACACACTGAGGACTACACTTGCGGCTCTTGGGTTTGCTCCCTCTACTGCCGACCCGTCGCTGTTTCTGCGCACCGACACTTCTTTGCCGCCGTTCTACATCCTCGTGTACGTCGACGACTTGGTCTTTGCCACAGCTGACACTGCTGGACTCGCCCACGTGAAGTCCGAGCTGCAGAAGAGACACACGTGCACAGACGTGGGTGAACTGCGCAGCTACCTTGGCTTGCAGATCACCCGGGACAGAGCACGCCGCACCGTTACCCTGACTTAGTCATACATGGTGCAGCAGGTCCTTCAGCGCTTCGGCTTCACGTACTCCTCGCCTCAGGCCACTCCTCTGCCTACTCGCCACTCGCTCTCAGCTCTGCCTTCGGATGAGTCCGTAGAGTCGAGTGGCCCGTACCCAGAGCTTGTTGGCTGCCTCATGTACCTGATGACCTGCACACGACCTGACCTCGCATACCCTCTTAGCATTCTCGCACGCTATGTTGCTCCTGGGAGACACAGACCGGAGCACATGGCTGCAGCGAAGAGGGTGTTGCGTTACTTGTGCAGTACGTCGGGCATGGGGCTTGTGCTTGGAGGGCAGAGTCCAGTGGTCCTCACTGGGCACGCAGACGCTTCTTGGTCTGACGACCAGGCTACGCAGCGGTCGTCACAGGGTTACACCTTCAGCCTTGGTTCCGGCTCTGTTTCGTGGCGGGCTACCCGCTCGTCTTCTGTTCTCGGCTCCAGTTGTGAGGCTGAGATCTACGCCGGGGCCATGGCTGCACAGGAGCTTCGCTGGCTCACCTACCTGCTGACTGACCTCGGAGAGCCGCCTCGTTCTCCTCCAGTGCTGTACGTAGACAACAAGGCCATGCTGGCCTTGTGTCGAGAGCGGAGACTGGAGCACAGAACGAAGCACATTGCTCTCCGCTACTTCCTTGCTCGTGAGCTACAGCAGCGTGGTCAGCTGCGGCTTGCGTACGTGGCCTCTCAGGCCAACACTGCTGATATCTTCACCAAGGCACTTGCGCCTTGTGATCATCAGCGCTTCTGTACTCAGCTGGGTCTTGTGCCTACCTTGCCTCACTTGCTCACCCCTTGACCTTGTTTGTATTGTTGCATATATATATACACCTGCTCTTGCTTGTCTAGCCTTATACATATATGTAATCCTGCATGTGAACTGGCCTTGTGGCCTTGAACTTGTGCTCGGAATGTGTGGTGACTTTGTGATCCACCCTGAGCTTGCTTTGCTTTGCTTGACTGGTCTTGTGACCCCTTGTTCTCCCCCACTTTGCCTATGGGGGTGTGTCAGATTTATATGACATAGCTACTGTAGGCTATAGTGGGGTAGCACATATGGGGTACAGTTTTCTAGGGTTCACATTTGTACCCAACTTTCCCTTAGTCATTCCCATTCCTCGTTTCTTCTCAGGGGGGAAGCAGGGAAGGGGATGGGGGGAGCAAGTCGGAGGATGGGGGGAAGCAGCGCAGGGGATACGAGGAAACAGGGAAGAAGGGAAGGGTGTATGTGCGGGTTGGAAAGGGGGCGTGACAAGTGTGCGAGATGGGAAGGGAGAAGGGAGGGATGGCGAGGGCAACGAGGAGTGGAAGGGAGGGCGACGGGGAAAACGAGGGCGACGGGGGGAGAGAGAGACGGGGATTGCGAGGGGACGAGCGCGAGACGAAGGGGGGCAACGGGCGGAAGGGAGGGAAAGAGAGCGTGAAGGGGGAAAGAGAGTGAGAAGGGGGGAAAGAGAGTGAGCAAGGGGAAAGAGAGTGAGCAGGGGGGGAAGAGAGTGAGCAGGGGGGGAGAGAGTGAGTATAGGCGTGAGTTGGGAAAACAGGGGCGAGCAGAGGGGGTAAGAGAGCGTGAAGGGGGAAAATGGGTGAGAAATGGGGAAAGTGGGGTTAGAACAAGGGGAGTGAGCAGAGGGAAAGAGAATGAGGAGGGGGGAAGCGAGTGAGCAGGGGGAAAGAGATTGAGGAGGGGGGAAGCGAGTGAGCATGGGGGAAGAGAGTGAGCAGGGGGGAAGAGAGTGAGCAGGGGGGAAGAGAGTGAGCAGGGGGGAAGAGAGTGGGAAGAGAGTGAGCAGGGGGGAAGCGATTGAGGAGGGGGGAAGCGAGTGAGCAGGGGGGAAGAGAGTGAGCAGGGGGGAAGAGAGTGAGCAGGGGGAAAGAGAGTGAGCAGGGGGGAAGAGAGTGAGCAGGGGGAAAGAGATTGAGCAGGAGAGAGTGAAAGGCAATGGGAGGGGAAGTGAAGGTGACGGGTTGGGAAGCGAGTGTGACGGGAGGGGGAAGTGAAGGCGACGGGAGGGGGAAGTGAAGGCGACGGGAGGGGGAAGTGAAGGCGACGGGAGGGGGAAATGAAGGCGACGGGAGGGGGAAATGAAGGCGACGGGAGGGGGAAATGAAGGCGACGGGAGGGGGAATTGAAGGCGACGGGAGGGGGAAGTGAAGGCGACGGGAGGGGGAAGTGAAGGCGACGGGAGGGGGAAATGAAGGCAACGGAAGAGGGGGGGGAGTGAAGGCGACGGGGGAGAAGTGAAGGCGACGGGGGAGAAGTGAAGGCGACGGGCGGAGCGAAGGCGACGGGCACGCGACGAGCTGCGGAAGCGATGGCGACGACGCGGGCGAAAGAGAGCGGAAGCGTGGGAAAGGAAAGCGAGGGCGAGGGGAGGGTCACGTTTGGGCGAACGGTTGCGATTCGATTTTCGCCACGAGTTTACGCTACGGAATAGTTGCACAATAACCTGCATTTCGACACAATAATCTTCACCCAGCGCAAACTAGCTTTGCGCGTCATCATTGCAAATCCACGCCACCCAAATCATATGGCGCATCTACTCCCTTTTGAGTGAACGCCGACGCCCTGCCCTGTCTACAGGTATGGTCTATGCCTAATACTCTGCGTGCTATCCCAAACTGTGCACAGTTTGATAAGCTCGCGCGTTTCTGGTTGTGGGAAGGGCACCAACTGTTATGAATGAACTTGCAGAGTGCGCAGTAAAACGAATATCGAGAATGATTGAGTATTGAATGACGATACAATGAGAAAGGCACGACTAAATAGGGGAAGTCATAGCTAGGCGGAGAGGTTGGGCGAGGATGGCTCGGTGATGGTTGCGATTGGAGCGGAGGCGACTCGGGAGTGGTTCGGTGCGACGAAATAGGAAGGACAGGTTCGTCGCGTGACCCTCGGGATGGCCTCGCTAACGAGTGCCTCAGTAAGGATTCTGTAAATCCTTACACTCTCCCACCTTCTAAATAAGGCAGTCTTGTACTGAAAACGGACCCCACACTAGCAAGGATGCCGTAGATCTCCCCTTCATCTGAATCCGACGGCCGAAATGCCTTCGATAATATTTTTGAAAAGGTTGGAAGGTAGGCCGTTGATGTTGTCCGATTTCGATCTGACGGTCGACGATGAACTAGCCCAAAATGAAGTTGAAGTTGGAATGTGGGCCGCTGATGAAGCAGATGTGGATCTGACGGTCGAAGACTGACGCGAGATTGGAGGGAACCTGCTGACGCGAAATTCAATCGCGGGGTTGCAGAAACCGTCGATCGTGAAGCAGCGATCGCAGTCGTCCGTCGTGCTGCTGCATTCTGACAAAGTCAGAAATTGTGCCGAGAAAACGCCGAGGAAAGAAAAAGTGCAAAGCACTTTCTCCCCCCCCCCTTCAAGAAATGCTCCACAGAAAAGTTTCGCAGCTGCGCCGAGATGAAAACCAACAAAACCAGGTGTTAAGTCCCACTGAGAAGACTGGTGAGCGTAGAGACCCAGGTGAAATTTGCGTCGGTGTGGAAACTCGATGACGAATCCCAGGTGTTACGTGCCCAAAATTTCTTCGAGGGCGAACCCGAAGATGTAGACCGGAAACTGAAACTAAAATTATCGAATACTCGAACTGAACCGTTTTGTCTTCACGTCACCAGAATCAGCCGATATCTTCAGCAGTTGCAGCTGGCAGCTCCTGACGTGGTTGAGAATTAATGCAGTTGTCGTGGGCGGGTCGAAGGCGAGTTGTCGGTAGCAGAGTTGGAAATGGTTTCTCCGAGAGTTTTGTCGTAATGGGTCGATGATTCTTGGGCAGGGATGAAATTTCACAGCTGTCGCTCCCCCCCTTCACTGTTGCTGCCGCCTTCTTCAGTTCGTCGTAAGTCCTTCGTACCCCTGAAAAAGTCCGTGTAAATCTCGCGGTGCTGCCCCCCTCCGTTTGACGCGCGCGTTTAACTAAACGCCGCAACTCCTCCGAAATTGTCGGCGCACCTTGCCGTAAAACCGGGAAGTCCCCACGTAAACACTCCGAAATTGTTGCTCGAATCAAACCCCGTAAATCCGCAGTTGCAGTTGCAGTTCGCCTCCGAAAACCTCGGACGTGCTATAGCCGCCCACTCGGTCACCATCAGTTTCCGTCGGTTACCCGACCCCAGCATGTGGGTTCAATCGAGAACCGGGGACTGCCCTGGGTTATTCCGAGACCGAATTTCACGGAACCTAGAGGCATCAACGCCGTTGACTCCGTAGTCGAAACTGCTCCCGCCGATGCTGTTTAACAAAAACCCACGTTTCCCACCAGCGCTTTGCAGATGTTTCACCGCATCGCTCGTCGCCGGTCGATAAGTTCCCGAAGCTTCCACGCTCCCTTTTTTCTGAAGATTTTCCCGAGGTGTGCGTTTAAACACCGGGGGTCCTAGGTATCCTTGCCGTTGTGTTTCTTGTCAGGCAACTTCGAAAAGTGCCCTTCAGGCGAAGTCCCCCAACGACTCAACCGCACTCCAAGAAGCGAAGAAATACCCGCAGCTTCATAATTTTTTGGTCGTTTCACCCCCCGACAATTCCGCTTCCCGCCGTTCACCCAGCATCCGCATTTTTCGGATGAGGTATAGTCGGTGTTGCCCGCACGAACCCAGCCACGGTGGAGAAGAAAAGTCCATCGGAGTCGGGGTAGCCTTAGTTAAAAGGAAATCATTCCCAACCGCTTTGCAGCCCACCGTGCCGTCGCGCCACTAAAACTCCACAGCTCCCAGTTCCAGCTCCGCCGCTGCGCCGTCACCTCGTGTAGACGCCCGGGTCAGGAGAGACCAGCGAACTGCACCATTGTTGTCATGCGGCGCCCCGATTTTTTCGCGTGCTGTTTCACCCAGTCCGCTTTTGTCGGAGTAGAACAGTGCCGCAACTCCACCTTTTTTTGTTTTTTCTGTACAGCTGTTGAACGAGCACCAATCCAGGTACCTTTAACCAGCACAGGGTAGGCCCGTGTTCACCCCCGTTATTCGGCCAAGCAAGTTGACTGCATGAGCCAGAACTAGAAACTTGGTGGGGATGGTGAGGTTCGGGCGACGGAAGGTCACAGATCGTTCACACCGGCTTTTAACCTGCCCTTCACGCCGTTCTTCAACCCCCGCTTAACCGTCGGGCAGTTTCTTCTCGTGTGTCCCGGCGGCCTGTACCACTCTCCTCCGTAACTGTCGGCGTGGTACCTTGAACACCGTTTAATCGTGGGTTGTTGAGGCTGTCCCCGAAAATGACTTCCTTACAGGGAATCCACTCTCGAAATTGCCGGCCAGCAGTCAACAGTACCAGGCACGCAGCGTCATCCGAGTGTTCTTCGGGGTGTATGGGCCCGAATTGCCCTCGCCGCCTGCGTCCCACTCCTCGTGAGTGCGATTTAGCCACTCCGTTTTCCGTTGCAACCCGTAAGTGTCGGCGGGTCTGAAGTTCCCGTCTGTCCACGTGCACTCCTGCCGAAATACTCGATGACGCGCCCGCCATGCAGTAAAAGCCGCTGCACTTCAGGTCGGGCGGGACGACAGTTGACCCCGCACAATTCGGGCAATTCGCGTGTCGTCTCTCCTCGTCCACCGATATTTTCGGACGCAAAACTCCATTTGCGCCTGGCGAGTTCCCCAGCCGACTTTTTCTCCACAGTTGCTCCGAAATAATCGCCCACAGTGACGCTCGTCCCTTGTCGCCAGCTGCCGAAACACATTCTGCGAGTCATGCGCGCAAAATGACGACGAGCCACCGTCGCAAGTTGCCGCTTCAGACGAACTCCAAAATTGTCGCGCAGCTGTTGACCCAGGTCCGACGGCGTCAACTGCCACTCACGTGACGACTTCGAGGCCGTTCATGCAAATGCCAACGCAGGTCCGCTGACGCCAGCTGCCACACGAATCAACCTCCGAAATCGTCGGAAATCGCAGCGGAAATTACTCACATAAACGTCGCGACAGCTACTGCTGCCCGTTGCCCGGGGGGAGGGAGGCCACGGTCGATCGCGACCGTTCGAGGCAAGGATCTGGCGGTGCCGAAGGAGTACCCGTAAAACCATGGCCGCGAGGAGCAACTAACTCGTTCTCCTGGCCGGCCTACGCAACTCCTGGACCCCAAGACATCCTTCCTCGTCCCCCCCCCCGAGGAGTACTACACTCTAAAAAGCGGGGTAGGCTAGGAAAGTAGCTCTGATACCAGGTGTTATGAATGAACTTGCAGAGTGCGCAGTAAAACGAATATCGAGAATGATTGAGTACTGAATGACGATACAATGAGAAAGGCACGACTAAATAGGGGAAGTCCTAGCTAGGCGGAGAGGTTGGGCGAGGATGGCTCGGTGATGGTTGCGATTGGAGCGGAGGCGACTCGGGAGTGGTTCGGTGCGACGAAATAGGAAGGACAGGTTCGTCGCGTGACCCTCGGGATGGCCTCGCTAACGAGTGCCTCAGTAAGGATTCTGTAAATCCTTACACCAACCATCATGGGAAGCGAGAAACTTTTGTCGCAAATTGGTTTCGCGAGTGAAAATCTCTCGCAACCCAACCGAACCTCTCCGTGCCTGCCTCCCGAACCTAGTTTTTAGCGTTGACTTCCGTTGAGTAATTCAAGTCTTGGGCTTTAAGTTTGTAAACTTCCCTTTCACGTAGACCATATCCCAAACAGAATGGCCAAAAGAGAGGTCAAGCTTCGGTTTTGGACCTAGCCGAGAGTCACGACCTGGTTAGGGAACTGCCTAGGGCAAGCCAGGTTTGGGAGCTAGGTCTGACCCAGGGCGAGACACTGAACTGACACGCACTGACCTAAACACAGTACATCTGAGCCCACTATTTAGGGTTCTTTGCAGATTAACGTCTCCTAACCCAACAGCAGTCATCCCACTACCTTTTGCACTCTGAATGAAACCAAAACAACCGCCATGGCTAACGCCGTAACGTCTCGGCGCAACCCTGAATTAAAAGGAGAGATCATCATGGCACCTCCCGCGCTTCCCGCGATTGACGCGGCGGCTACGGAATCGCCATCGGCGACGGAGCCGTGTCTGGTGGGCACGCAGGTGATTGAGCTTCCGTCGGAGGTATTCACTCTAGAGGACCCCAGCTCTCTCCTATCGCTCGACACGTGGTACAACGTGCTCGACGACGATGATCGCGAGCGCCTCGCGCGCTTTCTGCCGTCGTCGGAGCGCGCGGATCCGTCGGAGCTTCTCGAGCATCTGTTCGAGAACTCCGCGTTCCACTTCGGAAGCCCCGTGCAGGCGTTCTGGGGGAAGCTGTCGGCGGGGAAGTTCCACCCCGCCGTCGAGCTGCTCGCGCGCAGCGTGCGCGTGCTGCAGCGCAAGCAGCACTACCACAACGTGCGCCGCTACCACGACGACATGGCGCGCGGGCTGCGGGACATGCGCGCCGTCTGGCAGCAGCTGCCCGACGCGGACCTCCCGCAGCGCCTGCAGCTCTGGCGCGACGTCAAGGCGCAGGGCGGGCTGTCGGCGGCGGGCCGCGCGCGGCTCGCGAAGAGCGGGTCGGAGTCGCAGCTCGCGGCGGACGGTGCGAAGCGGAAGGAACCCGAACCGGACGCCGAAGCTGCCTTGGCTTCACGTGGCGACGACAGCGGGCGCGCGGCGAAGAGAGCTACGTTTGACGAAAAGCCGCTGGATGCGCAAGTTGCGGCGGGAAGCGAGTTCAATCACGCGAGTCAGCTGAGTCAATCTAGTCAGCCGAGTCAGCCCGAGGGGGCGGCGGCGGACATCGGATTCTCCATCCGCGCGCTGCTGGCGGCGGCGCGGGACGTGCTGATGCAGAGCCGCGGGGAGGGCGGCGGGATCTGCGGCGACGAGGCGTCGTTCGCGTGGATGCACTCCGCCGACATCGTCCAGCGCGTGCGCGAGCGCCCGGGCGACCCGCGCGCGCTGCGCCTGTCGCTGCGGTTTGGCGAGCTGGTAATCACGGCGCTCAAGGTGCTGCAAACCAAGGCGCCGCCCGGCACGCGGCTATGGAAGCCGTTCGTGCAATCGCGGCGGCAGGGGTCGGAGTGGGCGTGGTGCGGCGCGGTGACGGACGCCATGGACCCGAGTCGCCCGGTGAACGCGGACCCGCTGAGCTGGGGCATCGCGGAGAAGGGGCTTAGTCGCCTGGAAGAACGGTTTGTGAAGATGCTGCAGGATGCCGGCTCGCTGCCGCTCCCGCTCCCTGACACCACCTCTGCGAAAGACTCTGCTGCTGGTGCTGCGGGCGCGGGCGGTGCAGGTGGTGCGGGTGCCGGTGCTCCGTCTGTTGATGCGCCATCCGCGCCTGCGGAGGGGAAGGGGCGGGCGGTGGCGGGGAAGGCGGAGGAGAATAGCGGGGTGAGCGGCGTAGCAGGAGGAGGCGGGGGGGAAGGCGCGCGCGTGGCGCCCAGGGACGGCGACGACTCGCCGCACCTGCCCGCGCTCTCGCGCTCGCTGGTCAACGAGCCTCGTGCCCCGTTCAGCCAACTCAAGAGCCAGGTGAGCTGTGGGGGCGGGTGGAGTGTGGGGGTGGGTGGGCTGTGCGGGCGGGCGGGATATAGGGGCGGGTGGAGTGGAGTGGGGTGTATAGGCAGGTTTGTAGCATAGCCGGTGTGGCTTCTGCTCGCCTTTTGTGTGCAATCCATTCCACGTCACATCTCGTTTCTTTTCCCTCCCACTTTCCCCCTCCCCCCTGCGCCTCCCGTGCACCGCCCCACCCTCCCCCCCCTCCCCTCCCCACGTTCCGCAGGTGACGCTCGCGCCTGCATCGGCGCACATGAGAGCGCTGTTCCAGTGCGAGGAGCGGCTGCGGTACGAGATCCCCTGCCATGCCTTCCGTTACACGGCCACGGACGGCGGCAAGGCCATGGTGGCGCCCGTGGTGCGGCATGGCGCCAAGGCCGTGGCCAAGGCGCGCGACCACGCCATGCTCAAGCTCGAGCGCCCCCCGCACGTCACCATCCTGTCGCTCGTGCGCGATGCTGCTGCGCGGCTGCCCAACGGGATTGGCACGCGCGCGGACGTGTGCACGCTGCTGCGGGACTCGCAGTATTTTGTGGCGGAGTCCCCTGAGGCACAGGTAGGGCGTGTGTGGCGCAGGCAGGCAGGCAGGCAGGCAGGCAGGCAGGCAGGCAGGCAGGCAGGCAGGCAGGCAGGCAGGCAGGCAGGCAGGCAGGCAGGCAGGCAGGCAGGCAGGCAGGCAGGCAGGCAGGCAGGCAGGCAGGCAGGCAGGCAGGCAGGCAGGCAGGCAGGCAGGCAGGCAGGCAGGCAGGCAGGCAGGCAGGCAGGCAGGCAGGCAGGCAGGCAGGCAGGCAGGCAGGCAGGCAGGCAGGCAGGCAGGCAGGCAGGCAGGCAGGCAGGCAGGCAGGCAGGCAGGCAGGCAGGCAGGCAGGCAGGGCAGGCAGGCAGGCAGGCAGGCAGGCAGGCAGGCAGGCAGGCAGGCAGGCAGGCAGGCAGGCAGGCAGGCAGGCAGGCAGGCAGGCAGGCAGGCAGGCAGGCAGGCAGGCAGGCAGGCAGGCAGGCAGGCAGGCAGGCAGGCAGGCAGGCAGGCAGGCAGGCAGGCAGGCAGGCAGGCAGGCAGGCAGGCAGGCAGGCAGGCAGGCAGGCAGGCAGGCAGGCAGGCAGGCAGGCAGGCAGGCCAGGCAGGCAGGCAGGCAGGCAGGCAGGCAGGCAGGCAGGCAGGCAGGCAGGCAGGCAGGCAGGCAGGCAGGCAGGCAGGCAGGCAGGCAGGGCAGGCAGGCAGGCAGGCAGGCAGGCAGGCAGGCAGGCAGGCAGGCAGGCAGGCAGGCAGGCAGGCAGGCAGGCAGGCAGGCAGGCAGGCAGCAGGCAGGCAGCAGCAGGCAGGCAGGCAGGCAGGCAGGCAGGCAGGCAGGCAGGCAGGCAGGCAGGCAGGCAGGCAGGCAGGCAGCAGGCAGCAGGCAGGCAGGCAGGCAGGCAGGGCAGGCAGGCAGGCAGGCAGGCAGGCAGGCAGGCAGGCAGGCAGCAGGCAGGCAGGCAGGCAGGCAGGCAGGCAGGCAGGCAGGCAGGCAGGCAGGCAGGCAGGCAGGCAGGCAGGCAGGCAGGCAGGCAGGCAGGCAGGCAGGCAGGCAGGCAGGCAGGCAGGCAGGCAGGCAGGCAGGCAGGCAGGCAGGCAGGCAGCAGGCAGGCAGGCAGGCAGGCAGGCAGGCAGGCAGGCAGGCAGGCAGGCAGGCAGGCAGGCAGGCAGGCAGGCAGGCAGGCAGGCAGGCAGGCAGGCAGGCAGGCAGGCAGGCAGGCAGGCAGGCAGGCAGGCAGGCAGGCAGGCAGGCAGGCAGGCAGGCAGGCAGGCAGGCAGGCAGGCAGGCAGGCAGGCAGGCAGGCAGGCAGGCAGGCAGGCAGGCAGGCAGGCAGGCAGGCAGGCAGGCAGGCAGGCAGGCAGGCAGGCAGGCAGGCAGGCAGGCAGGCAGGCAGGCAGGCAGGCAGGCAGGCAGGCAGGCAGGCAGGCAGGCAGCAGGCAGGCAGGCAGGCAGGCAGGCAGGCAGGCAGGCAGGCAGGCAGGCAGGCAGGCAGGCAGGCAGGCAGGCAGGCAGGCAGGCAGGCAGGCAGGCAGGCAGGCAGGCAGGCAGGCAGGCAGGCAGGCAGGCAGGCAGGCAGGCAGGCAGGCAGGCAGGCAGGCAGGCAGGCAGGCAGGCAGGCAGGCAGGCAGGCAGGCAGGCAGGCAGGCAGGCAGGCAGGCAGGCAGGCAGGCAGGCAGGCAGGCAGGCAGGCAGGCAGGCAGGCAGGCAGGCAGGCAGGCAGGCAGGCAGGCAGGCAGGCAGGCAGGCAGGCAGGCAGGCAGGCAGGCAGGCAGGCAGGCAGGCAGGCAGGCAGGCAGGCAGGCAGGCAGGCAGGCAGGCAGGCAGGCAGGCAGGCAGGCAGGCAGGCAGGCAGGCAGGCAGGCAGGCAGGCAGGCAGGCAGGCAGGCAGGCAGGCAGGCAGGCAGGCAGGCAGGCAGGCAGGCAGGCAGGCAGGCAGGCAGGCAGGCAGGCAGGCAGGCAGGCAGGCAGGCAGGCAGGCAGGCAGGCAGGCAGGCAGGCAGGCAGGCAGGCAGGCAGGCAGGCAGGCAGGCAGGCAGGCAGGCAGGCAGGCAGGCAGGCAGGCAGGCAGGCAGGCAGGCAGGCAGGCAGGCAGGCAGGCAGGCAGGCAGGCAGGCAGGCAGGCAGGCAGGCAGGCAGGCAGGCAGGCAGGCAGGCAGGCAGGCAGGCAGGCAGGCAGGCAGGCAGGCAGGCAGGCAGGCAGGCAGGCAGGCAGGCAGGCAGGCAGGCAGGCAGGCAGGCAGGCAGGCAGGCAGGCAGGCAGGCAGGCAGGCAGGCAGGCAGGCAGGCAGGCAGGCAGGCAGGCAGGCAGGCAGGCAGGCAGGCAGGCAGGCAGGCAGGCAGGCAGGCAGGCAGGCAGGCAGGCAGGCAGGCAGGCAGGCAGGCAGGCAGGCAGGCAGGCAGGCAGGCAGGCAGGCAGGCAGGCAGGCAGGCAGGCAGGCAGGCAGGCAGGCAGGCAGGCAGGCAGGCAGGCAGGCAGGCAGGCAGGCAGGCAGGCAGGCAGGCAGGCAGGCAGGCAGGCAGGCAGGCAGGCAGGCAGGCAGGCAGGCAGGCAGGCAGGCAGGCAGGCAGGCAGGCAGGCAGGCAGGCAGGCAGGCAGGGCAGGCAGGCAGGCAGGCAGGCAGGCAGGCAGGCAGGCAGGCAGGCAGGCAGGCAGGCAGGCAGGCAGGCAGGCAGGCAGGCAGGCAGGCAGGCAGGCAGGCAGGCAGGCATTCACGCTCATGCTCGTGTTCCTGCTACCCCCACAGGAGTATGTGAGCTGTCTAGTCTGAATCGTCTTTCCATGGCTCCTTGTCAGCATCGCTGTTTCCTTACCTCTCCTCCCTCCCCCTTTTTCGCCCCCACATGTTCCCCCCTCCTCCTGTCCCACCCTCCCCTCCCCCCCCCCTCCCCTCCTCAGGTGAACCAGATAGTGAGTGGCGCCATGGCGTCATGGATCGCTTACATTACGAGCGCGACCCGTGTGTGAAGTACCTAGCAGACCGAAAGATGTGGCGCTACCTGCACCGCCACCGCTGCTATCCTCCCTATCCCCCCTTCAAACCCCCTCCTCTCCCCAACCTTGCCATTCGTCACCAAACCCTCCCTTGCTCCTTCCCTCCTGCTCCCCACTTCCCCTGCTCCCCCCTTCCCCTCTCCCCCAACCCCTCCCCCCCTTCCAGGTGAACCAGATAGTGAGTGGCGCCATGGACCGGTTGCACTACGAGCGCGACCCGTGTGTGAAGTACCTGGCGGACCGCAAGATGTGGCGCTACCTGCACCGCCACCGCGTGGCGCACGACTTCCTGCCCGACGGCACCGTCTCCACGCGCCAGTGGGGCCGCAAGAAGGGCGGCGCAGGGGGAGACGGCGACGCTGGGGATGCGGTTGCCGGTGGTGCGGATGGGGTTGCCGGGGAGGGTGTGGCTGGGGAGGGCGCTGCTGGTGGGGAAGGAGGGGTAGGTGGGATGGCGGAGAGGGAGTTGAGTGTGGTGGTTGGTGCGATTGGGGGGGTTGAGGGTGGGAGGAGTGGAGAGGAGGGTGTGAGGAGGGAGAGGGGTGCGGGGTTTGGGAGGAAGTGTGGAGAGAAGGAGCAGCAAGGGCAGGTGGTGGGGTTGAGTCAGCAAGGGGAGGTGCAGAGGGGCGTTGGCGGGTTGGATAAGCAGGGTGTACCGGCTCATGTGAAGCTGCTGCCGGCACAGCAGCAGCAGCAACTCCAGAAGTTGGCTCCTCAGTTGTCTTCACTGTCCAAGCTGCCAGTGCAGGGGCAGCAGCAGCAGCAGCAGCAGCAGCAGCAGCACCAGCAGCACCAGCAGCTACAACAGAAGCAGCAGCAGCAGCTACAACAGCAGCAGCAGCAGCAGCAGCAGCACCAGCTACAGCAGCAGCAGCAGCAACAGCAACAACAGCAGCAGCACCGGCAACAGCAACAACAGCAGCACCAGCAACAACAGCAACACCAGCAGCAACAGCAGTACCAGCAGCAACAGCAGCAGCAACAGCAGCAACAACGGCAACGGCAGCAGCAGCAGCAACAGCAGCAACAGCAGCAACAACAGCAGCAGCAGCAGCAGCAGCAGCAGCAGCAGCAGCAGCAGCAGCAGCAGCAGCAGCAGCAGCAGCACCAGCAACAGCACCAGCAGCAGCACCCACTGCAGCAACAGCACCACCTGCAGCAGCAGCAGCAGCAGCAGCAGCAGCAGCAGCAGCAGCAACGGAAACCCTCACAGAAGCACCTGCTGCAGCAGCAGCACCAGCAAAACCAGCAACAACAGGTGCAACAGCAGCAGCGTCAACAGCTGGCTGGTCAGGAATGGCCTCTGTTCCCACAGGCAGCAATAGCAGCAGCAGCAGCAGCGGTGGCGGCAGCAGCGGCGGGTGCAGGGGCAGCAGCAGAAGCAGCAGGGCCAATAGGGCCAGCTGGTCTTGCACCCAGAAGCAAAGCCGTGGCTCGCTCGCCATCCTCCTTGCCAGGCGCCACAGGTGCAACCCCCTCCTCCGCCACCACAGCAGCGGCAGCAGGTGCAGCAGCAGACAGTAGGGCGGGCAGCTTCTGGGCAGCAGCAGCAGCAGATGCAGGGGACCATGGTGTTGGTGCTCCCATGCGGGGAGATATCTCTGTGGAATCCGCCTTGCCCGCTGCCTTGACTGCTGTGAGTGGCGGCTTTGAGAGGAGCAGATCAATCTCTCGTGTCTCCAGTGACCTGAGACAGCCTCCCCACCAGCTCCTGCCACAGTCTGGAATGATGAAACCGGGTCCTGTTGGGGGGGGGAATATTGCTGCTGCAGCTGCTGCGTCTCTGGCTGCCTCCTCCTTGGCTGCTGCTGTGGCCGCTGCTGCTCCAGCTGCTGGTACCGCTGCGGCCAGTCTGAGTCCGCATGTGGCAGCACCTGCTGGCGCTCGTCAACCTGTGCCTCGCTCCATGGCTGCTGCTCCCTCGCGCCCTGACTTTGTGACAGGAAGCCGCCCTGGTGCGGGTGCGCATGGTCTCAACCTGAACACGGGGCAGTTTGAAGCCATCGCTGGCAGCAGGGGCAGCAGCGGCGGCAGCAGCGGCGTTGGCGGTACTGGCGGCGTTGGTGGCGGCGGCATTAGCCTTTCTAGGCCAAGCCATGGTGTGGGCATTTCCAGCCAGACAGGCATGACAGGCAGCATGGCAGGGGGCATGGCAGGGGTTATGGCAGGGGGCATGCCAGGAGGCATGGCAGGGGGCATGGCAGGGGGTACGGCAGGGGGCATGGCAGGAGGCATGACAGGGGGTTTGGGAGGAGGCATGGCAGGAGGCATGACAGGGGGTTTGGGAGGAGGCATGGCAGGAGGCATGGCAGGCGGCATGACAGGCGGCATGACAGGAGGCATGGGAGGCAACATGGCAGGGGGTATGGCAGTGTCGGGTCAGTCTGGAAGCGCCAGTTTGCAAGGGGGGGGGTTCTTTCCAGCAGAGGGCGTGTTTGGAGAGGGCAGGGGAGGAGGCAGGCTTCACGGGCTGGGCAGCAACACGCAGGGCAGGGAGCTACCCTTTGCTGCATCCTCATCTTCCCCTCGTGTGCCTGGTTCTGCCGCTGCCACAGCACTTGCTGCAAGAGGTGTGCTGTCCTCTGCTGCTGCTGCTGCTGCTGCTGCTTCCATGGGTGTGTCAGCCGCCGGTGTTAAATTTGAACAGGCTGCAGCGCGTGCAGGAAACATGGGGCCTTCTCATGGTAACCGCCTGGTTTCTAGCGATGGGACCAGTCATTTTAACCAGATGAGTGAACCAGGGTTAGGGTTGGGAGGGAACGAGTCCATAGGGCAGCCGGAATTGGACTTTGGGCTCAACAATTTATCACAACACAGGATCTCGTCGGCCAGTACTGGTATCACCAAGCAGTTCTTTTAGGTATGATGATGGCTTCTGGTTTTCAATAATCGTGACAGTGTGTCTGTGACAACAGGGACGTCAACATCTGACAAGATTGATGTGATTATATTTTAAGCATTATTTTCCAATTCGGGCTGGTGCAGCATTGCGAACAACCTGAACTCAGAAGTTTCCTTGGCCCCAATGCTATCCTGATTGTTACAATATGAATTACGGTACCTGTATTACAAGCACTACAATAACGGGGACAAGCACTACCGTCATCGCTCGGATAGAAGACAGTGCTGAATAGTAGACAGGGGTTGTCTATTATCTGGGTGTCTCTTATAAACAAGCTAGCCTCATTATAAGACACCTAATAATGTGTACGAGTTAAGCCAGTGTAGGGGTTAGGGGCAATTGTACATCGAGGGGGTATCTTCTAAATCGTTCTTTGTCCATTTATAAGACTTATAAGACACCCTAAACCGTCCCAAATTCAAGATAACCCAAGCATTTTGAGTAGTGTACGAGATAAGTGTCAAACTTATATGTTGCTCATTGTGTAGGCTGTAGTGGGGTAAACTATATGGGGTGCAACCCAATTAGGGTTGGCACTTGTACCCATCCTGCTGTTAGTCATTCCATTCCTCGTTCATTCTCCTGACATGGTTTCAGAGCAGGTCCTAGCCTAGGACCGGTTTTTTTTTTTTTTTCGGGCCCACCATTACTTAGTGACCGACTGCAGTTACCGCGTTACCCCACACCCTGCCCTTTGCTGCGCCGTCACCGTGCGCCCTGCCCTGCCCTGCCTTGCGTCACACTGCCCGTGTACGCCCTGCCCCGCGTCACGCTGCATCGCGCACGCCTTGCCCTGCCTTGGGTCGCGCTGCTCCGCGCACGCCCTGCCCTGTCCCGCGTCGCGCTGCCCCGCGCACGCCCTGCCCTGCCCCGCGTCGCGCTGCCCCGCACACGCCCTGCCCCGCGTCCTGCTGCAGCCCGTGCGTCGCGCCCTGCTGCCCCGCACGTCGCGACCTGCTGCAGCCCGCGCGTCGCGCCCTGCTGCACTGCACAGCACGCTCCCTGCTGCCCGCGCAGCCCAGGCTGAGCCGCGCCGCCCAGCCCGAGTCGCCCTGCCCAACCCGATCCGCCCTGCTGCTCGTGCTACTGCTGCTGCTGGTGGAGGTGCTGCTAGGAGTGCTGGAGGTGCTGCAGCCTAGTCTCACCGAGCCGCTCTGCTGCTCTTACTGCTGCTGCTGCTACTCGTGCTACTGCCTTCCCTCCGTACTGACCTACTGGTCGCGCGCCTCCTTGCTTGCCCGCTATGACTTCACTTCGTGGCAGCAGTGGGAGTGGTGGCGGCCGTAGTAGCAGTCCCTGTGGAGCTGTTCGGTAGGGAGTTTCTGGCGGTGGCCAGATACAGCTCCAGCGACGTCCGCACGAGTCCCTCACGCCCCAGCAGCTTCGTGAGTGGTACGATAGTTGGGGTTGTGGCGGCGGCCGTAGTGGCAGTCGCCCTGGAGCTGGTCCGTCGGGAGATTCTGACGGTGGCCAGATGCAGCTGCAGCGGCGTCTGCGTGAGACCCTTACGCCACAGCAGCTACGTGAGTGGTACGCTCAGAGTAGAGGGTCTCGGAGTACTGCTCGCTGCCCGTACGTCATTCGCACAGGTGATCGGGCTGGTCAGACTTGCAGGACAATTGGTCACACACAGTCCCGCTGCTTCGCCGGTCTGAGCAACGCCTGGCGTACAGAGTTTGGTGACGCGGCTGAGCTCCCCAGCTGGGTGGAGCTGCTTAGGCAGAGAGTGGATATCTTTGCCCTTGACTATGATGCTATCCTCACTGCCATGTATGCATTGCCTGTTAGTGCTGAGGGTGACTGTTACCTGTGTGTGCCGCCCGACCCAGATATAGAGGCTGCTGCTCTAGGTGCTAGTGTGTCTGCTGATCTAGGTGCTAATGAGTCTGCTGCTCTAAGTGCTAGTGAGTCTGCTGCTCTAGGTGCTGGTGAGTCTGCTCTCTCTGGTATTGCGCCTGCTGCGGCCTTGCACACCTTCACGCTTGACTCAGGTGCTTCCCGCTGTTTCTTTCGCGACAGTACCACAGTCACACCGCTCTCTGCACCTTTTGCTGTCTCTCTGGCCGACCCCTCTGGGGACCCAGTCCTTGCTCGTTCCTCGACTGTTCTGTCGTGTTCGGCGGTTCCGTCTGGCTCACTGTCAGGTCTTTACCTCCCCTTGTTCTCTACGAACTTGGTGAGCAACGCCGTCCTTCAGGATGAGTGGGTTGATACCTTCACCCCTGGAGGACAGCGTGTGGCGATCTGTACGTGCTCCCGGACTGGCAGGCACCTGGCCACGTTCACCCGCCGGCCTGGGTCGAGTCTGTACACACTGACTACTACCCCTCCTCAGGTAGCTGCGCCTGTGTCTGCGTCAGGTCAGCTAGCGGCCCCCTGCTCATGTCGCACCAGACGCTCCTCTGGCACCACCGCCTTGGTCACCCCTCCGTGGCACGCCTTCGTGGCATGCACTCCCGTCTCCTGGTCTCTGGTCTTCCCAACTCTCTACCTCCCCTCCCACCCTCGCTTGCCCCTCCCTGCCTTCCCTGTCTCGAGGGGCGGCAGCGCGCTGCTCCTCACTCCTCCTCGTTCCCCCCGACGACTGCTCCCCTGCAGACTCTCCATCTGGACATGTTGGGCCCAGCCCGCGTCCGTGGACAGGGCCACGAGCGGTACTTTCCGCTAGTTGTCGACGACTACACGCGTTACACCACGGTCTTCCCCTTGCGCCGCAAGGGGGAGGTCCCTGATGCTTTGATCCCTTGGATCCGCGCTGTTCGTCTCCAGCTCCGTGAGCGGTTCCAGACTGACCTTTCGGTCCTGCGTCTGCACTCTGACAGAGGTGGTGAGTTTTCCTCAGACCTCTTACGGGAATTTTGTCGTGGGGAGGGCATTCGCTAGACGTTCACGCTTCCGGCCTCTCCGTAGCAGAATGGGGTTGCTGAGCGCCGCATTGGCTTAGTCATGGAGGTCGCTCATACCTCCATGATCCATGCGGCTGCCCCTTGTTTTCTGTGGCCGTTTGCAGTCCAGTACGCTGCGCATCACCTCAACCTCTGGCCCCGTGTCTCCTTGCCGGAGACCTCGTCCACACTGCGTTGGACGGGGGAGGTTGGCGATGCGTCGGTGTTCCGAGCTTGGGGATTTCAAGCCTTTGTCCGCGATATGTCCGTGGACAAGCTCTCCTCCCGCGCCGTTCCCTGTGTCTTCCTTGGATTTGTCCCTGACGCCCCTGGCTGGCTGTTTTACCACCACAACTCGCGCTGTATCCTGCCCTCTCAGGACGTCACGTTTGACGAGTCGGTTCCCTTTTACCGTCTCTTCCCCTACCGCACTGCCCCTCTCCCTCCCCCGTCGCTCTTCCTCGCACCAGGTCCTCCTCCGGTAGACCCCCTCCCCCCTCAGGGTCCTGCTCCCTTAGGTGTGTCCCTGGTAGACCCTGTTGAGCCTGTCGAGGTAGCTGTCGACTCTAGTGCTGCTAGAGGTGCTGCGTCTGGGGGTGCTGCGCCTGCGGGTGCAGGGCATGGGAGTGCTGAGCTTGAGCGCGCTGAGCCTTGGGGTGCTGAGCCTGGGGGTGCTGAGCCTGGGGGTGCTGAGCCTGGGGGTACTTTGCCTTCTAGAGGTCCTCCGGGTGTCTTGTCCCGTCGGGAGACGCTCTCTCCACCGCAGCTGCGCGAGTGGTTTGCTCGGCGCTGGAGCCTCCGGAGTGGTGCTGCTGGAGCTGGAGCTGCGGGAGGTGCTGGAGCCCCTGGTCCCGGAGGTGCTCGTACTGGAGGTACTGGAGCTGCTGGGGCTGGGGGTGCTGCTGGAGCTGCTCTAGGTGCTGCTGGAGCTGGAGCTGCTGGAGGTACTGGAGTTACTGGAGCTGGAGGTGTTGCTGGAGCTGGAGCTGCTAGAGGTGCTGCTAGAGCTGGAGCTGCTGGAGGTGCTGCTGGAGCTGGAG
The DNA here is from genome assembly GCA_947471745.1 of Closterium sp. Naga37s-1. Taxonomy (NCBI): domain Eukaryota; kingdom Viridiplantae; phylum Streptophyta; class Zygnematophyceae; order Desmidiales; family Closteriaceae; genus Closterium; species Closterium sp. Naga37s-1. Next base: position 2,189,036 of record CANJKZ010000006.1, read on the forward strand.
CTGCTGGAGGTACTGGAGCTGCTGGGGCTCGGGGTGCTGCTGGAGCTAGAGCTGGAGGTGCTGCTGGACTTGGAGGTGCTGCTGGAGCTGGAGCTGGAGGTGCTGCTGGAGCTGGAGCTGGAGGTGCTGCTGGAGCTGGAGCTGTTGGAGGTATTGGAGCTGCTGGGGCTGAGGGTGCTGCTGGAGCTGGAGCTGGAGGTGCTGCTGGAGCTGGAGCTGGAGGTGCTGGAGGTACTGGTGCTGTCGGTGCTGGTTCTGGAGGCGCTGAGCGACCGCGACCGTAATTCGTTCCCCTGCTTCAGCAGGTTCTTGGTCTCCCGCCTTCTACTGACCTTAGTTCTCCCTTACTGTGTCCACCGCCTGACCAGTCCCAGCCGCACTTACAGCCAGCCTCCCCACTGCCTGCTCCTTCTCCATACACTGAGCAGCCCGGAGGTCTTACAGAGCGTCGTGAGCTTGCGTCTCATCCTCCGTCGCCTGTTCACGCTGTTTGCACTGGTCGTGGTGTTCCGCGTCAGCGTCCTCCTACTATCCCCGACACGCACCAGATGGCACTTCCGGGTTGTTTCCTGCAAGTATGCAGTGGAGCCTCCGGCGGCCAGTCTACGGTCTCCGCCTGGTGCCTCTTGAGTGGCACGACACACTGAGGACGACTCTTGCGGCTCTTGGGTTTGCTCCTTCTACTGCTTACCCGTCGCAGTTTCTACGCATCGACAATTCGCTGCCGCCATTCTACATCCTCGTGTACGTCGACGACTTGGGTCTTTGCCACTGCTGACACTGCTGGACTGGCCCACGTGAAGTCGGAGCTGCATAGGAGACACACGTGCACAGACCTGGGTGAGCTGCGCAGCTATCTTGGCTTGCAGATCACCCGGGACAGAGCACGCCGCACCATTACCTTGACTCAGTCACACATGGTTCAGCAGGTCCTTCAGCGCTTCGACTTCCAGCACTCCTCGCCATAGTCCACTCCTCTGCCTACCGGTCACTCGCTTTCAGCTCTGCCTTTGGATGAGTCCGTAGAGCCGAGTGGCCCGTATCCAGAGCTTGTGGGCTGCCTCATGTACCTGATGACCTGCACTCGACCTGACCTTGCTTACCCTCTTAGCATCCTGGCACGCTACGTTGCGCCCGGGAGACACCGACCAGAGGATTGGAAGGCCGCTAAGGGGGTGATGCGCTACTTGTGCAGTACGTTGGGTATGGGGCTCGTGCTTGGAGGACGGGGTCCAGTTGTCCTCATTGGTCACGCAAACGCTTCTTGGGTTAACGACTTGGCTACGCAGCGGTCGTCACAGGGTTACACCTTCAGCCTTGGCTCCGGTTCTGTTTCGTGGCGGTCTACCCGCTCGTCTTGTGTTCTCAGCTCCAGTTGTGAGGCTGAGATCTACGCAGGAGCCATGGCTGCACAGGAGTTACGCTGGCTCACCTACCTGCTGACCGACTTGGGAGAGCGGCCTCGTTCTCCTCCAATCCTGTACGTAGACAACAAGGCCATGATTGCCTTGTGTCAGGAGTCCAGACTGGAGCACCAAACGAAGCACATCGCTCTGCGTTACTTCCTTGCTCGAGAGTTGCAGCAGCGTGGTCAGCTTCATCTTGTTTACGTGGCCTCTCAGGCCAACATTGCTGATATCTTCACCAAGGCACTTCAGCCTTGTGATCATTAGCGTTTCTGTACTGGTAGGCCTTGTGCCTGCTTTGCCTCACTTGCTCACTTCTTGATTTTGCCTGTACTGTTATCTATATACTTATACCTGCATGCTTACACTTGCTAGGTTGTGATCACTGTACTGCTTGTTCTCCTATATATATGACTCTGCATGTGAACTGGCCTTGTGGCCATTTGCTTGTGCTCAAACTGCGTGGTGACTTTGAGATCCACCCGGTGCTTGCTTTGCTTTTCTTGACTGGTCTTGTGACCTCCTGTTCTCCCCCACTTTGCCTATGGGGGTGTGTGAAACTTATATGTTGCTCATTGTGTAGGATGTAGTTGGGTAGCCCATATGGGGTACAATCCAATTAGGGTTAGCACTTGTACCCATCCTGCTGTTATTCATTCCATTCCTCGTTCATTCTCCTTACAATAAGACATATATGTCTTATATCCGGGCGATGTCAGTACAATATGTGAATCGTGTCAACGTGGCATGTGAGTACACTTACACATGCCACGCCCCGGTGCGCACTGCCGCCCACCTTCCCGTGCCCATCCGCACGCCCTGCCACGCTCCCTGCCGCGTCCTACCGCGCACCCTGCCGCGCCCTGTCGCGCCACTGCCACCCGCGCCTGCCGCGTGCACCTGCCGCGCCCTGTCGCGCCGCTGCCGCAAGAGCCTGCGCCTGCCGTCGTTCGTGCCTGCCGCGCATGCACCGCCACCGCCCGTGCCTGCCGCGCCCGACACCTGCCGCGCGCCTACCGCCTGCCAGCAGCTGCCTGCCACGGCGCCTGCCGCCGAACTTGTCGCGAATCATTAATTGAACGATAAGAATAATAAGAAAAAAATCGCGCTTGCTACACGCCCTACCATCGCGCGTGCCGGCGCAAGTGCTGGCGCCCGTGTCGCACGCCTGTCGTCACTTGCTACGCGGCCGTCGCCGCGCCTGCCACCGCGTTTGTGACCGCACCTGCCACTGCGCCTGCCGGGCCTCTGCCTTTGCAGCCGAGCCTACCACTGTTGACCACCACCGCGCCTGCAGCTGTTGTTTGATGTTTAGAGTTTGGCTCTGGGCCTCGGACAGTCTCCTCCTCCGCCAATGACTGTCACCCGCTTCACGTGTGCCCCTACTCACTCCTGTTATGGCGTATGAGTTCGTCCTGCGGCTCGATGAGGAAGGGTGGGCGATCGACTTTGACACGTGGCTGCTCGACGTCACACTACACCCGCGCTGCCTGCGCCAGGATGGCGTCTCCCTGTACGCCCACGTTTTGGGTGAGCTACCTGCCCCCCATCGTCCTACAGCTCTTGATGCCGAGGCCACAGGGGAGGAGCGGGAGGCTCCCGGTACTCAATTAGGGAGTCGCATGTCGCTGCTGCATGCCTTGCTCTTAATCGCCTTATGCCGCCGGCCGAGCAAGTTCACTTTCGCCAGGTCGAGACAACGAATGAGAGTTTTGACGTTATTGTAGCTCGCTACTCCACCCCCCCCCCCTCTGCTACTCTAGGGCGCCACTTCATGACCTTCCTCTTCCCTGATCTCCCTGCTTTCTTCACTATCGCTGACCTCACGACCACCTGCGCTCGCTTGACTAGTTTCCGCAATGCTTGCAGCTGATGACCTTGCTGAGCACGGCCCTCCCCTTGTATCTCGCCCTGCAATTCCTCGCGATTTGAATCCCTGACCACCTCCTGCCTGCCCGCGACGCCCTCCTCGCCATGCACCCCATGCGCCTCACTATAGATCTCTTTGAGTAGTCGTAATCGTGGAGGAGTTGGATGTGCTGGTACGTCGGGGGGTGCTGACATTTGGAACACTGGTTCTGGGGGTGCTGCCACATGAGGTGCTGGTACTCGGGGTTCGAAAGTGACTCAGGAGCAGCAAAGTGGGTCTCCCAGCGGCAGTGGGGACCTACTGGCCGTTGTACGGGTCTGACAGCTGGTCGCGTGCCCAGTACCAGATTCACTCTGGTCCACTACGTGGCACCGTGTGCGGGCGCACCGGTCACTCCACTACGCGCTGCTTCCGCCAACCCACGATCTCTTCCGGGCCTACGGCGTCTTGGCATCGACGCCTCGGTCACCCGTCATGCGCAACGCTCAACAACTCTCTTGCCGCCAGAGTCTTTGTGCCAGGTGCTATGCTTTGGCCTGACGGGACGGAACTAAGGATCACGGCACAACCTCATGTCTGCACTACCACCTGCCCTGAAAGGTGTGTTGCCTCATCGGCCCTTTCCGCTGCTTGAAGCTGGCACCAACCGCTGCATGAAGCTCTATAAGGTATACAGCGACTTCCTCGTCGTCGGCTTCAACGACAAAGGATATACTGTGAAGTTTATCAACGCGAGCACTTGATCTGTCAAGGTAGCCAACGTATAGTATCTAAGCAGGGCATACAAAGTCTTTCTCCTCAGGCTGGCTCATGCGCAACGTCAACCGAAGGAGAAATGACGAATAGTGCAAACCGATGGGCAGCGGAATTCCTCAGCATGGAAATTCATGTTTTTTCTAGGAGAGAAGGGATCCTGCACCACTCACTAAACTACGCACACCCACAGAAAGGCATTGTCTAACAAACCAACCACACGCTCATGACGAAGGTGCGATCTCTGCTCAAGCAAGCAGGACTCTCTCCCATCCACCGGACCTATGCTATGCACCATGCATTGTATATACACAACCTCCTCTCCACCACGGCAATCGAGGGAAACCTCTTGAAGTTTACCAGGACGAAGGGCACACCTCAATGCTGTGGGTATGGGGGTGCATGGTACATTACAGGCCGGCAACAGCGACGAAGTTCGTCAGTTGCGCAAGCTTGGATACCACCTCGGAATCAGCTGCGAGTACAAGGGGTGGATCATCATTGGCCTGGAATCATCGTTTCGTTTCCTCGCGCGACAGTCCTGTTCTATAAGCGACTCACTCTGTAGCAGTTCTGCGCCGATCAGGGACAAGGATCAACCCCAGCGTACGAGCATGGCGGATGCAGTATGAGGATCTAGGATCGAGCTCAGAAAAGAGAGTTTGAATTCAATGATTCACCTGGGTACAACACGAGGCCATACATAGTCTCAACACAAGGCCAGTAACCCAGGTGTTACGCGAATTTTCTGAGTGTCGCAAGGTGTCCCGAACAAAACCTTCCCAAACTAGGTAGAAAGCAATTCGGTGGGAACCGAAATGGCTTGAGTTCGGTACACGTAACCTGGTTCAGTGCTATAACTATAATAACATTTAGGAATGCACCTAACCTAGGAAATCAAGCATAACTATGCATGAAAAGTAAAACCTAAGCTAGGAATAGCATAATAATGTTCAGGCAGTTTAGCAAAGCCAGCATAAGCCTTCGTACTCTCACACGTCCCCCCCTCAAAGCTGGGTCGTGTGAGAAACACCCTGCTTGACAAGATAGTCCTTGAGAGCACGGCATGCGTTGCCCATATCAGCTTCTGCGACCCAACTGTCCTCAGTGGGGTCATATCCCTTCTAGAGTATCAGGAACTCGAGGGTCTTGCCGCTTCGGCGTCGATGAGTGAGAACACGTTCCACTTCATACTCGGGTTCATCCTGTATGAGAACAGGTGGTGGTGGCGGTAGCTGTCATCCCTAGAACTGTTGGATGGGGTCCTTGTAGGGCTTCAGTAGCTGAACATGGAAAGCAGTGTGAAGCTTCCACGTAGTAGGCAAGCGCAAGCGGAATGTTACTTGTGTCACCTGTGCCTCAACGTGAAAAGGACCACAAAAGCGAGGCCGAAGTTTGGATGGTCGGTGAGATAGGTTCAAGTTGCGTGGGTCGAGGAGCACTTGATCTCCGACTGCTACTGAATGATCACGTTGTTGGCGAAAGGCATACTGCTGCATCGTGGTGAAACGTCGCTGAGTCTTCCCCCATAGCTGCTGCATGGTGGTGACGAAGTCATGTGCGGCTTGGACGTATGCCGGTGTGGTTGGCTGCTGTAGTGTAAGTGGTTCCCGTCTGTAACACAGGAAGAAATGAGTTTTCCCTGCGGCCGCATGTGACTCGATCTTGTAAGCGAACTCTAGGGTCGGTAACTGTGTGTCCCAGTGGCTGACGTCGTCTTTGCAAGCTGTGCGTAGTAACTGTTCAATCACTTGATTGAGTCGCTCTTTCTGTCTAAAGGCTTTTTCTTGGCCTCTAACTCTCCCCTGAATTTTTCAAAAGCTTGAAAACCACGAGAAATATTATTCTTTGTTAAAGTATTTTTATAGGACAACTTTAACGAATTCTTACTTTCGTGGGTGTTTGGCTGGAGTTTCCCGGTCGGTGAAGAGTATGCGGAGCCTCCATTCGCCTTGGCCATTTCCCCTGGAGCCTCCATTCACATCGGCAGGTTGTGACGTTTTATATTCGCGCCATCATTTCTCTTTTTTTCGCCCGCTTCGAAGTCGCCACGTCATCGCCCTTATTCTCTTTTCGGATCTTTACACGATCACAAGGTCGATCCGCGGCTACTGGTGATTCCCGTTTTTGTACTTCGGGACTGATTTACTGTTGCCGCCCAGCCATGCCGCACCTGCTTCATTTTGTAGCACGACAGGATTTGATGTCCGGTTGCACCACAAAATTCGCATTTTGTCGGCTGCTGCTTCGCGTCAAATATGTCGATGTCCATCGGTTCGGCGAACATGGGGGGTGCCGATCGCTCCGTGCCAAATGTACGGTTTGGCCCGTAGAGTCGTGTTTTGGGTTGACCACGCGTGAACGCGTCATATCGTTCGGCTGCACGTACCATGTCGCGATAGATACTGTAGTTTGCGGCGATGACCTGTCGGCAAGTCTCCATTTTCAATCCCTCTGTGTACGCTTGGATTTTCTCGCCTTCGGTCAGGTTGGTGATGAGATTGAAAAGTTGCTCCATCTGTTGCGTGTACAGTGCTACACTCGCGAGTTGCTTGTGTTGGTGAATCTGCTGCCGCGCCATGTACACTGAATTTATCGGCTCGAATTTTTTTATGAGGTCTGACCGAAACTGTGTCCACGTTTTCTCCCCGCGGGCCACGTCACTGTAGTAAATCCACTCAGTGTTGGTCCTCGCAACAGTGTCGCTGCGAGCCGAATTCTTGCTTCATCGTGTGTCGAACTGCCAATGGCATCGAAGTAATTTTCGAGGGTCGCCACGAATCGTCGAACGTCCGATCCTTTCGTGCTCGGATCGAACGCTTCGGGGAGCCTCGGGCGAGCTGCTTCGAGGTTCGGCGAAGGTGGTGCCATCGGTCCGTGAATTGTCGGTGTCGCCGCTACTGCAGCAGCTGCTGCTGCTGCTGCTGTCGCTGCTGATGTGGCGGCTACCGATTGGTTTGTCAAGAGGGCCTCGATTCGCCGGATCGCCGCCTGCGTGTGTTCCACCTCGGTGCGAAGGCTGGCGATGTCGTGGGTGGTCACGTAATTGTACCCTTGCCCCTCCATCCCGGACATTGAGCGTCCAAAAACCGAAAACGAGGGGGAGTGAAAAACACGGAACCGGTTTTACGTACCCGAAATCGGTGTTTAACAGTCGTCGCCCCTGCTGTTCTTTTAAGACCCAGTCTTAGTGGTTGAAAAAACTTCGCGTGTAAACGACTCTGATTATTAAGTGTGAGGATCTAGTATCGAGCTCAGAAAAGAAAGTTTGAATTGAATAATTCACCAGGGTACAACACGAGGCTATATATAGTATCGACACAAGGCTAGAAACCCAGGTGTTACGCGAATGTTCTGAGGGTCGCGAAGCGTCCCGAACAGAACCTTCCCGAACTCGGTAGAAAGCAATTCGGTGGGAACCGAAAAGACTTGAGTTCGGTATACGTAACCTGGTTCGGTGTTATAATTATGATAAGATATAGGAATGGACATAACATAAGAAAACAAGCATAACTATGCATGATAAATAAAATCCAAACTAGTAATAGCATAATAAAGTTCAGGCAAGCTAGCAAAGCTAGCATAAGCCATCGTACTCTCACATTCAAAGGTGTGCCAATTGACGAAATCACTGTATAGGATGAGTCAAGCCTCGCGACTGTGGTAACATCATCTCCACTAAATCCTCCTTGACATCTGCTTTTCGCAACAGCGTCACGATCCCGGGGTGTAACGCCTTTACTTCAGCGGAGACTGCATCCTGCTCACGGTGTACGTGGATAATGTCCTACATACTAGGGCGAACAACACTCTCCTCGATCAGTTTGGGAAGAACTCGGAAAGCTGTGTCGACATCATCACCAACCACACCGTGACTCAATTCCTTAGACTCAACATCACATACTCACCAGACGACATTCACCTCTTAGCTTCGAAGCGCGCTCAGACACTCATAATGCGCTTCCTCCCCCACCACACTCAACCCCGTACCACATACGTGAACCGGGCTACAAACCCAACAACAAAGCCCTCTCACATGGAGGACTCCATACCAGCAGCAGCTGGTTTGCATGCTCTTGGCCGCTGTCACCTGCAGATCCGACCTCTCCTACATCGCAAGTCAGCTTGCAAGTATTCTTGCACGCCTGAGGCAGAGAACATGTTGGATCTGCAATTCTTCGTTTCAACCCCCAAACATTGGGCTCTCCCACTCCCACAACTCGGTCCTTCAACCTCATTGGTTACGTGGACGCCAATCACGCTGCTGATTCAGACAATTGACGGTCACGAACCAGGATCCTCTTCTGTCACAAGCCCACGTGACCAATCTTTTCTGACCGGAATTTGTTGCCCTGTCATTTGCTGAAGTAGGATTCATCGCCGCCAACGTTGCTGTTTGTGGAGGGCTATACCTGCAAGAGCTCATGGAGAAAGCAAAAATTGCAATGTCGCCAATCTTCGTGCTTCATTGCGACAACCAGAGTGTGATCAAGATCGCGAACAAACCTGGATTCGTCAACAGGACGAAGCATATCGCACTACGACACTTATTCGTCAAAGACGGAATTGATTAAAGGAATGTTGACCTGAGACACTGCCCTACAGGTGACAGGTAGCTGACTTTCTCATGAAGTGGGTGCTACATTGGCCATACCAGCACTGCGCCCACCTCGACGATGTCATTAAGCGCACGAGGGCCTACTACAGGAATGAAGTGGAATATCACAATATGAAATAGTACGCGAGCTTCCCCGGTCGTAACAGAGACATGAACTTTGGAGTACGTGAATCGTGCGAAGAGTCACTACACAACGAGAATGGATCACAAAGGAGGGCATGGGAATGTGCGAGTGATTGTAGCTTGCACTAGTGTTCTTACTTCTTGCTTGTGCTCACAGAGAAGTTTTTGCAAGAGTCTCTACTAAGGAAAAGATTAAACATTAAACATTGAAAAGATTAGAGTACAATTGAGGCATGCAGAAATATATGACTAGAATGGTATGCAACACCTAGCAAGGGCGAAATGTGCCAGCGCAGCAAAAGAGCGGCTTCCCAACGCTGCAGCAGAGTAGTCTGCCAGCGTTGCACTGCGTGCGGTCTGCAAGCACTGCAGTCGCATGTGACTATTTGCAGTCGCAGGTAACTATCTGCAATCGTAGGTTGTCTATCTGCGCAGGTGTGCGCACCTACCAAGTAGGTGCAGGTTGACAATTTCACTGTCAGGCACTTTGCGCAGGTGCTAGGTGGAAAACGTGTCGTCGGTTTCGCCAGGTGCGCACCGTCGACCACGTGCTGCCGTTCCGCAGGTCAAACTTTGCCAAAACCTCTTGGGTGAAGTTTCGCACACCTTCGCAAAGTTTCGCACACCTCTGCATATTCGGTCGATCAGTTCGACGTCGCTCAGTCGAATAGAGTTCGCTTGAGCAGAGCTCGTCGACCAGAGCTCGTCAAGGAGAGGTCGTCAAACGAAATTCCTCGACCAGAGCTCCTCGACCGGGCACTTCGACCATCGCTCCTCGACGGGCCTCCTCGACTGCTGTCTTCGACCAGCGCTGCCCGTCGACTATGTCGACCAAAATCCGTCGGGCAGAGCGTGCTCGACCGCTACTTCCGTCAAGCTGCAGGAACCCACTTCGACGACAAATTTGTCGATGAATTCTCGTCAACGGTGAGATCGGCTGTGCCCAAGCGAGGGCAGGGCCTTTCTCCTCGACGAATCGTAGAGCCACGATCAACTGAAGAATCACAGACATTCAACCGCAAGTCAGTTGCGTCATAAACGTATTAGGTTTGCTAGAAAGGCATAGTACCAGCATAGCAAAAACGTGTTTGTAGAAAAGAACAAGATAGAAATCTTGCATTGATCATTGAATTATAGAATGATGATGAACATGTGACACAACAGGGTATTTATGCATTCATCTACCCCTCCCAGAATGGCCCATTCACACCAATAATGGTGTACCAATAGTTCTACCCTTTACCCTCCAATAATGGTAGACTCCAATAATTGTGGCCCCACAATAATTGTGACCATTATTGTAAGACTTGGAGGCTTATAAAGGGGACTACACTAAAACCGAACAGCACAATGGTATACAGTATTCGTTATACTGTACTCGGATTTCCAACACTCCCCCTTGCTGTAAGTTTTAGTGGATTCGTTTTCCTTGGAGGATGGGGTGGATAAGGTGGTGTACCACCGCAGGGGTAGGGGTGCTCCCAAACCAAGCTAGGATTTGGTGCTGGCCTAGCTGCATGTCACTGTAGCACTTTTCCCTTCCCAACCTTTAGGCCTTCCAAACTCCAACCAAACAACCTTCCCTCACGTTTTCCAAGCCCTACTTTCAATCTCGACTTTCCAGGTTCAGATCCAGGAAGTAATGGCTGCTGCTCGGGAAATCGTAGCAGCTCCATGGCGAAATCTCCTCTTAAATATGGCAAAATGCCCGTATCGTCCTGGCGGAATGCCCTTAACACACGCCGAATTTCCGAAACCGTAGACTTTACGACACACGATTGTCAGTGTTGCTGTCTTTTTCGCATGCCTCCTTTGCGACGACGCGAAACCGCAGCGGATGCGCATCTGCGGCGGCTGTAGTTTCGAATGACGCGAATCTGTAGCGGATAACGCATGCCGTGCTGCTAATGCGGAACTACATTGGCGGGCGCACACTTCGCGCGATAGAAGCGGCGACTTGGCGTGATGTTCACTCCCATGTATGTTCTCCATCCTTCCCTCAGGTGTTGCCGTTCATCAGCAACAACCAGTCGCACGATATCGCTGCATCACGATGGATGACGACTGGCTGCATCCTGTCTGCTTGCTCCCCCTGCCTATTGGCAACCCTTGGTGAGTAGGTCTTCCCCTTATGCTTCTTGACTGCATGTCCCCCTCCAGTGCCACCAGTTACACTCCACTCCCCAACCCCCCCACCCATGTGATTGTAGTCATGCACGTAACCGCGTACACAGCTTCAAGCACGTGAGTGACTGTGGAGTTAGGTGATGCCATGTTGTGCAGCACAGCTTGAGCAGGCCGCACGGGTGAGTACAGCACCAGAATCCTTTACTTGATGATTGCCTTGACCAACCAGCAAATTACAGGTGAGATGCTGCTTGCTTGGCTTGTCCAACTCATTTCCTACTTCATCATTTTTCACGCCTTTCGTAATGGAGACACCTGTCGCAGGTTAGTCATCACCTGTGCCTCCGCTTCCTTCGGCTGCACTGACTTCATCAGCTCCAGGTAAATCCTGTTCTACACGGTCTGCTCCATCCCCTCTTGAATCCACCGCGGACCTTTGTCCTTCTCCCCCTAAAGTCCACACCACACTGTGGGGTGAGACTTTGTCCGTGGTATCATCATGTGCCGGCTTCCACACGATGCATGCTTTATGTGCCATGCGCATGTGACAGGCGCATGTGCAGACTAGCCACTCAAGTGCATCCCAGGTGTGCGGAAAACCGTGCTCCTATGTGCTTCCAAGTGCACACCAGTTGTGCGGGACAGTGTAACCCCTTCACGACCATTCTTATTTGATGTTGCACCATCACGGGAATGTCCAGGATCATGGGCGAATGTAAGTGCAAGCTCATACTGCACCATGAGTACTCCATCGACGTTCTTGCCGAGTCCAATCCGCACTTGCTCCTCTCCATCTGTCATGGTGACCTCCGTGTCTCCATTAGCAATGGTATTGATGTGCGCTCCTTTTTTCAGCAGCCGACAATAGGAGAGCAGGTTGCTCTTCAAGCCAGGTACGTAGATGACTTCAGTATAGCGAATCGTTGTCCTATCAGGTGCGATTGCTTTAATCGTTCCTATCATCGTGCTGCTCAGATGGCTCCCATCAGTGAGCTCCACATACACAGGTTCGTCCAGCTCCTTTTAGTCTTAAAACCAACACTTGTCCGAAGTCATGTGCTGGCTGCATCTGCTGTCCAGCACCCAAAGTGACGCTTTAGCTGGTGGTAAGGCAGCTTGTGACGATCGCACCGCTGCTATGCATGTAACTATACGTTGCTTGTCTTCCCCGGCTGCCCCTTGCTGTTTTGACACATCGTTGTCATGCTTGGGGCTGCCACTCCTTCGTGGGGAGAATGAACGGCTGTCACTAGTGTGCAGTTTTGCCTTTCCGCAGGTATGCGGTTCTCACCCTGGTGGCGTCCAGCCTAGGGGTGCCTTGGTACACTTGAAGAAGGGGTGGCCTGGTTTCTTGCAGTACCAACACATGAGAGATGAGCAACTTGCATATCCATCCTTGCCATATGTTTTCTCTCCAATAGGCCCCTCCTTCTTCCCGCTATTGCCCTTATTAGTTGGAGAAGGTGAGCGGTCTCCACGGGCTTGTCCAGCCATGCGAGGTGGACGCCGGTCACGGTTAGCCTTCGTGATGAGGTCGTGATATCTCTGCTCCTGAGTCATCATCCGCTGCAAGGTGAAGCTGTCCATCACGTTGTGTAGCATTGCCGAGTGCCTCATCTCCTCCCAATGTGCCAGTAGTCCGGTGAGCAGGTTCACGGTGAATGTGTCCTCATCCACCATCTTCCCCGCTTGTGCTAACTTGTCCCGAATCGCCGTTGCGCGGTTGACGTACTCCTCCACCCTCTCCTCGTTCCCCATCTTGAGATTGTCTAACTGCTTCAAAACTGACAATTTTGACACCGAACCCTTGGCATGGAAAGTATCCATTAAGTACTCCCATGCTTCATATGCCAAGCTGTAGGATTTCTGAAACATATCCAGTTGCAGCTGAATCGTAGCGCTCACGCTGTACAGTAGGGCCCAAAAAGCGGGTGCCGGACGATGTGAGTAGTCCGCCTGCAGCATTTCAAGCCGCCCCATAGTGTCGTCAATGTCACTATCTCCCATGGTAACTGGATACTGCAGGGTCACAAAGAAATCCCACAGATTCGTGACGCGAGCATTCATACGAAACCGTAGTGCCCACTCATGGAAGTTCGAGCCATCAAACAGAGTAGTGGTGAACGCTTTGTCCACCGTTGCTCCCACCATTTTGCGTGACAGCCGTTCTTTGTCTTCTTCCATGTATTCACGTGGAGCGGGGTCAAAGAGAATAGGCACGGTTGACGTTCGAGGTAGCTGTACTGTGCGCTGCATGTCTCCATACTGTCTTCCAAGATGACGTTCCAGCACTTCCACTTGATTGCGTCGCATGACACCACTTGACTGCATTCCGTATCCCATCTGCCCCATGCTGTCCACATAGTGTGCACCAATCGGTAGACGTGGTGCACGCGGAGGTACGACTTTGCCTCCATGAAGGTGAGATCTGGGCATGGGAAGAACTCCAATGGGATGGGAGCTAGTCGCAAGTCGTCGTAGTGGGGGAGCACCAATAGTGTAGGTAGCAAATCCCACACCTTCCACGCCCACTTCCGTCACTCTGTTGCCCAATCTGTCCACTTCTCATTCCAACATGCTCCATCGCATGCATTTTACTTCCATACTTTCCTCCCCCGTGCTTTCCTTTGCATGGATGACTGAGGTGCGGGATTGGAGCTCCCCTCTCCTTGGATGGATTGGTGCCAAACATGTGCTAAACATGTGCCAAACCTAGGCTAGGGCCCAAAATTGGTTTAGGCCTACCCTTACAAATCAGGGTTCCAGCCCCTCCTTAACCAGACCCCTGGGGTTAAAATTTCCGTACCCTGTTTGCAGCAGGGTAAATCAACCAGTAGCCTGATTTGAGCAGGGTGGTTTTAGGCTAAGTCTGATTCGGCTACTATTTTGTGAGCTAAGATATTTATAATGACATAATAAAGTAGCACACACAAAGTCAATGCAGTCTAGGTGAGCATCACAGTAGAAGGAGCAAACCCAAGAGCCGCAAGTGTAGTCCTCGGTGTGTCGTGCCACTCACGAGGTGCCTGGCGGAGACCGTAGACTGGCCGCCGGAGGCTCCACTGGGTGCCAGGAGGAAAAGACCCAGTGAAGCCAAGTGGGCGGCGCAGCCAGATCTCCTCGTGCAGGCTACCCTGTAGGAAAGCAGTGCTGAAGTCAAGAGAGTGAAGCTCGTAGTCGCGCTGAGCGGCTATGTGCAGTAGCACCCGAAGAGTGGTCATCTTCGGGGTGGGAGAGAAGGTCTGAAAGTAGTCAACTCCCTGCCGCTGACTGAAGCCTCGAGCCACGTAACGCGCCTTGAAGACAGGCGGAGAACCCGGCGGCCGCTTCACCCTGAAAATCCACATGCCACTGACGATGTTCGACCCAGGTGGGGGAACCTCGTCGACGTAGGTGCCTGTGGACTTCCAGGAAGCCATCTCTGCGTCCATGGCTGCCTGCCACTGAGAGGAGTAGGGACCCTCTATCGCCTCCGCGTAAGAGCGCGGAGTCGGGATGTCTGGTGCATCCGGGTCTCCCTCAGGGGCCAGCAGCATGGACACGAGATGAGGTGAAGCAGCAGCAAAGCACTGGAACTCCTCCTGCCTGTCCTCAAGGACGTCCGTGCCAAGGGCTCACTCACCCCCGACGGACAGAGGACAGACAGGCTCAGACTCAGCGACAAGACTATCAGCGTAGTCTAGACGACAGCGAGCAGCAAAGTCGACAAGCTCAGCAACTAAGGCAGACGCAGCAGTGGACTCGAAGGAAGGGTCAGTGAGAACAGTAGCAAGGAGACGCGTGACAATAGGAGTGGCAGCACGAAGGGAGTCCGACTCTGGGTCAGCAAGAGCAGGAAGAGAGGACTCATGAGGAGAAGGCAAAGGGGCACGCAGCGGAGCAGTGGAAGGACGCAGAGACATCCGGTGCGTGCCGGGGACAGGGGGAGGACGCGGACGCGAACCACGACCACTAGTGCGAGCAGCACGGACATGCGACGCAGGACGAGACGCAGGCTCACGACGCTCAGCAAGACCCCCAGTAGGACCAGTGTAGGGAGAAGGAGCAGGCAGTGGGGAGGCTGGCTGTAACTGTGACTCAGACTGGACAGGCAGCGGACACTCTAAGAGAGGAGCAGGACTAGTAGAGGGCGGAAGACCAAGAACCTGCTCAAGGAGCGGAACGAAGTACGGCCGCGACCGTGCAGCACCCCCAGAACCAGCAGGAACAGCGCCAGCACCACGAACGGCAGCACCAGCTCCAGTAGCACCCCCAGCTCCAGCAGCGCCAGCAGCTCCAGCTCCAGTAGCACCCCCAGCTCCAGCCGCGCCAGCAGCACCAACTCCAGCAGCACCAACACCAGCACCCTCAGAAGCACCAGCACCAGCAGCACCTCCAGCGCCAACACCCCCAGCAGCTCCAGCTCCAGCCGGACCGCCAGAAGACGCAGCGGGTCCAGCTCCAGCACCCTCAGTAGCACCGACGCCCGCAGCACCACCAGCTCCAGTACGAGAAGCACCCGCAGGCCCAGCAGCTCCAGTACTCAATTTGTTGTCAAAGATAGCTTGAAGCTGTCCTTGACGCCAATCTCTGCTGTGATGGCGGTGGGCGCGTGGTGACGTGTGGCTGGATTCAAGGGTGTTTTGGCAGTCCTGCGGGAGAAACAACCAATGAGGCGACATGGCGTGTCGCCGAAGCAGGGGTTTATGCGCCTGGTCACAAGCGACAACGCTGGTTTGTGGGGGTGTGGTACAGTTTGTCACCACGCGGAGTATGGCCTGATCCGCGCTTCAGAAGTTTCGGTATCAGGGTAGTCTACACCCTTCCCTGACACCGTCAGGCTAACCAGAAATCGTATCAGTGTAAAAAAATACATGTTCTTTTTAGAGAAGGGTAACTATAGGGGAATCCTGATTTCGGCAGGGTAATCCTGAAAAAGCGGCCGGCCCCCAGGGTAATCAGGGCGTTTTACCCTGATATTTTGGGCCCTGACCTAGGCTTACGAGGTCCTCGCTTTTTTTGCCGATAGGCTCTCATTGTATGATCTTATTCTTTGGTCAGTAAGCATTCTGTTTCAGTAATATCACAGCGAGCCTGCCCTGTGACGAGTACAAACCGCTCTCAACGACCATGTTGGCGATTCCTTCACTCCGCGGTTCGGTTCAGACGCAGGCCACAAAATGACATTCGGTGAGGTTCAGAACGTGGCGGACAGCATCACCTTCTACTGTACAGAGCTCTGTACAGTAGCCCCAATAGGTGGCGTGGCGTTTCATGAATCATGAGGCGACTTTCCCCGAGCAGGGAGAGTCGATCGCCACGACACTGCACCAAACCCAATCCGAGCCAGGAAAACGAAAAACGCCTCCCCGTTGTCTGAATGGCAAGCCCAGTGGGCAAAAGATTTTTCATTCCAGCCAGGAAGGTTCGTAGGACGAGGGTACCATGTTGATTTCCGCCAATTCCAACCTTTCAAACTGCAACCAACCTTACAAGAGACGCCTTCGTTGAAGTTCTGCCTCAGCAAGTTGTTCCCAAGTGCTAGGCGACTGAGCTCGAGCTACTACCGACAAGCAGCCCGTCGTCAGCCTACGGAGCGCAGCTCGCGCTCTTCGGCTCGCAGCTTTAACATACTAGTGATTGGTTTGCTGATCGACTCCGAGTCGTCCGTCACTATTCTTTTCGAATTACCTTCCACCTTACCCGGCTCATTCGCGCCTACTAGTAGAACCTGCCATTCGCACATCCATCCAACCACCGCCAGGTCATTCACAGTCAAAGACACTCACGACAGCCCCGCCGCGGAGCTGCCGACCGCTGCGCCGATTGCGGTATTCCGCGCGCCGCACAAACGTTCGAATCATCTCATGGCCGTGACGCCATGTGCGCCAGCATCACCGCGAGCGCCTCGCCTATCGCTTTCGCACGTCACGCACGGCCTTGCGGCGCTGCTTTTTGTTCTGACGACCGCAAGCCACGGACTCTCGCTACCAGGTCAGCGTCTGCCCCTCGAGCCGCTATTCGCTATTACAAACGTGCGCTAGCGAAGTCTGGCGACGTATTTCCCTCCTACATCGACTCTCGCCGCCGCTTCTCGTACTGTTTCTGCGGCGTTTCCAAAAAGTCGCCTTCTCGCGTGGCAGTTGTTATGACACCGCCAGCCTGCATTCCCGTCTTTCGCGCTTTGCACCATTAAATCCAATCAGCCCTGTTACGATTTTCCGTCCTGTCTCACGCCCCGCCTCACGTCCCGCTTGCATCATTCCCCCGCGGCTTGGTGCCGCCACACCGTGCATTTTTTGGAATTCACAAAAGTGTCTTGTGAGCTCAAAATCGTTTTGTATTGTTTTGTTTTTTTCTTTAGTAGAACTATGGTAATCACATCTGCAGCAGCGGGAGACGGAGGAGGAGGAGGAGTAGGGGACGGCGCACACAACCGGCACCCCCACAACCGCCACCCCCACACTCCTCACCCCCAAACCCTAAAACGGGTGGCACGGGGTAGGAGCGCGGGGGACGGCGAGGGGGACGGTGCGCGGCCCCCAGGGCGCCACCACGGGGCAGCGAGGGGCCGCGCGCGGCTCCTCAGGGCGCCGCGACGGGGCAGCGGGGGGTCGCGCGCGGCTCCCTAGGGCGGCGCGACGGGGAAGCGGGGGCCGCGCGCGGCTCCCCAGGGCGCCGCGACGTGACGACGCGAACGGGGGGGGGGGGGGGGGACGCGCGGCCCCCGGGGCGCCTCGACGGGCGACGGGATGGGGGGGACGCGTGGCCCCCGTGACGCCACAACGGGCGACGGGAGAGGGCGCCGCGGGGGCCCCCCGGAGCACTGCGACGGGCGACGGGAGAGGGCGACACGACGGTCGACGAAACCGCCGCGCGCGCCCGGGGCGCACGGCGGGCAGAAAACCGCCGCACGCTCCGATCGCACGGCGGGATGAAAAACGCCGCGCGCTCCGAGCGCGCGGCAGGAGGAAAGGGTCCTCCCCGCCTTCTGCCAGGGCAAGCAGCCCCTCAATTTCCTCCGACTCGCCTCCAACGCCCTCTCTGGCCCGCCCACGCCACTCTCCTCCCCCTCTTGCTCCACCTCCCTCGCCCGTCTCTACCTCTCCTCCAACAGCCTCTCCGGCCCCATCCCCGCTACAATCAGCTCCATTACTCGCCTCAAGGTCCTCGGACTTAATAGAAACAACCTTATGGGGCGGATCCCAGCTGGGGTGAGCACTATGGAGCAGCTGCGAGGACTAGGGTTGTCATATAACAACCTGACAGGTACCATTCCCGCAGTTTGGCCAGCAAGCGTACGGCAAGTGTTGCTGGCGGGGAACCGGCTGTCAGGGGCTGTTCCGGCTGCTCTGAGCATGCTGAAGAGAGGCTCTTTCAAACCAGGGAACCCCAACTTGTGTGGGAAACCACTGCCTGCTTGTGCTTAGGTCCCACCCTCCCTTGTGCATATGATCCCTCCCTACCTGCTTCAGCTCTGAGAAAGCTCAAAACAAACACAAAGTATCATTTATATAGACTAGAACCATGTCTTCTTGTGCGTGTGAGAGGCTAGTCTTGCATGTGCGTATATGAAGCCTATTTCAATAATCAACCTCTGGCAAGGTGCAGTTGGGCATCCCAAAACATGAGAGACACCGGTGCCCGTGCATGGAACCATACATCTCAGTGCATGAAATCATGCATCTCAGTGCATGGAACCATGCAATTCAGTGCATGGAACCATGCATCTCAATGCATGGAACCATGCATCTCGGTGCATGAAATCATGCATCTCAGTGCATGGAACCATGCAACTCAGTGCATGGAACCATGCATCTCAATGCATGGAACCATGCATCTCAGTTCTTGGAACCATGCATCTCAGTGCATGGAACCATGCATCTGAGTTCTTGGAACCATCCATCTCAGTGCATGGAACCACGCATCTCAGTGCACGGAACCACGCATCTCAGTGCATGAAATCATGCAATTCAGTGCATGGAACCATGCATCTCAGTGCATGAAATCATGCATCTCAGTGCATGGAACCATGCATCTCAATGCATGGAACCATGCATCTCAGTGCATGGAACCAAGCATCTCAATGCATGGAACCATGCATTTCAGTGCATGAAATCATACATCTCAGTGCATGGAACCATTTAATTAAGTGCATGGAACCATGCATCTCAATGCATGGAACCATGCATCTCAGTTCTTGGAACCATGCATCTCAGTGCATGGAACCAAGCATCTCAATGCATGGAACCATGCATCTCAATGCATGGAACCAGGCATCTCAGTCCATGGAACCATGCATCACGGTGCATGGAACCATGCATTGCAGTGCATGGAACCATGCATCTCAGTGCATGGAACCATGCACCGCACTGCATGGAACCATGCACCGCACTTCATGGAACCATGCATCGCAGTGCATGGAACCATGCATCTCAGTGCATGGAACACTGCATCTCAGTGCATGGAACCATGCATCGCAGTGCTTGGAACCATGCATCGCTGTGCATGGAACCATGCATTGCAGTGCATGGAATCATGCATCGCAGTGGATGGAACCATGCATCTCAGTGCATGAAACCACGCATCTCAGTGCATGGAACCATGCATCTCAGTGCATGGAACCATGCATCTTAGTGCACAAAATCATGCATCTCAGTGCATGGAACCATGCATCTCAGTGCATGGAACCATGCATCGCAGTGCATGGAACCATGCATCTCAGTGCATGGAACCATGCATCTCATTGCATGGAACACTGCATCTCAGTGCATGGAACCATGCACCGCACTGCATGGAACCATGCATCGCAGTGCATGGAACCATGCATCGTTGTGCATGGAACCACGCATCTCAGTGCATGGAACCATGCATCTCAGTGCATGGAACCATGCATCTCAGTGCATGGAACCATGCATCTCAGTGCATGGAACCATGCATCTCAGTGCATGGAACCATGCATCTTAGTGCATGGAACCATGCATCTCAGTGCATGGAACCATGCACCGCACTGCATGGAACCATGCATCGCAGTGCATGGAACCATGCATCGTTGTGCATGGAACCACGCATCTCAGTGCATGGAACCATGCACCGTAGTGCATGGAACCATGCATCGCAGTGCATGGAACCATGCATCTCAATGCATGGAACCATGCATTGCTATGCATGGAACCAGGCATCTCAGTCCATGGAACCATGCATCACGGTGCATGGAACCATGCATTGCAGTGCATGGAACCATGCATCTCAGTGCGTGGAACCGTGCATTGCAGTGCATGGAACCATGCATCTCAGTGCATGGAACCATGCATCTCAGTGCTGGAACCATGCATCGCGGTGCATGGAACCATGCATTGCAGTGCATGGAACCATGCATCGTTGTGCATGGAACCACGCATCTCAGTGCATGGAACCACGCATCTCAGTGCATGGAACCATGCATCTCAGTGCATGGAACCATGCATCTCAGTGCATGGAACCATGCATCTCAGTGCATGGAACCACGCATCTCAGTGCATGGAACCACGCATCTCAGTGCATGGAACCATGCATCTTAGTGCATGGAACCATCCATCTGAGTGCATCTGATCTGCCCTTACTTGAATGTGCACATGTCACCCTTGTTTCAGTGGTCATAAAGGAAAATTCAGACTAGGAAATCCCGATATGTGCATGAAACTGCTCTCCGGTTCTGGGGGTGCCCTCCTTGATCCGATCCTTCCTAAATCATGGTCAGATTTTCTCACTCACCACCATGGACCATGACTCATGCTTAACCATGCTTGCGCCCTGTACCTTACCTCTACTTCTGGTATGATAACACAAGCTGGTACTGGTATCAAATGAAGGACTGGATTGCTCACAGTAACTTCCACAAGTTGTCTCATTGCTTTACGTTGTCTGACCAGCAACAGCAAGAATTGCACGTCACCTGGCCAGAGCTTCTGCTTACAGAAAGGCAGAGACCTACCTCTCAAGCTCTTCCCCTATCCCTTTGCTTGCTCAGTGGCAGGGCTGCTTATAGTGGACACTTCATGTGCCCCTTTCTGAGCTGTCCTTGCTTGGGCGGGGATCAAGCATGCCTCGGGTATTCTAGCTGTTCATGTACCATAAGTTGTATAGAAATGATCCAAATGGATGGGTTCTGGTTTGCAGATAGAAGCAGAAAATCTCGAGAATATACAAACGACCAGTAGAGGGGCTTCGATGCCAACCTGCCACCTTGTAGATCACATTGCTTTCCTGTCCTCCTACCCTCTCCCTCCTAACCTCCTTTTCACCTCCCCTTCCCATTCTCCTCTCCCAATCAGACCGTCACCTCCTCTCTTGACTCTATCTCCAAACTCCTTCCCGCTTCGACATGCGCAGTGGAGTGAAAACGAAACACTCTACCGTCGTTTTACGTCTTCTCACCGCCCCCCTTTCCCCTCCTCCCCACCTCTCCATCTTCCTCTTCCGGATCAAACTAGCTCCTCCTCTCTCAACTCAGTAATTAAGGCGCTCTCCCGCTTCTACATGCGCATGTTAACGAAGTTGGCCTTGTCCTCGCTTGTGCGGAGCCGACTTCGTGGTCGGGTGTGCGGAAGGTGCAGCCGACCATCTCTATTGGGCGACGTTAACTTGGGCGAGCAGGTCGACAGAGTTGGTCGATCTGCACAGGGCCACCGCGAAGCCGCCAACGACAGGAAGCCGACAGCCGCCCTTTACTTGTATGGTCGACGAAGGGCTTTGTCGACCTGCGGGTAGCCAACTTCGTGGTCGGCTATGTCGGCTTGGTTAGCCGACATAGATTAGATAGTTAGCGTGGCTGGCCGACTTCGACAGCAAAGCCGATTTGGAGGAAGCCGACTTCAGTGGAGCCAACTTTGATGAAGTCGGCTGCTGTGTGGTCGACGAAGGGACTCGTCGACCTGGGAGGGGCGCCGACCTGGGAAAGCCGACTTGGCGAAGTCGGCGGGCATTTGGTTTGGTCGACACGGAGTTGGTCGACCCGTGAAGTGGCCGACTTGGTGAAGTCGGCTGTAGGCCGCGCAAGTAGATGCTGACTTGCTCGTTTCCTGGTCGACCAAATTACCAATGCAGCAAGGTTCTGCGGGGTTCGCGACCGTTGCTCTAGAGGTTTTGGCGAAGCCAACCTAAGAGTGGTATTCCGAGGTCGACGTGGCTCATCATAGGCAGACAATGACACGTGGCAGACTTGGCACCTGCGTCGTGCACATGACGGTGCACGACGCGCCAACTGTCTGCAAACACTTGCGAAATAGGTGTGCGCATATGCGCTGCTGTCACCTGCGGATGCAACGTTGGACGACCACCTTGCTGCAGCGTTGGCACGCCGTTGATTTGATACATTGGCAAGCCGCCTTTCTCCAGACCTGGAGCAGTGTGGACTTGCAATGCTGGTAGGTTTGTCGGCTTTGCTGCGCTGGAGGTCGACCTGCATGTGTGCTAGGCAGACTTGCATCTGATATGGCCATTTTTGCGACCGATACGCAACGAAGGCAGCGTTAACGAGGAGGTCGACGGCGGTGATCAGGTCCGCCGACGTTGGCATCGGCGGGATGCAGGCGAGAGTGCAGCGGATGACGGCGACCGCAGGCAGATTGCACGGCAACGTCGGTGGACGGCACCACTCTCCTTAGCGAAGCAATGTGACGCCGGCGTCGGCGACCCACGTGACAGCGGGCGGGATAGCGCTGACTAACGGCTACTTCAAGTTCTCGCCGGGACAAGATCGTCCTCCTCGTTCGGCTAGTAGGTCGATATGACCTCCTCGCATGGAAGGAATCTATTGAACCCCAGCTGGAAATAACCGGCTTGAAGTGCTTTGCTGACTGTGACATGGAGGCACCGCGTGAGGCCAACGTCGAGCAGCGTGCGGTGTTTCGCGCCGCTCAACTGCTGACCTTCATGGTCATCTTGCGGTGCTGCTGACTGGACGCCGGCCGCCATGCATGGCGGCTCATCACGTCCACGTACCAGGCCACCGACGACCTCAACATCGGCCATCTGGAGGAGAAGCTGATGCAAGGGATGGGAGAGCAGGAGTTGGTGACCGACTACTGCAATCAGGTTCGGCAAATTATGGCCGACGTGGAAATGTTTGGTGTCGACTACTTGACGGCATCATACATCATGTACGTCTTCATGGCCTCCCAAACGGCTAACAATTTGATGCGCCGCATGATGGCGATGCTCGGCCTGCGTGAGTCGCTCAACAAGGACACACTTACCTCACACATCATCAAGGACAAGGCGATGCAGGAGGCAGAATGGCCCACAAAGCTGTTTCCACAGGCAAATTACGCTGCCCCGATGAAGCAAGGAAGCTGACAGTGGGCAGCGCGGCAAGCTGGCGGCAGCGGTAGCGAAGTGGGAAGTCGGCAAAGGACGCCGATAAGACGAAGTCGGCTCGGGATGGCGGTCAAAGAGGTGGTGATCAACGGCGTGAGTGCTGGGTCTGCGAGTACTACGACCACATTTCCTTCATGTGTTTCGACCATGAGGACTTCGACAACGACGACACCAAGCAAGGCCGCGGGTGGTCGGCCGGTTCTCGCCGACATCGGGAAAGCAAGCCACGCAAGGAGAAGCAGTCGACTACATCGACGACGTCGGCGAAGGACGCCGTCTTTGTCAGAAACAAGAAGTGATTGAACTATGAAACATTGGAGTACAAGTATGAAACCCTAGAGTTGTGTACCCCCTAAAGGCTAACCCACTATAGCCTATACAGCAATAACACATATATAATGTTTGACACACCCCCATAGGCAAAGTGGGGGAGAGCAAGGGGTCACAAGACCAGTCAAGAAAGGCAAACAAGCTCAGGGTGGATCACAACGTCACCACACACTCTGAACACAAGTAAAGGGCCACAGGGCCAGTTCACATGCTGAGGCATATATGCAACACAAACAGCAAGGTGATCTCAACCTAGCAAAGCAAACAGGCAGGTATACATATATAGAGATCACAGTACAGGCAAAGCCTACAGCAAGTGAGGAAAAGTGGGCACCAGCCCCAGCATAGTGCAGAAGCGCTGATGATCACCAGGCTGAAGTGCCTTGGTGAATATATCAGCGGTGTTGGCCTGAGTGGCCATGTAACGCAGACGAAGCTGACAGCGCTGCTGCAGCTCTCGAGCCAGAAAGTAACGGAGAGCGATGTGCTTCGTTCTGTGCTCCAGTCTGTGCTCCTCACACAAGGCAATGGCAGCCTTGTTGTCGACGTACAGCACTGGAGGAGAACTAGGCCGCTCTCCCAAGTCGGTCAGCAGGTCGGTGAGCCAGCGTAGCTCCTGTGCAGCCATGGCTGTGGCGTAGATCTCAGCCTTACAACTGGAGCTGAGAACAGAAGACGAGCAAGTAGAACGCCAAGAAACTGAACCAGAGCCAAGGCTGAAGGTGTAACCCTGTGACGACCGCTGAGTAGCCTGGTCGTCAACCCAAGAAGCGTCTGAGTGCCCAGTGAGAACAACTGAGCTCCCTCCTCCAAGCACGAGCCCCATGCCCGATGTACTGCACAAGTAGCGCAATACCCTCTTTGCAGCATCCCAGTGCACCTTTCGGTGCCTGCCAGGAGCCACGTAGCGGGCCAGAAGGCCAAGAGGGTATGCTAGGTCAGGACGAGTGCAAGTCATCAGGTACATGAGGCAACCAACTAGCTCTAGGTAAGGACCACTCGGCTCTACGGACTCATCCGAAGGCAAAAGCTGAGAGCGAGTGACCTATAGCCAGAGGAGTGGCCTGTGCTGAGGACTAGGTGAAGCCGAAGCGCTGAAGGACCTGCTGCACCATGTGTGACTGAGTCAGTGTGATGGTGCGGGGTGCTCTGTCCCGGGTGATCTGCAAGCCAAGGTAGCTGCGCAGTTCACCCAGGTCTGTGCACGTGTGTCTCTTCTGCAGCTCCGACTTCACGTGGGCGAGAGACTCAGTGTCAGCAGTGGCAAAGACCAAGTCGTCGACGTACACGAGGATGTAGAACGGCGGCAGCGAAGTGTCGGTGCGCAGAAACAGCGACGGGTCAGCAGTAGAGGGCGCGAACCCAAGAGCCGCAAGAGTAGTCCTCAGTGTGTCGTGCCACTCACGTGGCGCCTGGCGGAGACCGTAGACCGGCCGCCGGAGGCTCCACTGGGTACCAGGAGGAAACGACCCAGTGAAGCCAGGAGGGCGGCGCAGCCAGATCTCCTCGTGCAGGCTGCCCTGTAATAAAGCTGTGATGAAGTCAAGAGAGTGAAGCTCGTAGTCACGCTGAGCAGCAACGTGCAGTAGCACCCGAAGAGTGGTCATCTTCGGGGTGGGGGAGAAGGTCTGAAAGAAGTCTACTCCCTCTCGCTGTCTGAAGCCTCGAGCAACGTAACGAGCCTTGAAGACAGGCAGAGAACCCGGCAGCCGCTTCACCCTGAAAATCCACATGCCACTGACGATGTTCGCCCCAGGAGGGGGAACCTCGTCGACGTAAGTACCAGTGGACTTCCAGGATGCCATCTCTGCGTCCAATGAGAGGAGTACTCACCCGCGATCGCCTCAGCGTAAGAGCGTGGGGTCGGGATGTCTGGAGCATCCGGGTCTGCCTCAGGGGCAATCAGCATGGAAACGAGATGAGGCGCAGCGGCTGCAAGACACTCAAGGTCCTCCTGCCTGTCCTCAAGGACGTCTGTGCCTAGAGCACACTCACCCCTGACGGACGGAGGACAGACAGACTCAGACTCAGCAACAAGACTCGCAGCGTAGTCTAGACGACAGCGAGCAGCAAAGTCGACAAGCTCAGCAACTAGGGCAGACGCAGCAGCAGACTCAAAGGAAGGGTCAGTGACAGCAGTGGCTAGGAGACGCGTGACAGTAGGACTGGCAGCATGAAGAGAGTCAGACTCCGGGTCAGCAAGGACAGGAAGAGAGGACTCAGGAGGAGACGGCAAAGGGACACGCTGTGGAGCAGTGGAAGGACGCAGAGTCATAAAGTGTGTGCCAGGCACAGGTGGAGGACGCTCACGCTGACCACGGCGACCAGTGCGAGCAGCACGAACAGGTGACACAGGACGAGACACAGGCGACACAGGACGAGACTCAGGCTCACGACGCTCTGTAAGACCGCCTGTCGGACCAGTGTAGGGAGAAGGACCAGGAAGTGGCGAGGCAGGTGGGAGCTGGGACTGCGACTGGACAGGCGGAGGACACTCTAAGGAGGGAGGAGGACTAGGAGGAGGCGGCTGACCAAGAACCTGCTGAAGGAGCGGAACGAAGTACGGCCGCGGCGGTGAAGTGCCCCTAGAAGCAGCAGAGACAGCACCAGAACCTCCAGCCGAACCAGCACCAGCAGCACCTGCGGCAGCTCCAGAGCCTCCAGCAGCACCGGCAGCACCTCGAGCAGCTCCAGAACCTCCAGCAGCACCAGCAGCACCTCCAGCCGCTCCAGGACCTCCAGCAGCACCAGCAGCACCTCTAGCAGCTCCAGGACCTCCAGCAGCACCAGCAGCACCTCCAGCAGCACCAGCACCAGCAGTACCTCCAGCAGCAGGGCCTCCTGCTGGCGGTACCTCAACACCAGGAGCTCCACTCATGAGGCTGCAGCGCCGAGCGTACCACTCACGTAGCCGCTGAGGGGAGGGAGGCTCTGGCTGCGGCACTGCACCTGCGGGGCCACCAGCCCCGACTCCAGCAGACCCCCCAGCTCCAGTAGCCCCACGACGGAGGCTGTAGCGCTGGGAGTATCACTCACGCAGCTGCTGTGAAGAGTGAGCGCCACCAGTCTCAGCACCCCCAGTCTCAGCACCCCCAGTCTCAGCACCCCCAGGCTTAGCACCCCCAGTCGCAGCACCTCCAGGCTCAGCACCCAAAGTCTCCGCACCCCCAGACTCAGCACCCCCAGTCTCCGCACCCCCAGGCTCAGCACCCCCAGTCTCCGCACCCCCAGGCTCAGCACCCCCAGTCTCAGTGCCCCCAGACCCAGCACCACCAGGCTCAGCACGCTCAGTACCTCGCGCAGGACCAGAGTCAACAGCTACCTCGACAGGCTCGACCGGGTCTACCTGGGAAACACCTGAGGGAGCAGCACCCTGGGGAGGGAGGGGGTCTACCGACGGGACACCTGGGGTGAGGAAGAGCGGCGGGGGGGGGAGCGGGGCAGTGCGGTAGGGGAAGAGACGGTAAAAGGGTACCGACTCGTCAAAGGTGACGTCCTGAGAGGCGAAGACACGGCGCGAGGTGGGGTGGTAAAACCGCCAGCCAGGCGCGTCAGGGACAAAGCCAAGGAAGACACAGGGAACGGCACGGGAGGAGAGTTTGTCCGCGGACGTATCGCGGACAAAGGCTCGACATCCCCAGACTCGGAACACCGACGCGTCGCCAACCTCCCCCGTCCAACGCAGGGTAGGCGAGGTCTCCGGAACAGAGACACGGGGCCAGAGGTTGAGCTGATGCGCGGCGTACTGCACTGCAAACGGCCACAGGAAATGGGGGGCAGCCGCATGGATCATGGAGGTACGAGCGACCTCCATGACAAGACCAATGCGGCGCTCAGCAACCCCATTCTGCTGCGGAGAGGCCGGGAGAGTGAACTTCTGGCGGATGCCGTGCTCCGCACAGTAGGCTGCCAAGAGGTCAGAGGAAAACTCGCCACCTCTATCAGAGTGCAGACGTAGGACAGGAAAGTCCGACTGGAACCGCTGGCGGAGCTGGAGACGAGAAGCACGGATCCAGGGGATCAAGACATCAGGGACCTCACCCTTGGTACGCAAGGGGAAGACCGTGGTGTAGCGCGTGTAGTCGTCGACGACCAGCAGAAAGTACCGCTCGTGGCCCTTTCCCCGGACGCGGGCGGGGCCCCACACGTCCAGGTGGAGAGTCTGCAGGGGAGGGAGAACTCTGGGAAGACCAGAGACAAGGTACCTGGAGTGCATGCCGCGAAGGCGCTGCACTGACGGGTGACCAAGGCGGTGGTGCCAGAGGACAGTCCTGTGCGACAGGGAGCGACACGAGCAGCTGAAATAATGTGTCCCAAAAACTGCATCACCGACCTGACCGAAGGCGAAAAAATCCAGGCGTACACAGAAGGGTTAAAATTGGAGATTCGGCGGCAGGTGATTGCCGCGAATTACAACAGCTATCGCGACATCGTGCGTGCTGCCGAGCGATACGATGCGCTGACTCGAGGTCAACCCGAAACACGACGCTTCATGTCGAACCGTACATTCGGCACGGAGCGATCGACACCCCCCACGTTCGCCGAACCGATGGATATCGACAAATACGACGCAAAGCAGCAGCCGACAAAATGCGAGTTTTGCGGCGCAGCAGGGCATCAGTTTTTGTCGTGCTACAAAATGAAGAAAGCACGTGCGGCACTCCGGGACGGTAACAGAGAGCACCCCCGAATTAAAAAAACGGGAATCGCCAGTAGCCGCGGATCGACCTGGCGATCGCGTAAAGATCCGAAAAGCAGGAAAAGGCGACGACGTGGCGACTTCGGAGCGGGTGAAAAAAGGAGAAAATGATGGCGCGAAAATAAAACGTCACGACCGGCCGGCATCAGGGGAAATCGCCGAGGCGAATGGAGGCTCCGCGAAAAAAGACTCTGCACCGACCGGGAAACTCCAGCCGAACACCCACGAAAGTAAGAATTCGTAAAAAATATCCTATAAAGATACTCTAACGAAAAATATTGCTTCTCGTGGTTTTCAAGCCTTTGAAAAATTCAGGGGAGATTTAGAGGCCAAGAAAAAGCCTTTAGAAATTATTCAGGTACCTGAGAAGTTGGGCAAAGTACTACGGAGCGTAGAAAAGGGTCGTGCGTCCCGTGGAGTTAATATTCTCTCCCCGCAGCACAGTGTTAAGGCTCCCCGTTGCCCACAGGTGAAGCCTACATAGCTGCCAAGGCTTAGAGGAGAATTCCAGGCTCCTGAGAAGTGGTAGAAGCCTCGGAAAAATCCTCCTACCCCCCAGGTGAAGTTCGAAGAGAAAAGTGCTGAGTCAGGTATAGGAAATAGGGATGGTATTCAGTTTGATGTACCCTATGATCCTATCAATGAGACCCTCTTTGGCTACTCAGCGCAGCAAGCACCACTACTCCTCGAGGTGTTATGCAAAGGACGACGCCTCCAGGCACTAGTGGACAGCGGTGCATCTCACTCGGTGTGTGACCGCGGGACGTTGGAAAAAATTGGGGAACCTTCCGAGGAGACCAAGTCCTCGGCAACGATGGTGGACGGTACGAAACTTCCCATCCACGGCAAAGCATCACTGCAACTGCACATAGGGGCGCTAAGGTGGAAGCCGACGTTGCCGGTCACGAACATCAAAGGGTTAGATATAATCTTGGGGCGAGATTTGTTGAAGCGGTTCAACCCCGAGATCGACTGGGTCAACAGGAAGGTGTGCATCTACAACAACGGGAAGCGGATAGCACTACGAAGTTGGACAGATACAGGGGACGTTCCTGAAACGACACTGGCACGGTTTGAACAGACGGTGAACGAGAATAACACGGGATACCTAGCACTGGTTATGGCAGCAGCAGAGGAGGAGAAGCCGAAAGCAGAACTACCTGCAGCAGTGAAGGAGGTCTAGGAGCAGTACAAGGATATAATGCCCGACGACCTACCTGCAGGCGTACCCCCTGCACGCACCCACGAGCACGAGATCGTGGAGGAACCAGGTGCGAAACCCGTCTCACGTGCACCATACCGACTAAGTCTGACCGAACTGACAGACATGAAGAAACAGATCGAATATCTACTGGACAGACAACTGATCCGCCCATCCACCTCTCCCTACGGTGCACCAGTCCTCTTCACTCCAAAACCAGACGGCAGTCTACGGATGTGCATCGACTACCGTGCACTGAACAATCACACAGTTAAAAACAAATATCCAATACCGCGCATAGACGACCTACTGGACCAACTGCGTGGTGCAACAGTCTTTACGAAGCTGGACCTACGGTCGGGTTACTGGCAGATCAAGATGGCGGACAACTCGATCCACAAAACGGCATTCCGTACCAGATACGGCTCCTACGAATACTTGGTGATGCCGTTCGGACTCTGCAACGCACCAGCGACGTTCCAGGCGGAAATGAACCATATCCTGCGGCCCCTGCTGGACGAGTGCGTAGTAGTGTACCTGGATGATATCCTCATCTACTCCAAGAACATGAAGGAGCACGTGGAGGATCTGCGGAAAGTCTTCGAGATCCTGCGGAAAAACAAATTCTACGTGAAGCTGTGGAAGAGCGACTTCGCCCTGAAGAATGTGCAATTTCTTGGGCACATGGTGAGTGCCGAGGGCGTACACGTGGACCCGCGAAAGATCGAAGCCGTCAAGAAATGGAACGTACCGGAGAACGTGAAGGAGTTGCAGCAGTTCCTAGGCTTCGCTAACTACTACAACAGGTTCGTGCCAAAGTACGCTAAGATTGCAGCGCCACTGACCGACCTACTGAAAAAGGATACGCCCTTCAAATGGGATACACCTCATCAGCAAGCCATGGAACAGCTACAGACAGCACTGACCACAGCCCCAGTACTCATCCTACCAGACCCCGAGAAAGACTATGTCGTTGAAGCAGACGCTAGTGACCAGGCAGTCGGAGCAGTACTGATGCAAGATCACGGGAACGGTTTACAGCCTATCGCCTACCTCAGTAAGAAGCTACACGGAGCAGAACTGAACTACCCCATCCATGACAAGGAAGCCTTAGCGATAGTCATAGCCTTCAAGGCTTGGAGGTGTTACCTAGAAGGAGCCAAGACCACAGTCTATACTGACCACTGCAGTCTCAAATACCTGAAGTCACAGCCAACGCTCTCGAGGCGTCAGGTGCGGTGGATGGACTTCCTAGAAACTCACTTCCACTACGACATCGTCTACAAGCCCGGGCTACACAACAAGGCAGACGCACTGAGCCGCCCCGGACATGTAGCAGGCATCCAGCTCGACGGGATGAACCCTCTGCTCAAGGGTCTATTCCAACATGGGTACTCCGTGGACGCAGAGATCACTACAGCACAGACCAAGAAGCTGTTACAGTGGGAGAAAGACTTAGCTATAAGGAAGGGTTCAGGAAAGATTTGGGTACCGAATTACGCCCCGCTACGGCAGATCCTATTGGAGGAGTTTCACAACGTACCTTACGCGGGACATTTCGGGAGCAACAAGACGTTAGCAGGGATAGCGAAGTATTACTACTGGCCCGGGATGGCAGCAGACGTGCAGCAGTTCGTCACCTCTTGCGACACGTGCCAGCGGATGAAGAGCAGCAAGCAGAAGAAAGCAGGGTTACTTCAGCCTCTACCCGTACCGGAGCAGCCATGGCAGGTCATTAGCCTCGACTTCATCACAGGACTTCCTTCGACCTCACGGGGGCACGATTCCATCCTCGTAGTGATCGATAAGTTCTCCAAAATGGGTCACTTCATACCGACCAACGCCACAGCTACAGCTGAAGCAACTGCTTGCCTCTTCTTCGACCGCATCATCACCATCCACGGCATCCCCGCTACACTCATCTCAGACAGAGACCCCAAATTCACAAGTAAGTTCTGGAAAGAGCTCATGGGATTATTGGGGACCAAACTTGCGATGTCCTCGGCATACCACCCACAGACTGATGGACAGACAGAGCGACTCAATCAAGTGGTTGAACAGTTACTGCGCACAGCTTGCAAGGACGACGTCAGCCACTGGGACACACAGTTACCGACCCTAGAGTTTGCTTACAACAACGCCTCACATGCGGCCACAGGGAAAACTCCTTTCTTCCTGTGTTACGGACGGGAACCACTCACACCACAGTAGCCAACCACACCGGCACACGTCCAAGCCGCACATGACTTCGTCACCACCATGCAACAGCTATGGGAGAAGACTCAGCGACGACTCACCACGATGCAGACCTCCCAGAAGCAGTATGCCGATCGACAGCGACGTGATCACACAGTAGCAATCGGAGATCAGGTGCTTCTTGACACACGCAACTTGAACCTGTCTCACCTACCATCCAAGCTCCGGCCTCGCTTCTGTGGTCCTTTTCTCGTTGAGGCACAGGTGACACCAGTTACATTCCGCTTGCGCTTACCAGATACATGGAAGCTTCACAACGCTTTCCATGTCCAGCTACTGAAACCCTACAAGGACCCCAACCAACAGTTCCAGGGACGCCAGCTACCGCCACCACCACCTGTTCTTATACAGGATGAACCCGAGTACGAAGTGGAACGTGTTCTCACTCATCGGCGCCGCGGCGGCAAGACCCTCGAGTTCCTGATCCGCTGGAAAGGATATGACCCCACTGAGGACAGTTGGGTTGCAGACGCTGATATGGGCAACGCACGTCGTGCTCTCAAGGAATATCTTGTCAAGCAGGGTGTATCTCACGCCACCCAGCTTTGAGGGGGGGACGTGTGAGAGTACGACGGCTTATGCCAGCTATGCTTGCTTGCCTTTACTTTATCATGCTATTTCTAGCATAGGATAATCATATGCATGCATGAACTGCTTGATTTCCTAGGCTAGGTGCTATCCTATATTTTATTATAGTTATAGCACCGAGCTAGGTTGCGTGCACCGAATTCTGGCTTTTCGGTTGCCACCGAATTGCCTTCTACCGAATTCGGGAAGGATCTGTTCGGGACGCTTCGCGACCCGCGGAACCTTCGCATAACACCTAGTTACTGGGCCTTGTGTTGAGCCTACATATAGCCTCATGTTGTACCCAGGTGATCATTCAATTCACATTCTCTTTTCTGAGCTCGATCCTAGATCCTCACAGCAGCGGCCGTGAAGGCGAACGAGGTGGTGACGCTGCTCGATAGCGGCTGCTCTCACCACTTAATGGGGACAAAGGAGGTCTTTGTCGACCTGGGGCAGAGCGGCAACGTGACGCACGCGCGTTGCTTTAGTGGAGGGATGGAGACCGTTTAAGGTCGCGGCACTGTCGCCTTGCAAGGGGAGGCCGGGAAGCAGGTTCTCATCCATGATGTGCTTTACGTTCCGAGCTGTCAAACTTATATGCTATAGTCTGTGTAGGCTGTAGTGTGGTAGACTATATGGGGTACAACATTTCTAGGTTTTCCTACTTGTACCCACCTGCTTGCTAGTTCATTCATTCCTCATTCTTCACAAGGTATAGAGCAGGTTCCCTCGTCGGAACGCTTCTCAGGGCCCACCACCTAACTCGATCTTTTTTTTCCTGCCCGAGGCGTGCCCCGTAGGCCGCCCTCACGTCGCGCCCTCCTAGAGGCCCCTCGCGCCACCCTTAGCGGCCCCGTCGCCGTCCTTAGCGACCCCGTCTCCGCCCCTCTAGGCCCCTCGCGGCCCCTTTACGGCCCCGTCGCCGCCGCTCTAGGCCCCGTCGCCGCCACTCTAAGCCCCTCGCGGCCCCTTCACGGCCCCGTCGCTGCCGCTCTAGGCCCCGTCGCCGCCCCTATAGGCCCCTCGCGGCCCCTTCACGGCCCCGTCGCCGCTCCTAGCGGCCCCGTCGCCGCCCCTCTAGGCCCCTCGCGGCCCCTTCGCGGCCCCGTCGCCGCCACTTACGGCCCCGTCGCCGCCCCCTCTAGGCCCTTACGGTCCCTTCGCGGCCTCGTCGCCGCCCCTCTAGGCCCCTTGCGGCCCCTCTGCGGCCCCGTCGCCGCCCCTAGCGGCCCCGTCGCCGCCCCTGGAGGCCCCGTCGCCGCCCTTCGCGGCCACCTCGCCGCCCTTAGCGGCCCCGTTGCCGCCCCTAGCGGCCCCATCGCCGCCTCTACCGGCCCCTTCACCGCTGAGCCGCCCAGCAGCTGAGCAGCCGAACCGCCCAGCAGCCGAGCCGCCGAGCCGCCCAGCAACCGAGCCGCCGAGCCGCCCAGGAGCCGAGCCGCCCAACAGCCGAGCCGCCGAGCCGCCCAGCAACCGAGCCGCCGAGCCGCCCAGCAGCCGAGCCGCCGAGCCGCCCTGCCGTTGAGCCGCTACTGTTCCTACCGGCACGCCCCGGCCCTACTTACTCGGACTGGTGAGATCCCTCCCTGCTAGGCCACTGCAGTCATGGCTACCCCCAGTGTCCTTACCTTTGATGCTGAGGGTCGTGCTGTTGACTTTGAGGTCTGGGTCGATGACCTCCAGCTGTTCCTACAGTGCGATAGGGCTGACGGACTCTCCCTGTTCGATCTCACCTCTGGTGCCTCTCCTGCCCCGCCTGCTACTGCTGACAGCACTGTTCGCTCACAGTGGGCCACACGCGATGCTGCTGCCCGTCTTGCTGTGCGTCGCCACTTACCGACCACTGAGCGTGCGCACTTTAGCCAGTACAAGAGTGCTAAGACCTTGTACGACGCTGTAGTTGCACGCTACTCCTCCCCTGCCACTGCTGCGCTTAGCCGCCTCATGCTGCCGTACCTTTTCCCTGACCTTGCTGCCTTTCCCACAGTCGCTGACCTCATTACGCACCTTCGCACTAGTGACACTCGCTACCGCGCTGCGCTTCCTGCTGAGTTCTGTGCCAAGAACCCCCCCCCCATGTACATCACCCTCTACTACATAGTCACCCGGCTCCCTGACCCCCTTCGCTTAGTCAGGGACCACTTCCTCTCAGTTTGCCCCACCACACTCACCGTTGACCTCCTCGAGGAGCGCCTCCTAGCAGCAGAGAAGAGCATAGTCGCTGTAGGAGCCTCTCGTGGTGACCCTCGCACCCCCGTCTTTGAGGGGTGTTCCCCCTCCCCCCTCTTGCCCTCTGTTGCTTCTGCTGCTGCGGCCGACCTCGTTGGTTTCGAGTCGGTCGGCGCTGCGTCTGCCCCTAGCGGGAGACGCCGCACCGGCAAGGGCAAGGGAGGCAAGGGCGCTGGAGGGGCGAGCGGGGGCGGTGGAGGTGGTGGTGGAGGCAGTGGAGGGGGTGGGGGTGGTGGTGGGAGTGGTGGCGGGGGTGGAGGTGTGGGTAGCAGCAGTGGAGGCGGAGGAGGCGGCGGCGGTGGCGGAGGGAGCGGAGGCGGCGGAGGTGGCGGAGGCGGCGGAGGTGGCGGAGGCGGCGGAGGCAGCGGTGGAGCTGGTCGCGGCTCTGCGCAGAGGAGTGGCTCCGGTGGTGGTCCGCGCCAGCAGCAGCAGCAGCGCAGTCGTGAGACCCCGTCCCCCCAGCAGCTTCGTGAGTGGTACGCTGGGCGTCAGCGAGGTGGGGGTACTGGTCCCTGCACCTACGTCCTCCGTACCGGCGACCGCGCTGGTGAGCAGTGCGGGGGGCCGCACTCCACCCAGCGCTGCTTCGGCCGCTTGACGGACGCGTGGCGTCACCAGTTCCCCGACGCCACTGAGATCCCTCGCTGGGGAGAGCTGTCTAGGGCGGGGGTTGCTATCTTTGATCTTGATTATGATGCTATTCTTGCTGCCATGTATGCTGTGTCTACTAGTGATGAGGGTGACTGTTACCTGTGTGTTCCGCCTAACCCGGGCATTGAGGCTGCTGCTCTTGGTGCTGGTGAGGCTGCTGCTCTAGGTGCTGGTGCGTCTGTTGCTCCAGGTGCTGGTGAGTCTGCTCTCTCAGGTACCACGTCGGCTCAGGCCTTACACACCTTCACCCTTGACTCGGGTGCTTCCCGCTCCTTCTTTCGAGACCGCACCACGCTTACGCCGCTGAGTCGGCCGGTTGCGGTCTCCCTGGCGGACCCCTCTGGGGGTCCTGTCCTTGCTCGCTTCTCCACTGTCTTACCGTGCCCGGCAGCCCCCTCTGGCACCCTGTCAGGTCTCTACCTCCCCTCGTTCTCTACGAACTTGGTGAGTGGAGCTGATCTACAGGATAGGGGGGTTGACCAGTTCACTCCTGCGAGTCAGCGGGTGACCCACTGCACGTGTGCTCGGACGGGCCGACACTTGGCCACGTTTACCCGTCGGCCGGGGTCGAGCCAGTACACACTGACTACTGAGTCTCCTCCGGTTACTGAGTCTGGTCAGGTAGCTGCGTCGAGTCAGGTGTTTGCTGCAGCGTCCAGGTCTGGTCCTGAGTCTGCGCCCTGCTCGTGTCGCCTCCTGTCCCACCAGACTCTCCTCTGGCACCACCGCCTTGGTCACCCCTCCCTGCCTCGTCTCCGAGGCATGGCCTCCCGTGTCCTTGTCTCTGGTCTCCCCCGGTCCCTACCTCCCCTACCTCCGGGGCCTGCCCCTACCTGCGTCCCCTGCGTCGAGGGGCGACAGCGCGCCGCCCCTCACTCCTCCGAGTTTCCTCCGACAGAGGCTCCGCTGCAGACTCTTCACATGGACGTGTGGGGCCCCGCCCGCGTCCGTGGCCAGGGTCACGAGCGTTACTTCCTGTTGGTGGTTGACGACTACTCGCGTTACACCACGGTGTTCCCCTTGCGCAGCAAGGGTGACGTCCATGAGGTGTTGATCGACTGGATCCGCGCAGCTCGTCTCCAGCTCAGAGAGAGTTTCGGCTCGGACTTTCCTGTTCTGCGTCTGCACTCTGACAGAGGCGGGGAGTTATCCTCTGCCCGTCTGGGAGCCTTCTGTCGTACACAGGGCATCCGCCAGACCTTCACGCTTCCGGCCTCTCCACAGCAAAATGGGATTGCTGAGCGCCGCATTGGCATGGTCATGGACGTCGCTCGTACGTCCATGATCCATGCGGCTGCCCCCCATTTTCTGTGGCCGTTTGCGGTTCAGTACGCAGCGCATCAGCTCAACCTTCAGCCCCGGGTCTCCTTGCCAGAGACCTCCCCCACCTTGCGGTGGACGGGGAAGGTTGGCGATGCGTCTGCGTTTCGGGTCTGGGGATCTCGGGCGTTTGTCCGCGACTTGTCTGCGGACAAGCTGTCCCCCCGTGCTGTTCCCTGCGTCTTCCTTGGCTTCCCCCCTGACGCGCCTGGGTGGCAGTTTTACCACCCCACCTCGCGCCGTGTTCTGTCCTCCCAGGACGTCACCTTTGACGAGTCGGTGCCTTACTACCGTCTCTTCCCCTACCGCACTGCGCCCCTCCCCCCGCCGCCGCTCTTCCTTGCGCCAGGTCCTCCCCCGGTAGACCCCCTCCCCCCTCAGGGTCCTGCCCCGTCAGGTGTGTCCCAGGTCGACGCAGTCGAGCCTGTCGAGGTAGCTGTTGACTCTGGTGCTGCTAGAGGTGCTGAGCCTGCGGGTGCCGGGTCTGGAGGTGCTGAGCCTGGGAGTGCGGAGCCTGGGGGTGCTGAGTCCAGGGGTGCGGAGCCTGGGGGTGCTGAGCCTGGGGGTGCTGAGTCTGGGGGTGCTGAGCCTGGGGGTGCTGAGTCTGGGGGTGCTGAGCCTGGGGGTGCTGAGCCTGGGGGTGCGGAGCCTGGGGGTGCTGGGTCTGCTCGTGTGGCTTCTCGCGGTGCTTCGTTGTGGCGGGAGCTGCTCTCTCCGCAGGAGCTGCGCGATTGGTTTGCCCGGCGCTGGAGCCGTGCTGCTTGGGTTGGAGGTACTACTGTTGCTGCTGGTCCCGGAGGTGCTCGTACTGGCGGTACTGGAGCTGCTGGGACTGGGGGTGCTGCTGGGGCTGCTGGAGTTGGTCCTGCTAGAGGTACTGCTGGAGCTGCTGGCGGTATTGGAGCTGCCGGTCCTGCTGGAGTTGGTGCTGCTGGAGCTTCAGGAGCTGCTGGTGCTGGAGCTGCTGGGGGTGTTGGCGCTGGTGTTTCTACTGACGCTGGTGCGTCTGAGGGTGCTGGAGTTGGCGCTGTTGGAGCTGGAGGTGCTGCTGGCGCTGGTGCTGCCGCTGGGGGTACTGGTGCTGTCCCTGCTGGTTCTGGAGGCGCTGCGCGGCCGAGGCCGTACTTCGTTCCGCTCCTTGAGCAGGTTCTTGGTCTCCCGCCCTCTACTGGTCCTGCTCCTCCCTTAGAGTGTCCACAGCCTGTCCAGTCGCGGTCCCAGTTACAGCCCGCCTCCCCTCTACCTGCTCCTTCTCCCTACACTGGTCCTACTGGAGGTCTTGCTGAGCGTCGTGAGCCTGCGTCTCGTCCTGCGTCGCCTGTTCGTGCTGCTTGCACTAGTGGTCGTGCTCCGCGTCCGCGTCCTCCTGCGGTCCCAGGCACACACCAGATGGCATTGCGTCCTTCCACTGCTCCTCTGCGTGTCCCGTTGCCGTCTCCTCCAGAGTCCTCTCTTCCTGTTCTTGCTGACCCGGAGTCTGACTCTCTTCGTGCTGCCAGTCCTACTGTCACGCGTCTCCTGGCCACTGTTGTCACTGACCCTTCCTTTGAGTCCACTGCTGCGTCTGCCTTAGTTGCTGAGCTTGTCGACTTTGCTGCTCGCTGTCGTCTAGACTACGCCGCTAGTCTCGTTGCTGAGTCTGAGTCTGTCTGTCCTCCGTCCGTCGGGGGTGAGTGTGCTCTTAGCACGGACG
This sequence comes from Closterium sp. Naga37s-1, assembly GCA_947471745.1. Taxonomy (NCBI): domain Eukaryota; kingdom Viridiplantae; phylum Streptophyta; class Zygnematophyceae; order Desmidiales; family Closteriaceae; genus Closterium; species Closterium sp. Naga37s-1. The sequence continues at coordinate 2,227,218 of CANJKZ010000006.1, forward strand.
TCCTTGAGGACAGGCAGGAGGAGTTCCAGTGTTTTGCTGCTGCTTTGCCTCATCTCGTGTCCACGCTGATTGCCCCTGAGGGAGACCCGGATGCACCAGACATCCCGACTCCTCGATCGTACGCTGAGGCGATCGAGGGTCCCTACTCCTCTTAGTGGCAATCAGCCATGGACGCAGAGATGGCTTCCTGGAAGTCCACAAGCACCTACGTCGACGAGGTTCCCCCACCTGGGGCGAACATCGTCAGTGGCATGTGGATTTTCAGGGTGAAGCGGCCACCGGGTTCTCCGCCTGTCTTCAAGGCGCGTTATGTGGCTCGAGGCTTCAGTCAGCGGCAGGGAGTTGACTACTTTCAGACCTTCTCTCCCACCCCGAAGATGACCACTCTTCGGGTGCTGCTGCACATAGCCGCTCAGCGCGACTACGAGCTTCACTCTCTTGACTTCAGCACAGCTTTCCTGCAGGGCAGCCTGCACGAGGAGATCTGGCTGCGCCGCCCACGTGGCTTCACTGGGTCGTTTCCTCCTGGTACCCAGTGGAGCCTCCGGCGGCCAGTCTACGGTCTCCGCCAGGCGCCCCGTGAGTGGCACGACACACTGAGGACTACACTTGCGGCTCTTGGGTTTGTTCCTTCTACAGCCGACCCGTCGCTGTTTCTGCGCACCGACACCTCTTTGCCGCCGTTCTACATCCTCGTGTACGTCGACGACTTGGTCTTTGCCACTGCTGACACTGCTGGACTCGCCCACGTGAAGTCCGAGCTGCAGAAGAGACACACGTGCACAGACCTGGGTGAACTGCGCAGCTACCTTGGCTTGCAGATCACCCGGGACAGAGCACAGCGCACCATTACCCTGACTCAGTCACACATGGTGCAGCAGGTCCTTCAGCGCTTCGACTTCACGTACTCCTCGCCTCAGGCCACTCCTCTGTCTACTCGCCACTTGCTCTCAGCTCTGCCTTCGGATGAGTCCGTAGAGCCGAGTGGCCCGTACCCAGAGCTTGTTGGCTGCCTCATGTACCTGATGACCTGCACACGACCTGACCTTGCATACCCTTTTAGCATCTTGGCACGCTATGTTGCTCCTGGGAGACACCGACCAGAGCACATGGCTGCAGCGAAGAGGGTGTTGCGCTACCTGTGCAGTACGTCGGGCATGGGGCTAGTGCTTGGAGGGCGACGTCCAGTGGTCCTCACAGGTCACGCAGACGCTTCTTGGGCTGACGACCAGGCTACGCAGCGGTCGTCACAGGGTTACACCTTCAGCCTTGGTTCCGGCTCTGTTTCGTGGCGGTCTACCCGCTCGTCTTCTGTTCTCGGCTCCAGCTGTGAGGCTGAGATCTACGCGGGGGCCATGGCTGCACAGGAGCTACGCTGGCTCACCTACCTGCTGACTGACCTAGGAGAGCCGCCTCGTTCTCCTCCACTTCTGTACGTAGACAACAAGGCCATGCTGGCCTTGTGTCGGGAGCACAGACTGGAGCACAGAACGAAGCACATTGCTCTTCGCTACTTCCTTGCTCGTGAGCTGCAGCAGCGTGGTCAGCTGCGCCTTGCTTACGTGGCCTCTGAGGCCAACACTGCTGATATCTTTACCAAGGCACTTCCGCCTGGTGATCATCAGCGCTTCTGTACGATGCTAGGTCTTGTGCCTACTTGGCCTCACTTGCTCACTTCTTGACCTTGCTTGTACTGTGATCTTTCTATACCTGCACTTGCCTGTTTACCTTTATATATGATCTTGCATGTGAACTGGCCTTTTGGCCTTGCTCTTGTGCTCGGATTGTGTGGTGACGTTGTGATCCACCCTGAGCTTGCTTTGCTTTGCTTGACTGGTCTTGTGACCTCTTGTTCTCCCCCACTTTGCCTATGGGGGTGTGTCAAACTTATATGCTATAGTCTGTGTAGGCTGTAGTGTGGTAGACTATATGGGGTACAACATTTCTAAGTTTTCCTACTTGTACCCACCTGCTTGCTAGTTCATTCATTCCTCATTCTTCACACGAGCGTGCAGGCAAACTTGCTGTCGGTTTGCCAGCTGAAGGACAGCGACGTGCAGCTACAGGACGACATTGACGAGATGCTGCTTGGCGGCGGGGAATGTGCTTGGTCGGGCGAAGTACACCAGCCGGGTCCTCTCCACCGACCTTCCCCCCTGCTCGGCGAGCTCGACAAAGGCGACGTCAGCGCTGGCTGATGTGGTGGCTTTGCGGGCGATCGTCTCTGCAACAAAGTTGACACCGGACAGGTGGCACGCGAGGCTCGCGCACGTCAGCATCAACACCATCATGAGATCGGCGAAGCACGAAGGTGCCGCCGGCCTAGACATCAAGCCGTTGACCGGGGCCAACTTGCCGTGAGTCTCCTGTGTCGACGGGAATTTGGCGCAGCACACCTTCTTCGACAAGGGCTCGGACGGCGCCGACGCTCTGACCATTCTGGGTGGCCGCCTCTACCTCATGCTGCTGAAAGACTGCAAGACCCGCTTCGTGTGAGTGAGGCCGGTCGCGAAGAAGTCCGACGTGCTGCGAGAGTTCGAGAAGTGGCTGCTGGTGGTGGAGAGGCAGACCAAGAAGTCAGTGCTAATGCTCCGCTCCGATCGTGGAGGGGAGTTCCTCAGGACGGAGTTCACCGCCGTCGTTGACGGCAAGGTCATCGTCCATTACTTGACCTGCCTGTACACTCTGCAGAAGAATGGCATGGCGGAGCAGGAGATGTGGACGGTGGTCGAGTCCGTGTGTGTGATGCTGCTGCACATTGGAGTGCACCACCACTGGTGGCACCTCGCTCTGCGGCAAGGCGCAACTGCCTAGAGCGGTCGGTGTTGCCGCCGGACGACGCTGCACTAGCTACTGACCAACTGGAAGCCCGACTTGGCGTTGGCACGCGTGTGGGTCTGCATGGTGCAATTCATGGTTCCCGAGCAGCAGCGCGGTGGGAAGTTGGCACTGAAGGCCAAGTGGGGCCTTCATCTTGGTGTGTTGTTGAAAGGCAAGAGCTGGGAGGTGCTCGATTTGACCGACAACAAGGTGGTCTCGACGGTCGAAGCCATCTTCTACGAGACGATGTAGCTGGAGGTGTGGAAGACGGAGCACGGCCCGATGTTGGGACGGACGCAGTCCAACTCGCCGACGAACACCACGACGGTGACTTTCCCGCTGCTCGCCGAAGTTGACGAGCTTCCTAACGAGGACGTCGATGACGTCCATCCTTCCCCTCCTTCCCCTATCTCACCCCTCATCGCCGACCCGCATGAGTCGACGCCACTGTGGACCTCCGGTGATAAGAGGAGCCTTGGGGCGTTGCCTATGGCCCCGGCTAGCGGGGATCGCCTGTGGCCGACGTGGCGTCAAGCAAGTCGGTGTGGGAGAGAAGTCGCTGACGACATGGGAGCAGTGGGCGGTGGAGAAGTCGCTCACAAGTGAGAAGTTGGCGAAGGAGGCACATGCAGGGAAGCAGCCGTCAGGGGAGCAGCAGGCAGTGCAGTCGATGGGGGAGCTGTCGGCAACGGGACAGTCGACAGAGGAGCCGACGACAGACGACAGCCGACTTTGGTGTAGCAGGCTGGTGAGGACAGCGAAGTCGGCGACGATGAAGGGGAGCGGTTGGCGGGCGAGGAGTCCACCGACAGCGACATGGTGGAGGTCTCGCCTACACCACGGCGTTCGGACCGACTGTGGAGGCCACTTGAGTGGTTGGCCTACCACGTGTGCCTGCCGCCGTCCGCTGCACGACGACGTTGCACGACGACGATGAGGCCGACGTCGACCTGCCCGAGCTTGACCCCAACGTGCACGCCGACCCCAAACACCTCTGGGACATCGCCAACATGAAGAACCGGTGGGTCCTGATGACTAAGTACCACGTCGACGACACTGTCACTGGGGCGAAGGCAAGGCTGGTCTCGAAAGGCTTCACGCAGGTGTACGGCGCCGACTATGACAAGACGTACACGCCGGTCGCGAGCTACGTCATGCTGTGAATCTTCCTCAGAATTGTCTCCATCCTCAAATAGATAGGTGGGAACACGGGGGACAACAGGACAAGCAGTACGGCAGTAGTTAGTGAGAGTCTGTGGGGAAATAGTGAGAGTTGACGAAGGAAGCAATAGTAGGGTAGACGGAGGTGGTGAACGAGGAGGGCTAGGACGAAGTAAAACAAAACGGGGGTTTCGAATATGGGACAAGTGACGAGCACTAGGAAAAACCACGAATGGTTCAAGGGGACTGGACAACAGGAGGAGACAGTCATGACTGATGAGGAGAGAAAACAGCCGGAGACGAGTCCGGAGGAGGAAACGTAGCGAGAGGAGAAGGTGAGCGGCCAGGAGGAGGAGAAGGTGGTCGCGAAGCTGTTGCTGTGGCTGCTGCAGTGTCTGCTGCCACTGCTGTTGCTACTTCTGCTGCTGCTGCTGCTGCTGCTGCTGCCGCTCTTGCTGTTGCTCTTGCTGTTGCTTCTGCTGCTGATGCTGACGCTCATGGTCGCTCCAGCTGCCGAAGACGCTGGATACGAGTGAAGTAACAGGGGGCAGGTGGAGCAGTCGTAGAACCAGCGCCTTCAGGTACAGCACCCCCAGAACCAGCACCACCAGTTCCAGCGCCTTCACCCCCAGAACCAGCACCTCCATTACCAGCATCTCTGGTAGCAGCACCCTTAGAGTCCAGTGCTACATGTCGCGGTAGTACAGAATGCTGCTGCGATGATTGGTAAGATGATGTGGGGGACTGTTGTGAGGGAGGCGACACTAGACATGCTATTGAGGGAGGAGGGTTAGCGTGAGACATACCTGGGGGGGCAGGACCCGGGAGGGGTGGGAGTACCGGAGGAGCAGATACCGGAGGAGTGGGAGCTAGGATGAGGGGAGGGGAGGGACCGGGAGACGTCGGTATAGGTATCAGGAATAGTAGGACATGTGGTCGTTAAAGGTGCCATCACGTGAGTCCAAGAACCAATGGAGAGGTGGGTGGTAAAAGATTAAGTCAGGGGCGTCGATTGAGAAACCATGGAAGACACAAAGAAGGGTGCGTGTCGAGAGCTTGTCGGCAGTGGTATCGCGAACATGCGCATGGCAGCCCCAGACACCAAAGTTTGACGCAACACCAGGAGAACCAGTTTAGAAACATCTTGGTGAAACCTTTGGGCGAGAAACATGCGGAAAGTGGTTCAGCTGGAGTGCGGCGCAACGAACCGCATAGGGCGATAGGGGCGCTCTAGCATGGACCACGGAGGTGCGGACGATATTTATGACCAAATCAATGCGATGCTCAGCAACCCCATTCTGCTAAGGCGATTTCGGCAGCGTCCATGGCTTGGTGATGCCCTGCTTGTGATAGAACTCAACAAGCACACCGGAGCAAAACCCACCCCCACGGTCGGAGTAGGGACAAAGGACAAGAAGATGATGCTGTGCACTTGTGGCCAACAACCCCTGGATCAGGGCATCAGTCATGTCAAACTTCTGCCACAAGGGTGAATACTGTGGTATAGCGGGAGAAGTCTAGGGCGGGGCCAGAAACAATGACTGGGGCGGGGCCTCGAACGTCGAAGTCTAATTTCTGGAGGGGTGTGGTAGTTGGTGTAAAGGAGGCACAGGCTACCCTCGACATAAGGAGTGCACGGCGACACATGTGCAGGAGGGAGCATAAGGAGTAAGGACGGAAGACCAGAGAAAAAACCATACTTAGACATGTGGCGGAGGCGTGTGAGTGAAGGGTGACCTAGACGTTGGTGCCACAGGACTGATGGGTGGATGAGTGACCAACATGAGCACAACGCAACAACCTGACCAGACGCAGCTACCTGGGGGGACCTAGTGTGCAGTATGAAGAGACCTGATGAAGGCTCTCGGGTTAATGTCGCAATAAGTTCCCAATGGAAACATCCGTACGGGTCGCAAACCACTCGTGTGCAGGAAACGTGACTGTGACCCCGCGTTCTTGAAGGTGTCCAACACATACCAAGTTCTTAAAGAACGAGGAGAAGTGGAGATTGTCGAGGGAATAAGCGGGGACAGCCGGACAGAGGAGCGTGGTAGAACTGCGAGTGACGGCTGGTCCAGAAGTGGGATTAGCGAAAGCTACTTGGACTGGTTAAGGGTGAAGAAACGGTTGGGTCTTCTACACATTGCTAAGTTGCGCGCTCTGACAAAATTTCTAACAGTTACCAAACAGGTGAAAACGTATTGTTTACCCATTATTGGGCCTCGTTCTTGTAATGAATTACAATTCATTACTGTAGAGGCTGCTCCTAGAGAGGACTGTGAATCAAGAAAACAGGAATGAAATGACTAAGTGAAAGTTGGGTACAAAAGGCAAACCCTAGGCAACTGTACCCCATATGTGCTACCCCACTATAGCTTACAGTAGCTATGTCATATAACTCTGACACACCCCCATAGGCAAAGTGGGGGAGAACAAGGGGTCACAAGACCAGTCAAGCAAAGCAAAGCAAGCTCAGGGTGGATCACAAAGTCACCACACATTCCGAGCACAAGTTCAAGGCCACAAGGCCAGTTCACATGCAGGATTACATATATATATATAAGGCTAGACAAGCAAGAGCAGGAGTATATATATATGCAACAGTACAAACAAGGTCAAGAGGTGAGCAAGTGAGGCAGGGTAGGTACAAGACCCAGCTGAGTACAGAAGCGCTGATGATCACAAGGCGCAAGTGCCTTGGTGAAGATATCAGCAGTGTTGGCCTCAGAGGCCACGTACGCAAGTCGCAGCTGACCACGCTGCTGTAGCTCACGAGCAAGGAAGTAGCGAAGAGCAATGTGCTTCGTTCTGTGCTCCAGTCTCTGCTCTCGACACAAGGCCAGCATGGCCTTGTTGTCTACGTAGAGCACTGGAGGAGAACGAGGCGGCTCTCCGAGGTCAGTCAGCAGGTAGGTGAGCCAGCGAAGCTCCTGTGCAGCCATGGCCCCGGCGTAGATCTCAGCCTCACAACTGGAGCCGAGAACAGAAGACGAGCGAGTAGCCCGCCACGAAACAGAGCCGGAACCAAGGCTGAAGGTGTAACCCTGTGACGACCGCTGCGTAGCCTGGTCGTCAGCCCAAGAAGCGTCTGCGTGTCCAGTGAGGACCACTGGACTCTGCCCTCCAAGCACAAGCCCCATGCCCGACGTACTGCACAAGTAGCGCAACACCCTCTTCGCTGCAGCCATGTGCTCCGGTCTGTGTCTCCCAGGAGCAACATAGCGTGCAAGAATGCTAAGAGAGTATGCAAGGTCAGGTCGTGTGCAGGTCATCAGGTACATGAGGCAGCCAACAAGCTCTGGGTACGGGCCACTCGACTCTACGGACTCATCCGAAGGCAGAGCTGAGAGCGAGTGGCGAGTAGGCAGAGGAGTGGCCTGAGGCGAGGAGTACGTGAAGCCGAAGCGCTGAAGGACCTGCTGCACCATGTGTGACTGAGTCAGGGTAATGGTGCGCCGTGCTCTGTCCCGGGTGATCTGCAAGCCAAGGTAGCTGCGCAGTTCACCCAGGTCTGTGCACGTGTGTCTCTTCTGCAGCTCGGACTTCACGTGGGCGAGTCCAGCAGTGTCAGCTGTGGCAAAGACCAAGTCGTCGACGTACACGAGGATGTAGAACGGCTGCAAAGAAGTGTCGGTGCGCAGAAACAGCGACGGGTCGGCAGTAGAGGGAGCAAACCCAAGAGCCGCAAGTGTAGTCCTCAGTGTGTCGTGCCACTCACGCGGTGCCTGGCGGAGACCGTAGACTGGCCGCCGGAGGCTCCACTGGGTGCCAGGAGGAAAAGACCCAGCGAAGCCAGGTGGGCGACGCAGCCAGATCTCCTCGTGCAGGCTGCCCTGCAAGAAAGCAGTGCTGAAGTCAAGAGAGTGCAGCTCGTAGTCGCGGTGAGCAGCTATGTGCAGCAGTACCCGAAGAGTGGTCATCTTCGGGGTGGGAGAGAAGGTCTGAAAGTAGTCAACTCCCTGCCGCTGACTGAAGCCACGAGCCACGTAACGCGCCTTGAAGACAGGCGGAGAACCCGGCGGCCGCTTCACCCTGAAAATCCACATGCCACTGACGATGTTCGCCCCAGGCGGGGGAACCTCGTCAACGTAGGTGCCTGTGGACTTCCAGGAAGCCATCTCTGCGTCCATAGCTGCCTGCCACTGAGAGGAGTAGGGACCCTCTATCGCCTCCGCGTAAGAGCGCGGAGTCGGGATGTCAAGTGCATCCGGGTCTCCCTCAGGGGTAAGCAGTACGGACACGAGATGAGGTGAAGCAGCAGCCAAACACTGGAACTCCTCCTGCCTGTCCTCAAGGACGTCCGTGCCAAGGGCACACTCACCCCCGACGGACGGAGGACAGACAGACTCAGACTCAGCAACAAGACTAGCAGCGTAGTCTAGACGACAGCGAGCAGCAAAGTCGACGAGCTCAGTAACTAGGGCAGACGCAGCAGTGGACTCAAAGGAAGGGTCAGTGACAACAGTAGCAAGGAGACGCGTGACAGTAGGACTGGCAGCACGAAGAGAGTCCGACTCCGGGTCAGGAAGAGCAGGAAGAGAGGACTCAGGAGGAGAAGGCAAAGGGGCACGCAGAGGAGCAGTGGACGGACGCAGAGACATCCGGTGCGTGCCAGGGACAGGAGGAGGACGCTGACGCGAACCACGAGCACTAGTGCGAGCAGCACGGACAGGCGACGCAGGGCGAGACGCAGGCTCACGACGCTCAGCAAGACCTCCAGTAGGACCAGTGTAGGGAGAAGGAGCGGGCAGTGGGGAGGCCGGCTGCAACTGCAACTGTTCGCTCCCAGTGGGCCACGCGCGATGCTGCTTCACGTCTTGCTGTGCATCGCCACCTGCCTACCTCTGAGCGTGCGCACTTTAGCCAGTACAAGAGTGCTCAGACCTTGTACGACGCTGTAGTTGCACGCTACTCCTCCCCTGCCACTGCTGCACTGAGTCGCCTCATGCTACCGTACCTCTTCCCTGACCTTGCTGCCTTTCCCACAGTCGCTGACCTCATTACGCACCTACGCACTAGTGACACTCGCTACCGCGCTGCGCTTCCTGCTGAGTTCTGCGCCAAGAACCCCCCCCCCATGTACATCACCCTCTACTACATAGTCACCCGGCTCCCTGACTCCCTTCGCGTGGTCAGGGACCACTTCCTCTCAGTTTGCCCCACCACTCTCACCGTTGACCTCCTCGAGAAGTCCCTCCTAGCAGCAGAGAAGAGCATAGTAGCTGTAGGAGCCTCTCGTGGTGACCCTCGCACCCCCATCTTTGAGGGGTGTTCCCCCTCCCCCCTTTTGCCCTCTGTTGCCTCTGCTGCTGCGGCCGACCTCGTTGGGCTTGAGTCGGTCGGTGCGGTGTCTACCCCTAGCGGGAGACGCCGCCCTGGCAAGGGCAAGGGGGGCAGGGGCGCTGGAGGAGCTAGCGGGGGCGGTGGAGGCGGCAGTGGAGGCGGTGGAGGAGGTGGGGGTGGCGGTGGGGGTGGTGGCGGGGGTGGCGGTGTCGGTGGCGGCAGTGGAGGCGGAGGCAGCAGCGGCAGTGGCGGAGGGAGCGGAGGTGGCGGCGGTGGAGGAGGAGGCGGCGGAGGAGGTGGAGCTGGTCGGGGTGGCGCTGCGCAGAGGGTCGGCTCCGGTGGTGGTCAGCGCCAGCAGCAGCAGCAGCACCAGCAGCGCACTCGTGACATCCCCTCCCCTCAGCAGCTCCGTGAGTGGTACACTGCACGCCAGAGGGGTGGGGGTACTGGTCCGTGCACCTACGTCCTCCGCACCGGCGACCGCGCGGGTGAGCAGTGCGGGGGTGCGCACTCCACCCAGCGCTGCTTTGGCCGCCTGACGGACGCTTGGCGTCACCAGTTCCCTGAGGCCACTGAGATCCCCCGATGGGGTGAGCTGTCTAGGGCGGGTGTGGCTGTCTTTGACCTTGACTTTGATGCTATTCTTGCTGCCATGTATACTGTCACTATTAGTGATGAGGGTTTAGCTATGTCATATAACTCTGACAAGGACAACCCCGAACACTGCGCGCCAGTTTCCGGTTTGGCCTACATTTCGGCCCGAACCACCACCGAGTCGCCCCGCACCAATCGCAACACACCCAACCCTCGCACGTCACGAGGTTCTCGCCTAGCACGTATTCGCCCTATAAATGCTTGCCTTATTCATTCAATCGTCATTCTGGAATTTATGCTTTTTATAAAGTATTCCGCGCAATATGTTTAGTACAACTCATAACACTTGGTATCAGAGCTACTTTCCTAGCTTCCTCGTTTTTTAAAGTGTATTACCCTTGTGTACTTGCTCCTAGCGGCCATGAATTTTCAAGGCGCTCCTGCGGCACCGACGGATCATTGCCCTCGATGGTCAAGATCGACCTTGGCCTCCTCCCCCCCCCCCGGGTGGCGGACAGCTTTGTCTGTCGTCGCATTTAATGCGTGAGTTAACAGTGCTGGTTTTCGTCATTTTTGGAGTTGATTCTGTATAGCGGCTGACGTTGGCAGGCTCGTCGTCGGCGCAACGTCCGAAATTGACGGAAGAAATGTGGTGCGAGTTGACATTCTTCACGTGGTCATCAACTGCACACGATATTTACAAAGAATGACTGCATGCAGCAAGTGGCGTCAGGCTTCTCGTCACGTTGTGCATGAGTCCGTTGGACGTCTTTGGCAAGTGGCACGTCGTCACTGTGCGCGAAGATTTCGGGAAGCAGCATGTGGAAAACACTGCTAGGCGAGCAACCAGGTGCAAGGTGATTTGCGTAAGAAAAACCGACGGCGAGGAGAGGCGGCGTGACGACTGCCCGAAAAAAGCGGGGGTCTACAGTCGTCCCGCCCAGGTGCAGCTGGCGTTGCTGCAGGAGGGTGCATCGTGGGCGTTTTTTGGCAGGAGCGGCACAGTGTGGGACGAAAGTTATTTTCAGACCACCAAAAAGTTCGGAAAAGGCCGCCTACGACCAGACTGTTCGCGTTAGGTCACTTCTGCGCCTGCAACGAAATCGGCGAAAATTTCGGAGCAACAGCAGCAGCCGACACTGTACTTCAGGCGACACAAGTTCCCCCTGATCAAGGGAAGTTGCGCCGTAGACAGGGTAGTACACCGATGGGACAACGGTTTCGCGCAGCGTCTAGACCCACGATTTTTTGGGGTATTACCGGCTACAATATACGGAGTTGCGGGAAAAGCGGGTCTGGCAAGAGAAACGGGTTCCAAGATTCAGGAGGCGAGAAAACGACCAACAGGGAAACGCTCAAGCTAATGCCTAAGTTTTGGCTAAGCGGCGGTAGCCATGATGGGTACCACTACCGGCCGAGGTTTCCGAACGGCTCACGTACCTCACACAAGAAGGCCTCGAAGGCAATAAGTAAGTCATGTTGGCATCTGGACAAAAAAGGTGGGGCCCTGTGTTTAGCCTTCTGCTGGTTCAAAAGCGCGGGTATTGCTCTGGTTCGACAATTGGGCGTGAAGAAAAAGTTTTGAAGTGGTGCGACACGGTTTCGGCTCCGACAAAACAAGACCATTGGGAACAGTGCCCCCCGAAAAAATCGGAGTTGAAGAAGTTGTGGCAACTGGCGGGGTTTTTCCTGATTCAACGGTCTATCCGATGAAGGTGTAGCAGCGAAGACGGAGTTCCCGAAGCTACAGAGTTTTAACGTAATTGGCACGGTGGGCAGCAAAGCGGCCGGCTGAGAGTTTGATATGATAAACTCACTCCGACTATGATAGCGTTCGCGCCTTCATCGAACGCCACAAAAATCGAGGGCAACACGGAGAATACCTCATCCGACAAAAGCGGACGCTGGGTGAACGGCGGCAAGCGAAATTGTCGGGGGGTGAAGACAAAAAAAATTGGTGGGAAAGTTGTGGGTGCCTCTCCAAGCTTCTTAAGTGATAGGTTGAGCCCGTACACCACTCCACCGTGAATTTGGGGGTCTACTCGGTGGGCGCCGGAAGGGTCGAAAATCTCACACATGGAGGCACGGCGAGGGGTGTATTGCCAAGGATACCTGGAGTCTGCTAAGTAATTTCGACGGGTACGAAGATGGGTGAACGTCGGAGTACCAGGGTCAACGGTGGAAACGTTGGGACTACAAAGCGGAAAATACTTTGGGGCTTGTTGCTCCAACCATGATTTTCGGGTGCTATTGCTGCGGTGGGAGACGGGTGAACGTCTGCTCGCCAGTTGTTTAAGTGATTTACAGTGTACGTCAGGAGTTTACATGAGGGAGTTCAACGGCGAGATCTGCGGCGTTGACGCGCGCTAGGGTCCGAGAAAACCGGTATCGGAAGGCCCATAAGTATTGGGTTCCATGCCAAAAAGGGACCTCTTGTTGGTGGGTTGCGGTGGTGGTTAACCGCACGAAAAAAATGGTGACCGAGTGGGCGTGCTAGAAACATGGTTCTTTCGGAGGACAACCTGCAGGGACCAAGGTTTTACGTGGTGTACTTTCATTTCCGACATTTGCGGATGCCAGGAGCAGTTCCGAGCATGGGTCTTAACGGAGTCGGCGGGGTCGTCGACAGTATTCGTGCCAACGACGGAGTTTTGGCGGTTCTTGATTAAGCGCGCGAAAGAACTCGTAGTTAAAGGAGTGCTGCAGCAAATCGAGGGATTTGATGCTTCAGCAGCAGTCTCGACTGTGAAGAATGAGGAAAAATGATTGAACTAGGAAAATGTTGGATACAAATATGAAACCTAGAAACCTGTACCCCTTAGTGTCTACCCCACTAGAGCCTACAAAGACTAAGTCATATACATCTGACACACCCCCATAAGCAAAGTGGGGGAGAACTAGGGGTCACAAGACCAGTCAAGCAAAGCAAGCTCAGAGTGGATCACAACGTCACCACACATTCCGAGCACTGGTTCAAAGGCCACAAGGCCAGTTCACATGCAGGATCATATATACAAAGGTAAACAAGCAAGAGCAAGTATATATAGATCACAGTACAAGAAAGGTCAAGAAGTAAGCAAGTGAGGCCAAGTAGGCACAAGACCTAGCATCGTACAAAAGCACTGATGATCACAAGGCTGAAGTGCCTTGGTAAAGATATCAGCAGTGTTGGCCTGAGAGGCCACGTAAGCAAGGCGCAGCTGACCACACCGCTGCAGCTCACGAGCAAGGAAGTAGCGAAGAGCAATGTGCTTCGTTTTGTGCTCCAGTCTGTGCTCCCGACACAAGGCCAGCATGGCCTTGTTGTCTACGTACAAAACTGGAGGAGAACGAGGCGGCTCTCCCAGGTCGGTCAGCAGGTAGGTGAGCCAGCGTAACTCCTGTGCAGCCATCGCCCCTGCGTAGATCTCGGCCTCACAGCTGGAGTCGAGAACAGAAGACGAGCGGGTAGACCGCCACGAAACAGAGCCGGAACCAAGGCTGAAGGTGTAACCCTGTGACGACCGCTGCGTGGCCAAGTCATCAGCCCAAGAAGCGTCTGCGTGACCAGTGAGGACCACTGGACTCCGCCCTCCAAGCACGAGCCCCATGCCCGACGTACTGCACAAGTAGCGCAACACCCTCTTCGCTGCAGCCATGTGCTCTGGTCGGTGTCTCCCAGGAGCAACATAGCGTGCCAAGATGCTTAGAGGGTATGCTAGGTCAGGACGAGTGCAGGTCATCAGGTACATGAGGCAGCCAACAAGCTCTGGGTACGGGCCACTCGGCTCTACGGACTCATCCGAAGGCAGAGCTGAGAGCGAGTGGCGAGTATACAGAGGAGTGGCCTGAGGCGAGGAGTACGTGAAGTCGAAGCGCTGAAGGACCTGCTGCACCATGTGTGACTAAGTCAGGGTAATGGTGCGCCGTGCTCTGTCCGCGGTGATCTGCAAGCCAATGTAGCTGCGCAGTTCACCCAGGTCTGTGCACGTGTGTCTCTTCTGCAGCTCGGACTTCACGTGGGCGAGTCCAGCAGTGTCAGCAGTAGCAAAGACCAAGTCGTCGACGTACACGAGGATGTAGAACGGCGGCAAAGAGGTGTCGGTGCGTAGAAACAGCGACGGGTCGGCAGTAGAAGGAGCAAACCCAAGAGCCGCAAGCGTAGTCCTCAGTGTGTCATGCTACTCACGGGGCGCCTGGCGGAGACCGTAGACTGACCGCCGCAGCAGTGGACGCAAAGGAAGGGTCAGTGACAACAGTAACCAGGAGACGCGTGACAGTAGGACTGGCGGCACGAAGGGAGTCAGACTCCGGGTCCGCAAGAGCAGGAAGAGAGGACTCTGGAGGAGACGGCAAAGGGACACGCAGTGGAGCAGTGGAAGGACGCAGTGTCATCTGGTGCGTGCGTGGGACCGCAGGAGGACGCTGACGCGGAACACGACGACCAGTGCGAGCAGCACGAACAGGCGACGCAGGACGAGACGCAGGCTCACGACGCTCAGCAAGACCTCCAGTAGGACCAGTGTAGGGAGAAGGAGCAGGCAGTGGGGTGGCAGGCTGTAACTGTGACTCGGACTGGACAGGCAGTGGACACTCTAAGGAAGGAGCAGGACCGGTAGAGGGCGGAAGACCAAGAACCTGCTCAAGGAGCGGAACGAAGTACGGCCGTGGCCGCGCAGCACCTCCAGAACCAGCAGGGACAGCACCAGTACCCCCAGGGTCGGCTCCGACTCCAGCAGCTCCACCAGCTCCAGGAGTAGCAACTCCAGCACCCACAGGAGCACTGGCTCCAGCAGCACCTCCAGCTCCAGCACCTCCAGCAGCTCCAGCTCCAGCAGGACCACCGGAAGACTCAGCAGCTCCAGCTCCAGCACCTCCAACAGCACCCACTCCAGCAGCTCCGCCAGCTCCAGCACCGCCAGCAGCTCCAGTATCTCCAGTACGAGCACCTCCGGGACCCGCGTCTCCAGCACCCCCAGCAGCAGTAGAACCTCCAGCTCCGGTAGCACGGCTCCAGCGCCGAGCAAACCACTCACGCAGCTCCTGTGGAGAGGGTAGCTCCCGCTGGGACGAAGCACCCGAAGGACCTCGAGGCCCAGCACCGCCAGACTCCACACGAGCAGGCCCAGCACCCTCAGGCTCTGCACGCCCAGACTCAGCAACCCCAGGCTCCGCACTCCCAGGCTCAGCACCTCCAGACCCAGCACCCCCGGGCTCCGCACGCTTGGGCTCAGCATCCACAGACCCCGCACCCGCAGGCTCAGCACCCCTAGCAGCACCAGAGTCAACAGCTACCTCGACAGGCTCGACTGCGTCGACCAAGGACACACTTGAGGGGGCAGGACCCTGAGGGGGAAGGGGGTCTACCGGGGGGGGGACTGGCGCGAGGAAGAGCGGCGGGGGGGGGAGGGGTGCAGTGCGGTAGGGGAAGAGACGGTAGTAAGGAACCGACTCGTCAAACGTGACGTCCTGGGAGGACAGAACACGGCGCGAGGTGGGGTGGTAAAACTGCCACCCAGGCGCGTCAGGGGGGAAGCCAAGGAAGACGCAGGGAACAGCACGGGGGGACAGCTTGTCCGCAGACAAGTCGCGGACAAAAGCTCAAGATCCCCAGACACGGAACGCAGACGCATCACCAACCTTCCCCGTCCACCGCAGAGTAGGGGAGGTCTCCGGCAAGGAGACCCGGGGCTGAAGGTTGATCTGATGCGCCGCGTACTGAATTGCGAACGGCCACAGAAAATGGGGAGCAGCCGCATGGATCATGGACGTACGAGCGACGTCCATGACCATGCCAATGCGGTGCTCAGCAATCCCATTTTGCTGTGGAGAGGCCGGAAGCGTGAACGTCTGGCGGATGCCTCGTGCACGACAGAAGGCTCGCAGAAGGTCGGAGGAAAACTCTCCACCTCTGTCGGAGTGCAGACGCAGAACAGGAAAGTCCGAGCCGAAACTGTCTCTGAGCTGGAGACGGGCAGCGCGGATCCAGTCGATCAACACCTCAGTGACCTCACCCTTGCTGCGCAAGGGGAAGACTGTGGTGTAACGCGAGTAGTCGTCAACCACCAGCAGGAAGTAACGCTCGTGACCCTGTCCACGGACGCAGGCTGGGCCCCACACGTCCATGTGAAGCGTCTGCAGCGGAGCCTCTGTCGGAGGAAACTCGGAGGAGTGAGGAGCGGCGCGCTGCCGCCCCTCGACGCAGGGACCGCAGGTAGGGGCAGGCCCCGGGGGAAGGGGAGGGAGGGACCGGGGGAGACCAGAGACAAGGACACGGAAGGCCATGCCTCGGAGACGAGGCAGGGAGGGGTGACCAAGGCGGTGGTCCCAGAGGAGAGTCTGGTGGGACAGGAGACGACACGAGCAGGGGGCAGACTCAAGACTGGACTTGGACGCTGCAGCAAACACCTGACCCGACGCAGCTACCTGACCAGACGTAGGAACCAGAGGAGACTCGGTAGTCAGTGTGTACAGGCTCGACCCCGGCTGACGGGTAAACGTGGCCAAGTGGCGGCCCGTCCGAGCACACGTACAGTGGGTCACTCGCTGACTCGCAGGAGTGAACTGGTCAGCCCCCCCATCCTGTAGGTCAGCACCACTCACCAAGTTCGTAGAGAACGAGGGGAGGTAAAGACCTGACAGGGTGCCAGAAGGGGCCGCCGAACACGGTAGGACAGTGGAGAAGTGGGCAAGGACAGGACCCCCAGAGGGGTCTGCCAGGGAGACTGCAACCGGCCGACTAAGCGGCGTGAGTGTGGTGCGGTCTCGAAAGAAAGAGCGGGAAGCACCCGAGTCAAGAGTGAAGGTGTGCAAAACCTGAGCCGACGTGATACCTGAGAGAGCAGACTCACCAGCACCTGGAGCAGCAGACTCACCAGCATCTGGAGCAGCAGACTCACTAGCACCTAGAGCAGCAGCCTCAATGCCCGGGTCAGGCGGCACACACAAATAACAGTCACCCTCGTCACTAGTAGACACAACATACATGGCAGCAAGAATAGCATCATAATCAAGATCAAAGATAGCAACCCCCGACCTAAGCAGCTCGCCCCAGCGAGGGATCTCAGTGGCGTCAGGGAACTGGAGACGCCAGGCGTCCGTCAGGCGGCCGAAGCAGCGCTGGGTGGCGTGCGGGCCGCCGTACGGCTCACCAGTGCGGTCGCCGGTACGCAGGACGTAGGCACAGGGACCAGCACCCCCACCCCGCTGACGCGCAGCGTACCACTCACGAAGCTGCTGGGGTGGCGGGGTCTCACGAGCGCGCTGTTGCTGCTGGCGCTGACCACCACCGAAGCCTCCCCGCTGCACAGAGCCACCCCGACCAGCTCCACCTCTGCTGCCGCCACCGCCGCCAGCGCCGCCGCCTCCGCTCCCATTGCCACCGCCGCCTCCGCCTCCGCCTCCACCGCCGCCACCTAAGCCCCCACCCCCGCCACCACTCCCACCGCCACCCCCACCCCCTCCGCCGCCTCCACCGCCACCACCACCGCCCCCGCCAGCTCCTCCAGCGCCCTTGCCCCCCTTGCCCTTGCCGTTGCGGCGTCTCCCGCTAGGGGCAGACGCAGCGCCGACCGACTCGGTGCCAACGAGGTCGACAGCAGCAGCAGAGGCAATAGAGGGCAAAAGGGGGGAGGGGGAGCACCCCTCAAAGAAGGGGGTATGAGGGTCACCACGAGAGGCTCCTACAGCGACTATACTCTTCTCAGCTGCAAGGAGGCGCTCCTCGAGGAGGTCAACGGTGAGTGTGGTGGGGCAAACAGAGAGGAAGTGGTCCCTGACCGAGCGAAGGGAGTCAGGGAGCCGGGTGACCAGGTAGTAGAGGGTGATGTACATGGGGGGGGGGTTCTTGGCGCAAAACTCAGCAGGAAGCGCAGCGCGGTAGCGGGTGTCACTAGTGCGGAGGTGCGTAATGAGGTCAACGACTGTGGGAAAGGCGGTGAGGTCAGGGAACAGGTACGGCAGCATGAGGCGACTAAGGGCAGCAGTGGCAGGGGAAGAATAGCGTGCAACTACAGCGTCGTACAAGGTCTTAGCACTCTTGTACTGACTAAAGTGCGCGCGCTCAGTGGACGGCAGGTGACTACGCACAGCAAGACGAGCAGCAGCATCGCGTGTGGCCCACTGTGAGCGAACAGTACTGTCAGCATCGGCAATAGGGGCAGCAGAGGCGCCAGACGTGAGATCGAACAGTGAGAGACCGTCTTTTCTATCGCACTCCAGGAAAAGCTGCAGATCATCGACCCAGACCTCAAAGTCGATAGCTCGACCCTCAGCATCAAAGGTGAGCACATTGGGGGTAGCCATGACAGCAGCAGCAGCAGGCTAGCAGCAGCAGCGGCAGCGCGACTCGGCTAAAGGGGCGCGGCTCGGCAGGGCGCTTACTAGTGGCGAGTGGATAGGGTGGCCGCGACTGGAGTGGCAGGGCCGAGGTGCGCCGGCAGAGTCGGGGCCGCAACTGGGCAGCAGGGTAGGGCCGCGGCTCAGCTGCAGGTCAGGGCCGGGGCAGCAGGGACCGCGGCTCGCGACACCAGCAGGGCGGGCAGCTGTTGAGGCGGCAGGGACGGCGACGGCAGCTGCTGCAGGGACGGCCGCTGCTGCAGGCACAGGGACGACGGGGCGGGAGGGCCGCTACGGCGGCAGCAGGGGCGACGGCAGCTGCTGGTGGGGCGGCGACGACGGGGCGGCAGGGCGGCTACGGCGGGCCGCGAAGAGCCTCGAAGGGGGAGGGGGGGGCCGCGAAAGCGCCGCCAAGGGGCCCGAAGGGGCCGCGAAGGGCCGCAGAGGGGCCGCGAAGGGCCGCAGAGGGGCCGCAAAGGGGCCGCGAAGGGCCGAGAGGGGGGCCGCGAAGAGCCGTGAGGGGGCCGCGAAGGGCCGCGAAGGGCCTTAAGAGGGGCCGCGAGGGGCCGCGAAGGGGTCGCGAAAGGGCCGCGAAGGGACCGTGAAGGGGCCGCGACGGGAGCGTGAAGGAGGGCCGCAAAGGGGCCGCTAAAGGGGCCGCGAAGGGGCCGCTAAGGGGCCGTGAAGGGGCAGGCCACTAAGGGGCCGCGAAATTTTAGGGCTGGACGCGAAGCACGCTTCGGGCAGGCTAAAAAACAAAAAACCGAAGGTGGGCCCTTAGGAAGAAACGGTCCCACTAGGGAACCCGCTCTATACCATGTGAAGAATGAGGAAAAATGATTGAACTAGGAAAATGTTGGATACAAATATGAAACCCTAGAAACCTGTACCCCTTAGTTTCTACCCCACTAGAGCCTACAAAGACGAAGTCATATACATCTGACATCGACTACAGGACAAGAAGAAAGTTTTCTTCGTAAAGCTTATTTCGAAAGGATCCCACCCGAGTCCAGGCGCACAACGAGTTGCCCTCTAAAAGAACTTCGCGGTTTACCTTGACGAGCAGGGCTCTTGCTAGGATTTAGGCCCGTCTGAAAAAAAATCAAAGTAAAAAATCGTTCCGTTTGACGTTCAGACGGGCAAATTTTTATGGTTTGATTTTTCAGACGAATGTTGGTGCTTTGTCTGATTTTCCAGACTATTTAATTGATTTAGCTAACACACTTGTCGAGCATACTCATATGTTTTTCCTGGTTAATGAACACACCACTCGCGCGCCGCTAAGGACGTGTCTCAGTTCGCCTTTGATTGCCTCGATCAGACGCGATCAATAACTTCCAAGAAGGTATGCAGGCTATTTCAGGTAATCGGGGGCAATCACTTGATCGCGATCAGCCGATCGCCCCAACACGATCTACCGCCTACAACAGCCCAATCAAACACAATCCCACACAATCACAGACGATCACTTGATTGCATTTGATTGGGGTACTAAGCGACGCTGACGAATTGTTACATTTTTCGGCAAGGATTCGCGAATTCGTCGTGAATACTCATCCGTCGCGAATCTAGAACTGCAGCGATTCTGGGCACTTGTTTTCGCAAAATTACAGGGAAACACTAAACTCGCTAATTCCATGCCAAGGCTTTCGCATTCGCCATAGTGGGCCCGAAAGTGTCATGAAAGGTTTCGACGCTTACCATCTACCCTCGTGTAATGTTCGAGGAAAATCTTAACTAATCGGGTGGCGCGAGCTATTCAAACAAAGGCAACCCGATCAGATCAGTCCCCACCAGATCATAGCCGGCCAGTGGCGAACCGAGACACGTCCTAAGGACGTGTCTCATATGTGCGGATCCACCTGAGTCCGACACGGACCCGGCGGACCAGCTCTTGAACCACCCAGTGAACCAGCGACGGACTGGCCGAGATGCGGGACTTTTAACCACGTTCGAATTGCACTACAGCGGTGCCATTGATTTGGTCGCCAGATTAGCCTGCGCCTGGTCCGTAACTGTAGCAACTCTCACTTTGTTTGCGAAATCTTTTGCCGTTCGAGACTGTCGCTCCTGACGGGATGGGGAGTTTTTACCAGCAAAAAGTAGGAGGTAACTCGATTTCAACATGAATGATTCGCGTCGTTCGTATTTCTTTTCGCAAATACTGTACAGCCCTTGACGTGATGTATCATGTAGACCACCTCGTGTCTGGTCCACGGCTGGTCCGCGAAGTGGGTCCGTCGTACCAGAATTGCGGACCCGACATGCACAAATTAGCAACGGACCAGGTCGGGGCGGACCAGTGACATGAGACACCTTCTAAGTGTTGGCTAGCTGACAGGTGTGTGCCAAATTAGGCGGGGAGAGGGGTTGTTGTGGAATTGTATGCACGTGGCATCAGGAGTTGCGAGGAACCAAGACAAGTGCCACTTGTAGGTGGAGGGACCCGAAGGGACGGGGGGCGCTGGGCTGCGAGCGAGACTCGACGTGATGAGGGACATGGGGAAGGGAAGCGGGCTAGGCTGGGAGAGGGGAGGGGACCTGGGGAGGACCTCAGGGTGGGGGGAAGGGAGAAAAGGGTTGGACTTGTCTTGGAAGAGGAGCGAGGGCATCGAAGGGGGAGGGGGGGGGGGGGGGGAGGGGTGAAGGGAAGGAGCGAGGGATTTGGGGGGAAGAGGGGGTCGGTGTCAGACGAAAAGCAACTCGCTATCTGAAATTTCATGCCAAGTATAAAGCTAGCTCTGAAAAATCAGATGAACTAAAATCACTAGTCTTACGGATCAGACAAAATAAAAAGCACTGTCTTAAAAATCAGATGAAATCAAAAATCAAGGTCTGAAAATCAGACCATCAGACCGATTTGGTCTGATAACGAGAGCCCTGCTGATGAGTTTTAAAAGGTCAAGCCAGTGACCTTACGCCACCGACTACAACTTCGACAGGCAGCTGCTAAAATTCAGCGGGGAGTTCATTACACTTGGTGGTCTTAACGAACCCCGGCATACAGGAAGGTTGAATATTCTACCCGCGCAGCTGTACAATTTTGGTGCGCAACCCTATCTTCAAAGGGGTGGGAGACAAAGTGCACTCGCACTGTACTTGTCAGTTTTTTCTGACAGTTGTGTCTGACACATCCAGCACGACGGACGCTCGTAAGTACTCCATCGACATCGACGGGTCCTGATTCATCAGCCTCTGACAGCGTGTCAGAATTCCCGCCACTACCGCGTTCATCTCTACCGTCCGACAACGATCCGCCACATCGACGGTTTTCATTCATCGGAGGATTTTAACTCGACATGCGCTTTCAACAATCAACAATATCAACGGTTGACATTCCAACCCTTTGAGTTTCGCCTGGTCAGCGCGCTCAGCCACGCTTCAACTCGAAAGTCAATGTGCTTCTGCACCGTCAGATCAGTTTCGACCGAGATATGCAGTTTCCATGCTACTGCAAGACTCGTCTACAGGTAAGGGGGGCTTATCTAGAAGGTGGGAGAGTGTAATGAATTACAATTCATTACTGTAGAGGCTGCTCCGAGCTAGGACAGCCCCGAACACTGCGCGTCAGTTTCCGGTTCGGCCTACATTTCGCCCCGAACCACCACCGAATCGCCCCACCCCAATCGGGACACACCCAATCCTCGCACGTCACGAGGTTCTCGCCTTGCACATATCCGCCCTATAAATGCTTGCCTTATTCAATCAATCTTCATTCTAGAATTCATCCTTTTTATAGTCTTCCGCGCACTCTGTTTAGTACAGCTCATAACAGTTCTAATCCGAATGTTATACCCCGCAAATCCAGGGCAACCGTGATTATCGCGCGGTTGTCCCACTATCCAGGGGAGTTTTCAGGTTGCCACGTCATTTACTGCAATATCCAAATGTCGTGTGTGCGGTCAATTAGCAGCAATCTAAGGGCGCGTTCCTGGCTAGTGTCATACTTCCGGTCTTCCGGGGATGACACGAAGCTGCCCCGCACTTGCCCCACTTTGGGTCATCCGAGACCTACTTCGGGTCTTCCGGCTAAAATACCCCTGGTTTCGGAAAACACGAAGGTTGACAGGAAGTTTGACACGAGCCAGAAACGCGCCCTAAACCAGTGTCGCCAGACGCCAGCACATGTATTTCCAGCGCACGGTCGAGCAGATGCCCAACGCATCCCCCCCACCCCTCCATTTCCCATGGCCGTCATTCGCGCTGCGGCGGCCGGGAGGCTTGACACCCATGCCCTGCGCTGCGATGCGGTGGACTGAACCCAATCGCCGCAAATGTCGCCTGTAAAGATTGAGCACCGCGTCGTTTAAGGAAGGAAAGAACTGCGCATTGCGAGTTTCGTGGACTGTACATTACAACCACGGCAAGATCTTGAACATCTCGTATCTTTGGTTCCCCCCCTCACGTATTTAAACGCAAGGGTTTTCCTTCGCAGATATCATTGACGAAGCGTTGAGCTTTTCCGCTCACGAGAGTTTCTGGCCGCTATCTTCCGTCTAAACTATTCAGTCTCAGAATGGCTTGTCACACAGAACCCATCACAGCACGGCAGCACATCTCGTCCGTCCTTGTCGCATCGCTGGTTATTTCGATAATCTACGGTCCCGCGATGATCGCAGCGTCTGAACTGGAAGATGCCATAAAAACGGCGAACCTGGTAGGGGTACACCACATCGATCATCTTTCGTTGGTTCTTTCGTTAGTAATGACTGGCTGTTGAACGGGCCAGAGGAAGGATTGTGTTGTGGACAGCGCCAACATGCGCAGCCCCTGCTTCTAATAAACGTTTCCATCCACCACGATGTTCGCGTTGTGTCCACGTGGCGTGAATACAGGGGGGAGGTACAACGGAGCTCGTTCTCAAATCCAACGTGCATCTCACAGCGTGAGTTCCGTTCCCCACCGATCCACCGTCTGCACATGTCTCATCTCGCGACGAGTACGTTTGCTATGCCACCTCATGCCGTGTACGTCATGCCGCCCGTTCGCCACGAACGCCGGTTACCCAGTACCGACCGCATCCACGACTCCTCTTCTCATTTGGCATGCCCTATTCTGCATTACTAGCCCACAATTTCGAATCCCACCACTTCTCACCCCCACCTTTCCTCCCCATTTCCTCCCCCCAGCCCCCTCCCCGCACTCGAAGGAACAGCTGTGCTGACCATCACGGGCGCGTGTGCCGTCGACAGGTTGGTACAGGGTTACCGGGTGGGTGGCTCATTGCAAGCTCACACCTGTTTGAGGCTAAGCCACACTTGCAACGACAGTTGAGGCATCTCAGAAGCCACACTTTCGACGCTCCTTTGCTTGCGCTGCTGTAGATGCTCGCCTCGTCATCATCTCCTCCACTATTATCGACCACTCTGCACTGCCATCTGGGATCGTCTCCAGCAATCTTGTCACCACTATCGTAGTAGTTGCAGCGACCATCGCCATGGTCATCGATTTCATCCATCTCCTCTCTCTCTTCTCCCCAACCCGCTTCGTTCCGTCGTTATTCATTCGCACACCTTTTCCCTCCCCCCTCCCCACACCAGGTGTATCATCAGCGGAGGTAACGCCTTCCCCATATTCAAGTCCCCGTCGTCTGGCTCCACTGGGGGAATATTGACCCTGCGCAACCTCACATTTCAGGATGCGGCAGGGGGCGTCTTTGTCAACGTGCGGACGAGAATCAACGCGACTCAATGCGGATTCGTCCGCAACAAGGGTCCTAGCAGTGGCGGAGGGGTGCTCAGGTACGGAAGTGGAGTGCTGGGGGAAAGATGAGAGAGTGAGCGGGGTCCTTATGTGAGGGTGATGGGGGGGAAAGGAGGGAGCAAGCGGGGTGCTCAGGTGAGAGTATGTGTGTGGCGCAGGTGAGAGCGTGTGGTGCATGTGGGAGTGTGTGGTGGAGGTGAGAGCGTGCGTGGAGCATGTGAGAGTGCATGTGACAGTGTGTATCATGCAGGTGAGAGTACATGCGATGCAGGTGAGAGTGGGCGTGACAGGTGATGGAGTGCATGCTGCTCGTGAGAGTACGTATGGCACAGGGGAGCAACAGTCAACACGTGAGAGTGTGTATGGTGCATGCTCCATAGCAAGGTACATTGATGGATGGATACCATGCTCAAGTGTTCTTTCAGTCAACTCTTCTCTTTTCTACTCATGCTGCACTGCACCTTACACGACAACTTGATAACAAACCTTGCTTGATGGCCGCCCTAATCCCTAACACACTCTCCATTGCCCCCCACCCCCCCCAACTTACCAGCGACTCCTACTCTGTGACAAACAGTGTTTCCTACCGCTACTTCTCCTATTGCACCTTCTACAACAACACGACGCCAATTGGGGGGGGTGGCGCCTTCAGCATCAACGCGGGGAACCCCCAAGGCAAGGGGCCTTCTCTCATTATTGCGAGCAGCTACTTCAGGAACAACAGCGCGCCCAAGGGACGTGGAGGGGTGATTGCGATGGAGGGGACAGGCAAAGCTGTGTTCAAGTCATGCCTGTTTGATGGGAACAGCGCTGGTGAGTGTGTGTGAGTGTGCATGCGTGTGCATGCGTGTGCATGTTTCTGTGCACCGTTGAGTCTTCTCAAAAGTCAAACCAGAGGGAGTGAAAACCAGCACTTATGAGTATACTGTTTTCTGTGAGTGATGCTGACTCCTGTAAAATCCTGCAGGTCCAGCATCTAGCCCAATAGCGTCCACTACTATCCATCCATCATCAAGACACATCAGCGGGTGGCTGCTTCTGGGAAAGGCCTCTCTCAAAAAGCACTCCCTCTCTCCAATCACCTCCCCTTCCCTCCATCCATGGCACCTCTTGCAGTTCCTTCTCCTCGGTCCATGATGGGGATGTTGTTGCTGCCGCGCCAAGCAAGGGTCTCGCTGCTTTTGTTTCCCTCTCCCTCTTCCTTTCTCGGCCTTGCACTTCCACAACCTCTTCTCCACACTGGCCCTTGCATCCTGCCACTCGACCATCGCCCTTGCTCCCATCCCACCCTCTTCACCCTCCCCTCCATCCATCCAGGTGTGGCTGGGGGAGCCATCTACTCCAACGGCGCCTCCCTCACTCTCAACAAGGTCGTCTTCAGGGACAACAAGGCTATTGGCGTTCCCCCTACCAGCACCTGCGGCGTTGGCGGCGTTCTGTTCGCAGTCTCAGGACTTTACAGCGGGGCGTCTGTCCGCCTCTGCGCATCTTCCTTTGTGGGCAACACGGGCTGCGCTACGTCCGTTAACACGCTGTTCCTGCAGACAGTTCCAGGCGGCTCAAACTTTCCGGCGTCTGTGATGTTTTGCAATGGAACCACCAAGCCGGCCGAGTTGCTCGTGCCGTCGAGTGGGTGGCGGGAGTTGAGCAGTTGCACGCCCAGGTGAGGAAGAAGGCTGGCCGAGTTAATGGGGTGGAGTTGGTGAGGAGTTGGAAGGGGAGTGCTGTGGAATAGTGGGAGCATTGGGGCAGGCCATTTGGTGAGTGGGTGGCGGATGGGAAACAGATGCCAACCCAGGTGAGGTTGTGTGGGTTGGCGAGGGAGAGGAGCGCACAGCCTGGTGAGAGAGTGTGTGAGCGTGAGGGTGTGAGGAATAGAGGGAAGGGAGCGAGTTGGGGAGTACAAGAGCTTTAGAGATTTGAAAAAGCACTGTCAGCAGCAGGGGCTGCAGCAGAGGCAGCAGAATGGCTGTTTGCTTGCTGCCCGCACTCCACCGCCCCCTTCCACGTTCCCCTTAATTGGCTCTTGCTCTTTGTTTTTTACTCTCGTCCTTCTACACCGCCTTCCCTGCTTTCTCCTCTCTTCCTACCTCCCCACCTCACTGCTTTCTCCTTACTTTATCCCTCCCCATCTCCACTGTTTTTTCCTCTCTTCCACCCGCCCCATACTCCCTCTTCCTCCCTCCTCACGTTCCCTCTTTCTCTCTCTATGCATACCTGCTCTTGATGCCTGAATGTCAAACCTTCATGCACCACCACACTGCCAACATGAATTTCCCTTCTCGCCTCTCTCCCCTTTTGCCATCGTCCGAGCAGCACCTGTCTTTAATGCTTCGTCCGATTCACCTTTTGCCCCTCAGCTACCATTCACGACATCGCACCCGATCCATGTGCCTGAACCACGTAGTTCAGCTGGTAACGAGTGGGCGACCCTAGTCCTTGTAACATTTTGTAAATCTATACAAGTTTTTTGCCTTTTTTTCCTGGGTTATGCTACATCACGTCTAGTGCAACCCCAACTTTTGGAATGACAGGCTAGACCATACCAGATTTTATCGATTTTGAGGCTACGCCACGTGCCCAACATCTACGAAGCATTCCCGCAGATTCATTTGTAGGGACGCTGGCCCTGATAATTCAGGGTTTCCCTGATATTCAGGGTAGTTTAGTGCACTGGTCCTGACTGTTCAGCATTTTTGAACTCGTGACACTGAAATTTCTGTGCTTTTTTCCCAGCAACATTTTTTTCTGCAGAAGCAACACTGATGAATTTGTGTGTCAGAAAATAACGGGCAAGAATGGGTGACTAGAAAGGATGGATGAGTATAAGTAGGGCAAGGTCTAACCCTAAAGTGTTGTACTCAGTAGAGGCTACCCCACTGCAGCCTACAACATAGAAACATAGTTTGACACACCCCCATAGGCAAAGTGGGGGATAGCAAACACAACCAACGGTCACAAGACTAGTCAAGGGAGTGAACAAAGCAATGCAAAGCTCAGGGTGGATCTCAAGATCACCACGCATTTTGGGCACAAGCAAGCAACCATAACGCCAGTTCACATGCAGAGTTATAAAGCACAAGCAGTACAGTGATCACGACCTAGCAAGAGCAAGCATGCAGGTATATATGTATATATATATATATATCACAGTACAAGACAATTCAAGCAACAAGCAGCTGAGGCAGAGTTGGCACAAGGCCTGAAGCAGTGCAGACACGTTCATGATCACCAGGCACAAGAGCCTTGGTGAAGACATCAACAGCTTTGGCCCGAGAGGCCACGTAAGCAAGGCGCAGCTGACCACGCTGCTGCAGCTCCTGAACAAGAAAGTAACAAAGAGCAATGTGCTTCGTTCTGTGCTCCAGTCTCTGCTCCTGACACAAGGCAATCATGACATTGTTGTCGACGTACAGAACTGGAGGAGAACGAGGCCATTCATCCTAGTCGGTCAGTAGGTAGGTCAGCCAACGTAACTCCTGTGCAGCCATGGCCCCAGCGTAGATCTCAGCCTCACAGCTGGAACCAAGCAGTGAAGACGAACGAGTGGACCTCCACAAGACAGATTCAGAGCTGAGACTGAAAAAGTAACCCTCTTACGACCGCTGAGTCGCGTGGCCGTCGGCCCAAGAAGCGTCCGAGTGTCCTGTGAGTACAACTGAACCCCGTCCTCCAATCACGAGCCCCATGCCCGATGTACTACACAAGTAACGTAGTACCCTCTGCGCAGCTGTCCAGTGCTCCTTCCGATGTCGCCCCGGGCGCGACGAAGCAAGCAAGGATGCTGAGAGGGTACGCGAGGTCAGGTCGTGTGCACGTCATCAGGTACAGAAGGCAGCCCACAAGTTCTGGATACAGCCCACGCGGCTCTACGGATTCGTCCGAAGGTGGAGCTGAGAGCGAGTGGCCTGTAGGCAGAGGAGTGCACTGTGGCGAGGAAAACTGAAAGCCGAAGCGCTGACGGACATGGTGCACCATGTGACTGAGTTAAAGTGATGGTGCACAGTGCTCTCTCCCGGGTGATCTGCAAGCCAAGATAGCTGCGCAGCTCACCCAGGTCAGTGCACGTGTGTCTCTTCTCCAGCTTCGCCTTCACAAGGATCAGCGCCTCAGTGTTGGCAGTAGAAAAAACCAAGTCGTCGACGTATACAAGGATGTAGAACGGCGGTAGAGAAGGGTCGTTGTGCAGAAACATCGACGTGTCAGCAGTCGAAGGAGCAAACCCAAGAGCCGCAAGTGTCGTCCTCAAAGTGTCGTGCCACTCGCGGGGCGCCTGGCGAAGACCGGTGGCCGCCGGAGAATCCACTGGGTACCCTCAGGAAAGGACCCAGTGAAGCCAGGTGGGCAGCGCAGCCAGATCTCCTCGTGAAGGTGGCATTGCAAGAAAGCTGTGGAGAAGTCGAGAGAGTGTAGCTCGTAGTCACGCTGTGCTGCAACGTGCAATAACACCCGAAGAGTGGCCATTTTTGGGGTGGGGAAGAAGGTCTGGAAGAAGTCGACCCCCTGACGCTGACTGAAGCCTCGAGCAACGTATCGCGCCTTGAAGGGAGGCGGAGAACGCGGCGACCGCTTCACTCTGAAAATCCACATGCGATCGACTATGTTCGCCACAGGTGGGGGAACCTCGTTGTCGTAGGTGCCTGTGGATTTCCACGAAGCCATCTCTGCGTTCATGGCTATCTGCCACTGAGATAAGTATTTACCCGTGATCGCCTCAGCGTAAGAGCGCGGGGTGGGGATGTCAAGTGCACCCGGGTCTCCCTCAGGGCAAAACAACATGGACGCGAAACCGGGTAAAAAGGTCGCGAGACTCTCGAGCTCAAGCTGCCTGTCCTCAAGGACGTCATAGCGAAGGGAAGCTCACCCCCTATGGACGGAGGACAGACGGACTCAGACTTTGTAACAAAACTCGAGACGTAGTCGAGAGGACGGGTAGCAGCCAAGTCGACTAGCTCAGTGACTAGGGCAAACGCAGTAGTAGACTCAAAGGAAGGGTCAGTGACAACAGTAGCGAGGAGTTGAGTGACAATAGGACTAGCAGAACGAGCAAGGTCGGACTCAGGGTCAGGATCGTCAGGAAGAGAGGGCGTCGGAGGAGACGGCAGAGCAACACACTGTGGAATAGAGGAACGACGAAGTGCCATACTGTGCACGCCGGGGACAGGTGGAGGACGAGGGCGACGAGCACGACTGACAATGCGAACAGGGGAGGCAGGACGAGACTCAGGCTGACGACGCTCTGCCAGGGAGCCTGTCTATGCAGGGTAGGGAGAAGGACCAGGCAGTGGAGAGCTAGGCAGTATCTTTGGCTGTGACTAGTTAGGCAGAGGACACAGGGGAAGCGGAGTAAGGCCAGTGGAAGACGGAAGACCAAGAACCTGACGAAGTGCCAAATCAGGCGGTGGTAGGGACGACTGCGGCTGCGGGTAGAAAAACGGTCGGCGCAGCGCAGTACCCGTACCGTTAGCAGCTCCAGCACCTCCAGCACCTCAAGCTCCAGCACCTCAAGCTCCAGCACCTCCAGTACCTCCAATACCACCAGCTGTAGAACCTCCAGTACCTCCAGCTCCAGCACCTCCAACACCAGCTGCTCCGGTACCTCCAGCACCTCCAGCTCTAGCACCTCCAACACCAGCAGCTCCAACACCTCTAGCTCTAGCACCTCCAGCTCTAGCACCTCCAGCTTTAGCACGGCTAGCTCCACCACCAGGGCTGCCTCACCGGACAGCCCACTTGCGAAGCCGCTCGGGCGAGAGAGTCTCTTGCCGACGTGCACCGATACCACCAGCACCAACACCTCCAGCACCTCCAAATGCAGCACCTCCAGCTCCTCCTGTACCCGTAGGACACCCAGCACCCCCCAGAACCAGCACCCCCAGAGTCCGCACCCCTAGTGTCACCACCCCCAGCAGCACCAGTGTCCACAGCGACAAGCTGCAGAGGCGGTGAAGACGGCCGAGGCAGAAACCCAGGAGGGGTCGCCAAGCGCGCTGAGTGGCGAGGGGCCACAGGGTCGGCTGCAGTTGGGTCACCCCCCTCAGCTGGGCCACAGGGGACAAAAGAGACCTCCAAAGGCTCAACCAAGGTGGGTGGGTCTACCTAAGACACACCTGAGGGAGAAGGACCCTCTGGGGGGAGGGGGGCTCCCGGAGGAGGGGGGGCAGGTATAAGGAAGAGAGGCAGGAGGGGCACGGGGGAACTGCGGTGGGGGTGGAGACGGTAGAAGCAGACAGACTCTTCAAATGTGACGTCCTGGGGGGAGAGGACACAACGAGTTCCGGGCGGTAAAACTGCCAGGGCGGGGCGTCGGTAGGGAAGCCAAGGAAGACGCAGCGAAGAGTGCGGGAAGATCGCGGACAAGAGCAAGGGAACCCCAGACTCGAAAGACCGACGCATCACCAACCTCTCCCGTCCGCCGCATAGTAGGGGAGGTCTTTGGGTGGGAGACACGGGGCCATAGGTTGAGCTGCTCAGCAGCGTATCGGACCGCAAACGACCACAGAAAATGGGGAGCAGCCGCATGGACAATGGAGGTGCGAGCAACCTCCATGACCAAGCCAATGTGATGCTCTGCAATCCCATTCTGCTAAGGCCGGAAGCGTGAACGGCTGGCGGAGAAAAACTCACCACCTCGGTGAGAGTGTAGCCGCAGGACCGGGAGGTCCTGCCGGAACCGAGCGCAGAGCTGGCGATGGACAGCACGGATCCAGCGGATCAACACGTTGCGAACATCCGCCTTGATCTGCAAGGGGAGGACCGTGGTGTAGCACGTGTAGTCATCAACAGCCAGCAAAAATTAGCGCTCTCCACCCTGTCTAGTGACGCGGGCTGGACCCCACACGCCTACGTGGAGGGTCTGCAGAGGAGCTGTGGTCGGAGAAAACGAGGAGGAGTGAGGAGCAGCGCGCTGCCGCCCCTCGACGCAAGGAAGGCACGGCGGCGCAAGCAACCTCGGGAGCGGGGGCAGGGACCTGGGAGGCCCGACACAAGGAGACGGGAGTGCATGCCACGGAGGCGTGGCAAGGAGGGTTGACCAAGACGGTGGTGCCAGAGGAGAGTCTGGTGCATGAGGAGATGACACGAACAAGACGCAGCTACCTGACCTGACTCAGCCACCTGTACAAACTCAGTGGTCAGTGTGTACAGACCAGACCTGGGCCTCTGAGTGAACGTGGTGAGGTGATCGCCAGTGCGTGAGTCTGTACAGATTGCCTCGAGCTCTCCACAGGCTGGGGAACAGTGACAAACTGGTCCTGTAGGATAGCTGTAGCCACCAAGTTCCTAGCGAACTAGGGGAGGTGGAAACCTGTGAGGGAACCGGAGGGGGCTGCGGGACACGGGAGAACAGCGGAGCTACATGCAACAACTGGGCCACCTGAGGGGTCGGCCAGTGTGACAGGGACAAGGGCAGTGAGCGATGTGACTGTGGTCCAGTCGCGGAAGAAGCAGCGAGACGCGCCTGAGTCGAGTAGGAAAGTGTGCAAGGCCTCCTCAGACTCTGCACCTGTGCTAGCTGAGTCACAAGCACCTAGACTAGTAGCCTCTACACCACCAGGTGCCTCTCCACCCCCAGCACTAGTACCCCAAGCTCTGCCACCGGGACTGCCCCACCGGTCAGCCCACTCACGAAGTTGCTGCGGCGAGAGGGTCTCCGGCGGACGCCGCTGTTACTCCTGTCCACCCCCAGAACCTCCGCGTCCACCAACGGCACTACTAGTAGGAGTAGACTCTCAGGTACCTCCAGTAGTAGCTCCACAGGCTCCGCCACCGGGGCTACCCCACCGGACAGCCCACTCGCGAAGCTGCTGCGACGAGAGTGTCTCCTGCCGAGGAGAACGAGAAACGCGAGCACCAGCACCTCTAGCTATAGCACGGTTAGCTCGGCCACCAGGGCTACCCCACCTGATAGCTTACTCGCGAAGCTGCTGCGGCGAGAGAGACTCCTGCACACTTGGCTGCCGCTGGCGTAGGACATGTCAAAGTAACAACTAGTGAATGACTGAGTAGAAACAAGCAATACAAGGGAGCATATAGCAAACCCTAAAGGGGTTACACCCTCTGCAACATAACACCGTGTAACACCTAGACTAAATTAACAAACCATAACAATTATAGTTGAGCACACCCCCATAGTCTAGGTGAAGGTAGCCATGTGGAAAGCAAGAGGAAGGGTCACAGGACCAGTCAGCAAGAACAAGCAACGGTCACAAGACCAGTTCACAAGAACAAAGCAGCTAACGGGGTGGATCTCAACATCACCACACAGTTCGAGAACTAGCAAGGGGCCAAAAGGCCAGTCCACCTGCAATGATATAGCAGACATAAGAGATGCAAGAGTGCAAGACATGCATGACAAGCATCTTACAGGAGCAAGGGGCCACAAGGCCTGTCCACAAGCACAGATATGGATATATAGTGAGATACAATAGTACAAGACAAAGCATCTCTACGCAAGCAAGTGAGGGCCTGTAGATACAAGGCAAAGCTGGGTGCAAAAATGTTGGTGGTCACAAGGAGGCAACGCCTTGGTGAAGATATCTGCAGTGTTGGCCTCAGGAACTACACGTCGCACGAGTGCCTGGCCACGCAGCTGCAACTCTGGCAGAAGGAAATAACGAAGCTGAATGTGCTTCGCCTTCCAAACCAGTCGGGGCTCCTCGCACAATATGATAGCAGACCTGTTGTCAGCGAACAAGACTGGGGGAGAGCAAGGCCGCTCACCGAGGTCGGCGAGGAGGAAAGTCAGCCAGCGAAGCTCCTGGGCGGCCATGGCCGCAGCGTACACCTCTGCCTCACAGCTAGAACTAGAGACGGACGACGCCCGAGTCGACCTCCACGAAACAGCTCCGGTCCCAAGGCTGAAGCAATACCCTTGTATAGACCGCAGCGACTCTGCATCGTCGGCCCACGACGAGACTGGGAAACCTGTAAGTGTAACTGGCTGCTTCCCTCCAAGGACAAGTCCCATGCCTGATGTACTCGCCACATACTTCGCCACCCTCTTAGCAGCGTACCTGTGAGACTGATGGTGTCTCCGAGGCGCAACAAAGCGAGAAAGGACGCTAAGAGGATAAGCTAGGTCTGGGCAACTACAGGTCATCTGATACATGAGATGACCCACCAGCTCAGGATATGGACCACTCGACTCAAATGGCTCGTTCGAAGGTGGAGCCGTGAGCCCATGATCCACAACAACAGGGGCTGTATCTTAGAGAATGGGAAGCGAAACCGCGTGAGGGTCTGCTCGACCATATGCAACTGCGTCAGCGTAATAGTGCGAGCTGCCCTGTCCTTAATGATCTGCAGGCCAAGGTAGCGGTGCAGCTCACCAAGGTCAGCGCAAGTGTGTCTATTCTACAGAACCTCCTTCACAGAGGCCAGCGCGCGTCGCTCGGGAGTGGCGAAGACCAGGTCGTCGACGTAGACCAAAACAAAGAACGGGGTCGAGCCTGGGCGGATGAACAGCGGCGGGTCGGCAGACGACAGAAAGAAGTCAAGCACTGCAAGAGTCGTACGTAGTGTGTCGTGCAACTCGCGGGGAGCATGGCGCAGGCCGTAGACCGGTCGACGCAACTGCTACTGGGTCCCAGGAGAGAAAGAGCCAGTTAAGCCAGGCGGGCGACGCAGCCAAATCTGCTTGTGCAGGCTCCCCTGTAGGAACGCTGTAGAGAAGTCTCAAGGAGTGCAACTCGTAGTCGCGCTGAGCTGCTATATGCAGCAACACCCGAAGAGTGGTCATCTTGTATGGAAGAAATCTACCCCCTCACGCAGACTGAAGCCTCTTGCCTCATAGCGCGCCTTGAACACCGGTGGTGATCCTGGTGGCCGCTTCACCTTGTAGAGCTACATGCCACTGACGACGTTCGCCCCAGTTGGTGGGACTGTGTCGACGTAGGTGGTTGTGGACCTATAAGATCACATCTCTTCCTCCTCAGCTGCTATCTAGTACGAAGCCCAGGGTCCCGAGACCGCCTCGGCGTGAGTGCGAGGGATCGGGATGTCAAGGGCGTCTGGATCCCCCTCAGAGGCAAGCAGCATGGCGCAGAGACGAGGAACAGCGACTACATGGAATCTAAGCTCGAACTGCTTGTCCTCGAGGACCTCCAGGTGAAAGACAGGAGTAACCCCAAAGGACGGAGAACGAGCAGGGCCACTCACCAAGTGAGCTCAAGGCGGTGGGCAGAGGCAAATCTACAGTGGTAACAAGAGCCGAGACAGACAACGGAGGGGTAGTTGGGTGAGTGACCACGCGGACAAAACACGGGACACGACAGGACGAGAGGCACGGAGGTAGTCAAACAACGGGTCGTGAAACACAGTGCGGGACAACTCAGGAGGCTGTAGAAGGGCAGGAGGAGGTGGAACATGAGAGCGGAGAACAAGGTGAAACGGCCCGTCTGCACGGTAACGAGACCGACGAGGCTCTGGAGACGCAGCACGACTGAAGGGAGAACGACGAGTCCACGGGGACGAGGAAAAGGACCCGACAGGGGGAACATGAGGGGATGGTAGAGGACCACGAACCAAGTATGCAGGTGTAGGGTCGGGCAAGTCGCACAGTCGCTGCTGCTCAGCCTCCTCTAGCGTCCGCTGCGACGGCACCTGCCCCTGCTGCTCCTCGTGTGGCTCCTCCTCTGTCCTCTCCTGCTGCAGCTGCAGCTGCACCTCCTGCTGCGACCGGGACTCCTGCGCTACCCTCTCCTACTGCGGTCGTGACTCCTCCTCCACTCTCTCATGCTGTGTCTACAACTGCACCTGCTGGTGTGGACGGGACGCCTGCTCTACCCTCTCCTGCTGCGGCGGTGACTCCTCCTCTACTCTCTCCTACTGCGACTACAACTGCACCTGCTGCCGCACTCGTGACTCCTCCTCTACTCTCTCCTGCTGTGACTGCAACTGCAACTCCTGCTGCGACAGGGACTCCTGTTCTACCCTCTCCTGCTGCGGCGGTGACTCCTCCTCTACGCTCTCCTACAGCTGTAACTGAGACCGCTCCTGCTGCTGCTGCTGCTGCTGCTGCCGTGCCTTTTCAAACCGCTCACGCTCCTCCCTCTCAAACTGGAGGAGACGCTGCTCACGGATCAGGAAACGTACAGTGCGCGGTGTAGGCGCCACAATGCCAGTGTCTCCAGCCTCAGCACCCCTTGAACCAGCGCCTCCACCACCGACACCCCCGGTGTCTCCCGTACCTCCCGCAGGTACAACCCCAGGCTCCGTAGCAAGCGGCTGCAAAGAAGAACGAGGAGGGAACTCCGGGACGGACGGGAAGCCAGAGGCCGCTGAGTCGAGGCTGCCGTGTCCTCCACGGGAGTGACCTCCACGCCCACAACCCCTGCACCCCCAGAACCAACACCACCAGCTCCAGCAGCCCCAGCACCCTCACCCTCCGCAACTGCACCTCCCGCACCCCCAGACACGACAAGGACTGGACGTTGGGGGAGGGGGATAACTGCGGAGTGACGTGCGACACACCTGACGGGGCACGACGCGAAGAGGGGGGGGATACCACGGCGACTGAGGGGGGCTAAAGGGTGAGGAACAGCGGGGGGGAAAAGACCTCAGTACCTTGGTGGGGGCGACCCCTGTAGTAACACACAGACTTGTCGAACGTGATGTCCTGGGAACTGAAGAACTGTTGGTGCAACCCTACGGTTTGCACTCGGCTTGTTGTCCGTGTGCGTGAATGTGTGTGTGTATGGAATGGTATGAGGGCATGGGATGATATATATTTCATGCTTATAATTGTGTGTGAATGTTGAGTCATGATGTCGAGTGTGTGTGTCGAGTCAATAGCGAGTTATCGCTAGACGCGTGTTACGCGGTCGTTTGTGTCTCGCGCGCGGTTTCTATTTTGTCGTGCGCGGTTTCTATTTTGTCCTGTGTCGAACGTTCGGCGTGTCGCAGGTGTGTGCAGAAGACCCATCAAGAACTCAAGGATGAGTTTGTAATGAAGAGCCCGAGCCTTGGTGTCAAGCCTCAAGTGATTCCGAAGCTCGCCAAAAGGGTGCACCTCAAGATATTGAAGATAGTTACATTACTTTGTGTAGTGTAACATTTCACTTGGTGTAGGCCCTAGTGAAGGGTAGTTTCGAGACCCTTCGTGGTTGGGGACAGTGTGGCACTGTTCCACATCACTGTACCTCGGCTCTTGGGGTTTGTAGGAGCTGGGAGTCATTCCCAACTCGTAACTCTTCCTAACTCTTCCTATCTTGTGTTCTAAGACTATAGTGGCTGCCATAGTACCGTTCGTTCAAACTGACGCTGTGTCGTCAATTCTTTATCAAATCGTGCAATCTAAATTGCTAATTGTAGACGACGTAAAGACGCTCCAGATCCAATTTGAATCAAGTCATTTGCAGCTGTGAGCAGAACGCTATCAACGTTTGAAGCCGCTGTGCAGAAATCCGTCTGTGCTCTCTATCTTTCGTTTTAGGCACATTCAAGCCTATTGTGACTATAACAAGTGGTATCAGAGGCCCTTGGAGCAGTTTCGACAATGTCTGGACCTGAGGAAAGGGGTGGCAGAGGTGCTGGTGGCAGTGGAGAAGCTCAAGCTCAAGGCCAACCCCGTGATTCAGCCATGGCGCCCATGCAACCAAGTCTAGGCCCACCTAGGGATGAGCCTAGGGTGTTTGGGCTTGACAAGTTCAACGGTGACAACTTTGCTGAATGGTCCTTCAAGATGGAGAACATCTTTGACCACTATGACCTGCTGGAGGTGATGGAAGGAACGGAGAAGCGCCCCGAGAACGACCCGGAGAAGAGCCCGTGGGTGCGGAAGAGCGCACAAGGCTATCTCTTACTTGGGCAAGCGTTGGGGAGCAGTCAGATCCGTCACATCAAGCCATTCCAGCGTGAACCAGAGAAAGGACCAAAGGCATGGGCTGCTCTCAAGGGTGTACATGCTCCTGCAACAGCGGCGGTAGCGGTGGTGTTGGAACGGCAAATGGCGGCACTACGAATTGAAGAAGACGAAGCGGTTGAAGAAGGGGTGCAGAAATTCTTCGACTTGTTGACGCGGCTTGAGGGAGCTGATTTGAACTATAGTGAGCTCCAAAAGAAGACCAAGTTGCTGGCCTTACTCCCAGAGTCATGGTCCTCGCTCATCATCAACCTTAATCGCGACTTGCCCCGCCTCTCGCTTGAAGACGTGAAGCGAGCTATCCTTCAAGAGGATTTCCGCCGCCGTGAGTTGGCGAGTGCGGATGGCGCTGGGGCAGCGAGCATCGGCCGTGGATATGGTCAAGGAAGAGGCAGAGGACGAGGGGGAGGAAGGTTTGGTGGCAGCAACTTCGGCGGAGGCCGCAGGAGTGGCGGTTACGGCAGCGACGACAAGAGCTACGGACGCGGTCGCGGCCGATTCGACGGCGAGTGTCACTATTGCCACAAGAGCGGACACATGTGGCGCGACTGCTACAAACTCCCTGATGGTTGGACCCCTGCTCAAGGCCAAGAGGGTAGAGGAGCAGGAGGAGGGAGAGGACGAGGCCGTGGAGGCCGTGGCGGTCGCGGTGGCGGAGCTGCAAACATGAAGAGCGGAGACAACGACAAGGACCCGAGCGACGATCGATACCCGGGTCTATTCTACTTCGTGTCGACGCAAGTACCGGCTGGTCCAGAGAAGGATGAAGGCTTTGAGGAGCCAGCAGCTGTGGGGAAGGTGACCCTACACCCCCTGGACTATTGGGTGATTGATAGTGGCGCTACCTATAGCATGACACCTCGCCCGGACTTGCTCACCGAACTCGAGCCGTCACCGGTGAAGCATGTCACATCGGCTTTGGGGCAGCGAGCAGAGGTGAAAGGCATGGGCAAGGCCATGTTCAAGGGTGCTGATGGGAAGATGGTGGGCCTCAAGAACGTGCTTTGGGTGCCCAGCCTTGCTGCAAACCTGATTTCCGTGCGGCGGTTGGCAAAGGCCGGCATGGACACGAACTCGAAGGGAGCCAAGACCTACACCGCAAGGCTTGGCGATCGAATTCTTTGGGACCTTCATGAGGACAGGGATGTCTACAACGAGATGTGGCAGATCCCAGTGGTCCCTATGCCTAAGGAGAGGCAAGTGGCAGCAAGCATCAGCACCAAGGATGGAGCGGTCGGTAGCGACGATGGCGCGAACGGTCGCGCTAAGGAGAATGAGCTCAAGAAGAGCAAACCTGGAGGGACCAGCAAGTTCAGTGAACCTAAGGAGAGTGGTGCAGCAACCAAGGAGCAGCAAAAGGGTGAGGAGAACCCAGAGGCAGCAGCGGAGGAGGACTACGGAGAGAGTATGTGGGGCGCTATTGCGAGCGCGGCATTCTCCAATCCAACTTCGGCTACGGGGGAGTGTGATTGGCTCACCTTGCATCGGCGCATGGGGCATGTGGCCCTGCCCATCTTGCAGCAGCTAGTGAAGAATGAGATGGTTGCTGGCATACGTGTGAAGGGGGAGCCCGATGAGGTGCTTGGCTGCCCGACGTGCATTCAAGCCAAGTTCACCCGGTTTCCGTTCCCTAGTTCGGAGGCAACGGCAAAGGCACCGCTTGGTGAGGTGGTGATGGACGTGGTGGGCCCCCTGAAGCTTGGAGCTGCTGGAGCTGAGTATTTTCTCACCATTGTCGACGTATACACCCGCATGACTTGGGTGTACGTGCTGGCCAAGAAGAGCGACGTGGCTGAAACGTTGAAGACGGATTGGTTCCCGATGGTGGAGCGGCAACAAGACCGTCTAGTCAAGTCAATCCGCACCGATCGAGGGGGAGAGTTCCTGAGCAAGGAGTTTGGGTTGTGGCTGAAGAAGAATGGTATTCGGCACTCCCTCACCATGCCATACTCCCCTGCAATGAACGGCATCGCCGAGCGAGCGAACCGCACAATCACGGAGGCGGCACGCGGGTTGCTCATTGAAGCCGGGCTACCCGACTATTTCTGGCCTGATGCGGTGCGGAGCGCGTGTGTGGCCAAGAACAGAACCTTGACTCATGTGGGAGCAGACAAATGGGTGCCCTATGTGGAGTGGCTAGGAAGGAAGCCAAAGGTGGATATGCTTCGGGTGTTCGGGTGCATGTGCATGGCGCTCGTGCCTAAGCATCTTCGGCACAACAAGCTTGGTGCCAAGGCGGTGTGAGCCGTGCACTTGGGCATGGCTCAAAACAGCAAGGGATGGCTTCTTTGGGACCCATTCACCAAGAAGTTCTTGGTGAGCAGGGACTGCAAGTTCATGGAGAACTTCATGTACAAGGATTGGAAGGCGGAGAATGAGGCGAAGATAGGCGTGCGGTTTGGGGAGGTGAAGAGTTCCGGTTTGGAGCATGTGGAGCTGCCTTTGGAGCTGAGCAGCGGCAGCACAACCACAAGGCAATCCTCCCTTGTGAATGGGGGAGAGGAGGCCAATGATGCAGAGGAAGAAGAGGAGGAGGTGCAGCAAGTGAGCGAGCATGCACCGTCACTCCCTTCCCTTACTACGAGTGCTCCACGGATTCGAGCCACACCGCAGCAACGCCAAGGCCTTCAAGTCCCTGCAGCTGAGGAGGAAGG
The DNA here is from genome assembly GCA_947471745.1 of Closterium sp. Naga37s-1. NCBI lineage: Eukaryota > Viridiplantae > Streptophyta > Zygnematophyceae > Desmidiales > Closteriaceae > Closterium > Closterium sp. Naga37s-1. The sequence goes on from CANJKZ010000006.1 coordinate 2,266,611, forward strand.
AAGGGGGAAGAGGAGAGTTCAACCCCCTAATAGGCTGACCTATGATGCGCCGGGAAAGCAGGGCAAGACAGCCCTGGCCGGAGCGGCAATGATGGTCGGAGACGACGAGGAGAGTGACTACGAGGAGTGTGCCTTCGCGTTCTTCTCTCCGGTGGAGATGCCGGGAGAACCAGAAACTCTCAAGGAGGCTTTGGAGAGTAGTGATGCTGAGGAGTGGAAGAAGGCCATGGAGAGTGAGCTGAAGAGCATCGAGGAGAATGACACGTTTGAATTGGTGGAGCTACCGGAGGGGCGTACGGCGATAACGTCCAAGTGGCTCTTCAAAATCAAGTCGGATGCCGACGGCAAGATCGAGCGCTACAAGTCTAGGCTTGTAGCCAAGGGGTACCAGCAGAAGGAGAAGGTGGACTTCAAGGAGCTGTTTGCCCCTGTGGTGAAGCCGACGACGCTGCGAACCCTATTCGCGGGAGCCGCCATCAAAGGATGGGTAGTAAAGCAAATGGACATCGTAACGGCATTCCTTAACGGCATCCTTGAGAAGGAGATTTTTATGGCGCAGCCAGAGGGGTTTGATGATGGTAGTGGCAGAGTGTGGAAGCTGAAGAAGGCCCTCTATGGGCTGAAGCAGGCCCCTAGGCAATGGTACATGAAGCTGCGCGAAGTGTTGGAGGGGATCGGCTTCACTCCCTCAACGGCCGATCACTCCTTGTTCATGCTTGGCGAGGGGGAGCAGAGGAGTTTCATGGTGGTTTATGTGGATGACATCCTCATTTTCTCACCCTCTTCTGACCTTGTGAAGGAGGTGATGCTGAAGCTTCAAGACAAGTTCAAGTGCAAGGCCCTTGGTGACGTGAGCTTCTACCTTGGGCTCCACATCGAACGAGATGTGGAGAAGCGGTGCATGCGGGTGCATCAACGAAAGTACCTGGAGGCATTGGCTGCCAACTTTGGGCAGAGTGAAGGCCATGTGGCTACACCCTTTCCCTCTGGGTTCAAGTGTGTGAAGGGACCAGAGGAGGAGAGCGTTGGTGAAGAGGAGAGGCGCCGATTTCACTCGTTGGTGGGCAGCCTCATGTATGCGGCGGTAAACACCCGACCGGACGTCGCGTTTGCTACCGGGCAGCTGGCTAGGGTTGTGCAATGCCCTAATGAGGAGCAGGTAGCAGCTGGAATGAGGGTGGCCAAGTATCTTGGCCAAACACCGACCGTTGGGCTGCAATACTCGGCGGCGGCACAAAGGCGCCAAAAGGGCGCGGATGGTGTTGAACCCGGGCGTTTGTTCCTCACCGCCTACTCGGATGCTTCATATGCATCAGAACCAGAGGACATGACAAGTGTGGGAGGCTTCATATGCTGTGTTGGTGGAGGCCCAACTGCTTGGGAGAGCAAGAAGCAGGTTGACCAAGCTTTGAGCTCGGTGGAGTCTGAGTACATGGCACTCTTCCGTGCCGTACGGGAGATTGTGTGGCAGCGGCGTTTGTTGGCTGAATTGGGGGAGGAGCAGCAAGGACCTACCCCACTGTACTGTGACAGCCAGGGTGCCATTGCTCTTGCTAAGAACCCTGTGTTGCACGGACTCACGAAGCACATGAGGGTGAAGTGGCATTGGACGAGGAGCATGGTAACCGCGGGTGAAGTTGAGTTGCGCTACGTGAAGACCACGGGGCAGCCGGCTGACATGATGACCAAGAGGCTGGTGGAGCAGCAGCAGTGGAAGTGTTGCAAGCTGGCTGGGATGGCTCTGAACTGAGAGAGCAACATATCCTAAGGCCAACAATCCGAGGGGGAGTTTGTTGGTGCAACCCTACGGTTTGCACTCGGCTTGTTGTCCGTGTGCGTGAATGTGTGTGTGTATGGAATGGTATGAGGGCATGGGATGATATATATTTCATGCTTATAATTGTGTGTGAATGTTGAGTCATGATGTCGAGTGTGTGTGTCGAGTCAATAGCGAGTTATCGCTAGACGCGTGTTACGCGGTCGTTTGTGTCTCGCGCGCGGTTTCTATTTTGTCGTGTGCGGTTTCTATTTTGTCCTGTGTCGAACGTTCGGCGTGTCGCAGGTGTGTGCAGAAGACCCATCAAGAACTCAAGGATGAGTTTGTGATGAAGAGCCCGAGCCTTGGTGTCAAGCCTCAAGTGATTCCGAAGCTCGCCAAAAGGATGCACCTCAAGATATTGAAGATAGTTACATTACTTTGTGTAGTGTAACATTTCACTTGGTGTAGGCCCTAGTGAAGGGTAGTTTCGAGACCCTTCGTGGTTGGGGACAGTGTGGCACTGTTCCACATCACTGTACCTCGGCTCTTGGGGTTTGTAGGAGCTGGGAGTCATTCCCAACTCGTAACTCTTCCTAACTCTTCCTATCTTGTGTTCTAAGACTATAGTGGCTGCCATAGTACCGTTCGTTCAAACCGACGCTGTGTCGTCAATTCTTTATCAAATCGTGCAATCTAAATTGCTAATTGTAGACGACGTAAAGACGCTCCAGATCCAATTTGAATCAAGTCATTTGCAGCTGTGAGCAGAACGCTATCAACGTTTGAAGCCGCTGTGCAGAAATCCGTCTGTGCTCTCTATCTTTCGTTTTAGGCACATTCAAGCCTATTGTGACTATAACAAGAACTTGTAGGTGAGTGAGCCGTAGAACACCCAGCCGGTGGCGTCCAAAGGGAAGCCAAGAAAGACGCATGCACGCGTGCGTGGAGACAACTTTTTTGCGCCAGGAGCGCGAGCGTGAGCCAGAGAACTTCAGTCGCGGAAGTCAGTTGCTACGCTCGAAGAACCTGTCGAAAGGAAGACCAGCGTCACCCGTGGCCGTGCGTCACTATGCCACATGTTCAGCTGGTGCGCGGCATAGCGGACTCCCAAAGGCCATAGGAACTTGGGGACACCGGCATGCACATGGAGGTCTGGGCAACCTCCATGACCAGGCCGATGCGTCGCTCGGCTACCCCATTCTGCTGCGGCGGGGCTGGTAGCGTGTAAGACTGGATGATCCCCCGACCGTGACAGAACGTCTCCAGGCAAGTGGAAGAAAACTCACCACCACGGTCCGAGTGTAGGCGGGGCTCACACAGACCCTGGGCACCACCCCACGCTAGTAGCTACGGCTCGAGGACGGTAGGCTCGTCGGCCTTCCATCACAAGGGGAATAGCGTGGTGTAGCGAGAGTAGTCGTCCACCACAATCAGGAACTAGCGCTCCTGACGTGGGCCAAGGATCGAGGAGGGGCCCTAGACGTCCAAGTGCAGGGTCTGGAAGGGAGCCACGGTGGGGGGGAACGAGGAGGAGTGAGGGGCAGCGCTCTTCCGACCCTCGACCTAGACGGTGGTGCCAGAGTACCGACGGGTAGGTGAGGGGCCGACAGTCGCACGACAGAGCAGTTACTTGACCTGACCTGACCTGACCCAGTGTGGTGGGACCCAGTGTGTAGTGAGTATAGACCAGGGCCCACGTTATCAGTGTAAATCACCCTGATGCCCTGACTAGAAGGGTGGTTTTTGGTAGTAACACTGATGCTGTTGGGTAATTTTTTCGGGACCTTGATTTACCCTGATGTGCCAGGTTTTAAGATTAAGGAACACTGTCGCCTCAGGGTTGCCGTTCCGCTTATCGAGGTTTACCCTGAAGCGCGTACCAGCGAACACCCCCCCCCCCCCCCCCCCCCCCCTCCCGTCCCTTTACCACCCGACCCCGAAACCTGGATTTCCCCTTCGCCAACTGTCGAAAAGGTAGATTTCGGCAGGACTTATGACAGCCTGTTTTCACATGGTTTGTTATTGTGTGCTATGTTAATAACAGCTGAAACAGGGTTTTGCGAATTGGTACACTGATGACTCAGGGTAGTCGTTTTAATACATGCAAAAACCCTGACGCATCAGGTTTTCCACAACGGGCAACCCTGAAAATCAGGTTTTTTAACAGGTGCTAGACTGATCGTAAGGGTTTGTCAAAACCAAAAATGAGCCCTGGTATAGACCAGAGCCCGGCTCCTTGTGGAAAGTTGCCAGAGGCACCCCAATGGCACCGACTGTGCAGGAGGCAACAGGCTCGTCCAGTGGGAAAGTAGTGACTACACCTAGGTCGTAGAGGTGACTGACACCCACCAGGTTCCTGGAGAAGAAGGGGGTGTAGTAACCTGTAAAAAACTCAGTAGAGTGGTGGTGCTGTGGGCAAAGATATGTCCCATGGAGGGGTCAGCCAAGGCGACAATGAATGGAGTGTGCAGTGGCGTGAGGTCAGTACAGTCACGAACGAAACGGTTGGACGCTCCATAGTCTAGGGTGAAAGAAATCTGTGTAGGCTGTGAGGTCGCACCCGAGCTAGCAACAAAGGTTGGTACTAGACTAGTGGTAGCTGCAGCTCCTACACAAAGACCCTTAGAGGCGCCTGGACTGGAAACAACACACGCACCAAGACTGGAAACATAGGTCTCTACTCGTGCAGCCGGGAAAGGTCCTAGACCAGATAGGTGAGACTCAACTGGTGCAGCAGTGCGCTGGCGAAGACGCGAGGGCCAGTGCAGTTGGCGCGTTTCTAGTAGCTGCTGGCACTGCTGGGGCGTTCTTAGCAGTTGCTGGTGCTGCTAGCACGGTTCTAGCAGCTGTTGGCACTGTTAGCACGGTTCTAGCAGCTGCTGGAGCTGTTGGGGTGTTTCTAGCGGCTGGTTTCAGGTGGGGCTGTGGGCACGGGGTGCAAGGGGGCGACGCGATGGGGGAGACGCGGACGCAAACCCGAGGGCGACGGGGACGCGATGCGGGGGGCGACAAGGACGCGACGGGGAGGGGACATGAGGTAACGGGGGCGCGACGCGAAGGGCGACGGGCACACGACGCGGAGGGCGACGGGGACGCGACGGGAAGGGGACGGGGGGTGACGGGGGCGCGACGCGGAGGGCGACGGGGGCGCGACGGGGAGGGGACAGGAGGTTACGGGGACGCGACGGGGACGCGACGGGGATGGGACGGGAGGTGACGGGAATGCGGCGGGAAGGGGACGGGAGGCAACGGGGGCGCGACGGGGAGGCTACGGGGGGTGATGGAAGCGCGACGCGGAGGGCGACGGGGGACGCGGCGGGGAGGGGACAAGGGGCGACGGGGGCGCAATTTGACGGGCCCGCGGGTGCCGTTCTCGGTCGTAACGTGGGGGGACCCGCGGGGGTCCCTTCCTAGCGCGATCTAGCGGGCCCGCCGAAACCGTTCTAGGTCGTGACGGGTGACGGGCAGGGCTAGCGGGCTGACGGGATCGACGGGGGGGCGCTACGAGTGAAGGTGCTACGGATGACGAGGCGCTACCGGTGACGAGGCGCTACGGGCTAGGTCAGGGTACGGGGCGGTGGGCCCATAGGATCTTATCTCTCTATACCATGTCAAAGTAACAACTAGTGAATGGATGAGTAGAAACAAGCAGTACAAGGGAGCATATAGCAAACCCTAAAGGGGTTATACCCTCTACAGCATAACTCGGTGTAACACCTAGACTAAACTAACTAACTATAACAATTATATTTTGACAGGACAGTGGTAGTAGCCATGGCAGGCAGTTGCAGTAGTAGAAGGAGAGGTGATGCCAGTAGGACGAAAGCAGGATAAGGGCGCTCGACGGGCTACTGGAGGGGCGCACTCTAGGGACGCGCCACGGGTAGAAAACGGGCAGCGGTAGAGGCGCGCCACGGGCAGAAAACGGCCACGTCCTAAGCTGCAGAGCGCACTGGCTGCCGGGCGCGTGAGCTGCAGGACGGCGGGCGGGCAGCAAGGCAGGGCGACGCGCGGGCTGCAGGGCAGGGCGGCGCGCAGGCTGCAGGGCAAGGCGGCGCGTGGGCTGCAGGGCAGGGCGGCGCGCGGGCTGCAGGGCAAGGCGGCGCGCGGGTTGCAGGGCAGGGCGGCGCGCGGGCTGCAAGGCAGGGCGGCGCGCCGGCTGCAGGGCAGGGCGGCGCGCAAGCTACAGGGCAGGGCAGCACGCGGGCAGTGTGTAGGGCAGGGCAGAGCGCATGGGGTAGAGCGTGCAGGGTAGGGTGAGGGACGCAGTTCGGGCAGGGCAGGTTACGACCGAGCAGGGCAGTTCGGGCAGTGCGAAAGATTGACTTTGCGCCCTAACGGAGGGACCTGCTCTTAATGCCATGTCAGAAATAGCGGGCAAGAATGGGTGACTAGAAAGGATGGTTGAGTACAAGTAGGGCAAGGTCTAACCCTAAAGTGCTGTACTCAGTAGAGGCTACCCCACTACAGCCTGCAACATATAAACATAGTTTGACACCGTGTTGTACCGAGTTCGACCCTGAATCTGAAATATCTGTGATTGACGCCGTGATTTGGTACCTCGCCCGTCAAGTACCTACAGTGCAGCGGCGCTGCACAGTGGTGCGGATTGCTTTTTATGTAGTGGCAGATTCCATACCATGTTGTAAATAGTTTTACAATTTTTTCGGTTGTTTCCTCAGTCATGCATATTTACTGTTGCAAAATGGATTGTATAAGAACATTCCCATACGGAACATGAGCTAACACTACTGAGTACGAAGGCGAGGAGTCAGGCGAGACAAATCAACGGAAGCAGTTGTCGGGCAAGAACTAATGCAGGCAGAAACATTTGAAACGGAAGTGGCGGCAAGAGGTTTGAAACGCGTTCCCGCACTGCACGGTTGAATCTCGCTCTAATGAGGGAATGTACCCCTTAGAGTACATGACTAGTTAGGACATCTTCGCATTCCTTTGTATTTTTATGTAAACCAATGTTTGCCTTTGCTACAATCATTTCAGTTATTTGCATTCACTCTGATCTGAGGTCACTTACTTCTATTGCAATTACTCTACGAACAACCCTTAGCCGATCCTAACTAAGTCCCCGTTGGGGCTATAACATGGTATGAGAGATAAACAGGGATTCTCCCCAAACCCACTTCCAAAGATCTGTACAACCCAAAAATGGCGAGTGATACATGCTCACGTGTCAGAATGGCTGGAGGATCTGGCGGCCAAGAAAATCTAACAGCTGAACCTCAGCCGAATCCTGCTGCGACATCATAGGCGACAACTACGATCAGCTCTGCCGCCCTCGAGTACCTACTTCAACGACTATCAACTTTGGAACAAGGACTTCAAACATTGCAGAATGGCGGTGCGAGATCCTCCTCCCAACCTTTCAACCGGTCATAACTGACCGTGGAACCACCCGGCACTCTTTCTCCCTTGACACAAACAAATCAACAACAACAGCTCCCCGTCCACCATCAATTCTTCGCAGACACGGTTCCTGAACATCTCTAAAATCAAGACAAGTACCGTCTTTGACGGGAAAGACTTTTACATTCTGAGCTTTAAATTAAAATTATTATTACAAACCGCGTAGAATTTTACACATGGAGCTTTGAATTAAAAGTATTATTACTATCAACATATATTTTAATATGTGCTGTTTAGGTTAGACTAGGTGTTACATTTCTACTTCCTTGCATGATTAGGGTTTGCTATATGTAGGGTTGTACTTCACATTTTCTATCAATTCATTCTTATCGTAACATGGTATCAGAGCTAGGTTTCCCCTAGGCGATTTTTGTGAGAATCACGAGGGATGAAATGACTAGGCAAAATGTTGGTACAAGTAGGAAACCTAGAAATGTTGTACCCTATAGTATCTACCCCACTACAGCCTAGATAGACCATAGCATATAAGTTTGACACACCCCCATAGGCAAAGTGGGGGAGAACAAGAGGTCACAAGACCAGTCAAGCAAAGCATAACAAGCTCAGGGTGGATCACAACGTCACCACACATTCCGAGCACACGTTCAAGGCCACAAGGCCAGTTCACATACAGGATTATATACACAGGTAAACAAGCAAGTGCAGGTATAGATAGATCACAGTACAAGCAAGGTCAAGAAGTGAGCAAGTGAGGCCAAGTAGGTACAAGACCTAGCATCGTACAAAAGCGCTGATGATCACAAGGATGAAGTGCCTTGGTTAAGATATCAGCAGTGTTGGCCCGAGAGCCCACGTAAGCAAGGCGCAGCTGACCACGCTGCTGCAGCTCACGAGCAAGGAAGTAGCGAAGAGCAATGTGCTTCGTTCTGTGCTCCAGTCTGTGCTCTCGACACAAGGCCAGCATGGCCTTGTTGTCTACGTACAGAACTGGAGGAGAACGAGGCGGCTCTCCTAGGTCAGTGAGCAGGTAGGTGAGCCAGCGTAGCTCCTGTGCAGCCATGGCCCCTGCGTAGATCTCAGCCTCACAGCTGGAGCCGAGAACAGAAGACGAGCGGGTAGACCGCCAAGAAACAGAGCCGGAACCAAGGCTGAAGGTGTAACCCTGTGACGACCGCTGCGTAGCCTGGTCGTCAGCCCAAGAAGCGTCTGCGTGACCAGTGAGGACCACTGGACTCCGCCCTCCAAGCACGAGCCCCATGCCCGACGTACTGCACAACTAGCGCAACACCCTCTTCGCTGCAGCCATGTGCTCTGGTCGGTGTCTCCCAGGAGCAACATAGCGTGCCAAGATGCTAAGAGGGTATGCCAGGTCAGGTCGAGTGCAGGTCATCAGGTACATGAGGCAGCCAACAAGCTCTGGGTACGGGCCACTCGGCTCTACGGACTCATCCGAAGGCAGAGCTGAGAGCGAGTGGCGAGTAGACAGAGGAGTGGCCTGAGGCGAGGAGTACGTGAAGTCGAAGCGCTGAAGGACCTGCTGCACCATGTGTGACTGAGTCAGGGTAATGGTGCGCCGTGCTCTGTCCCGGGTGATCTGCAAGCCAAGGTAGCTGCGCAGTTCACCCAGGTCTGTGCGCGTGTGTCTCTTCTGCAGCTCGGACTTCACATGGGCGAGTCCAGCAGTGTCAGCAGTAGCAAAGACCAAGTCGTCGACGTACAAGAGGATGTAGAACGGCGGCAAAGAAGTGTCGGTCCGTAGAAACAGCGACGGGTCGGCAGTAGAAGGAGCAAACCCAAGAGCCGCAAGTGTAGTCCTCAGTGTGTCGTGCCACTCACGGGGCGCCTGGCGGAGACCGTAGACTGGCCGCCGGAGGCTCCACTGGGTACCTGCAGGAAACGACCCAGTGAAGCCAGGTGGGCGGCGCAGCCAGATCTCCTCGTGCAGGCTGCCTTGTAGGAAAGCAGTGCTGAAGTCAAGAGAGTGAAGCTCGTAGTCGCGCTGAGTGGTCATCCTAAACCCTTGTAGGCTATGTGTAGCAGCACCCGAAGAGTGGTCATCTTCGGGGTGGGAGAGAAGGTCTGAAAGTAGTGAACTCCCTGCCGCTGACTGAAGCCTCGAGCCACGTAACGTGCCTTGAAGACAGGCGGAGAACCCGGCGGCCGCTTCACCCTGAAAATCCACATGCCAATGACGATGTTCGCCCCAGGTGGGGGAACCTCGTCCACGTAGGTGCCTGTGGACTTCCAGGAAGCCATCTCTGCGTCCATGGCTGACTGCCACTGAGAGGAGTAGGGACCCTCTATCGCCTCTGGGTAAGAGCGCGGAGTCGGGATGTCTGGTGTATCCGGGTCTCCCTCAGGGGCAATCAGCATGGACACGAGATGAGGCAAAGCAGCAGGAAAACACTGGAACTCCTCCTGCCTGTCCTCAAGGACGTCCGTGCTAAGAGCACACTCACCCCCGACGGACGGAGGACAGACAGACTCAGACTCAGCAACAAGACTAGCGGCGTAGTCTAGACGACAGCGAGCAGCGAAATCGACAAGCTCAGCAACTAAGGCAGACGCAGCAGTGGACTCAAAGGAAGGGTCAGTGACACCAGTAGCCAGGAGACGCGTGACAGTAGGACTGGCAGCACGAAGAGAGTCAGACTCCGGGTCAGCAAGAGCAAGAAGAGAGGACTCTGGAGGAGATGGCAAAGAGACACGCAGTGGAGCAGTGGAAGGACGCAGTGCCATCTGGTGCGTGCCCGGGACCGCAGGAGGACGCTGACGCGGAACACGACGACTAGTGCGAGCAGCACGAACAGGCGACGCAGGACGAGACGCAGGCTCACGACGCTCAGCAAGACCTCCAGTAGGACCAGTGTAGGGAGAAGGAGCAGGCAGTGGGGAGGCGGGCTGTAACTGTGACTTGGACTGGACAGGCAGTGGACACTCTAAGGAAGGAGCAGGACAAGTAGAGGGCGGAAGACCAAGAACCTTCTCAAGGAGCGGAACGAAGTACGGCCGTGGCCGCGCAGTACCTCCACAACCAGCAGGGACAGTACCAGCACCGACAGGGCCGGCCCCAACTCCAGCAGCTCCACCAGCTCCAGGAGCAGCAACTCCAGCACCCACAGGAGCACCGGTACCAGCAGCACCTCCAGCTCCAGCACCTCCAGCAGCTCCAGCTCCAGCAGGACCACCAGAAGGCTCAACAGCCCCAGCTCCAGTACCTCCAGCAGCACCTACTCCAGCAGCACCGCCAGCTCCAGCACCGCCAGCAGCTCCAGCACCAGGAGCACCTCCAGGCCCAGCAGCTCCAGTACCTCCAGTACGAGCACCTCCGGGACCCTTGGCACCAGCACCCTCAGCAGCAGTAGAACCTCCAGCTCGAGCAGCACCTCCAACTCCAGCAGCACGGCTCCAGCGTTGAGCAAACCACTCGCGCAGCTCCTGTGGAGAGGGTAGCTCCCGCCGGGACGAAGCACCCGAAGGACCTCCAGACCCAGTACCACCAGACTCCACACGAGCAGGCCCAGCACCTTCAGGCTCCGCACCCCCAGTCGCAGCACCCCCAGGCTCAGCACCCCCAGACTCAGCACCCCCAGGCTCAGCACCCCCAGACCCCGCACCCGCAGGCTCAGCACCCCTAGCAGCACCAGAGTCAACAGCTACCTCGACAGGCTCGACTGCGTCTACCTGGGACACACCTGAGGGGGCAGGACCCTGAGGGGGAAGGGGGTCTACTGGGGGTGGACCTGGCACGAGGAAGAGCGGCGGCGGGGGGAGGGGTGCAGTGCGGTAGGGGAAGAGACGGTAGTAAGGAACCGACTCGTCAAACGTGACGTCCTGGGAGGACAGAACACGGCGCGAGGTGGGGTGGTAAAACTGCCAACCAGGCGCGTCAGGGGGGAAGCCAAGGAAGACGCAGGGAACAGCACGGGGGGACAGCTTGTCCGCAGACAAGTCGCGGACAAAAGCTCGAGATCCCCAGACACGGAACGCAGACGCATCGCCAACCTTCCCCGTCCACCGCAGATTAGGGGAGGTCTCCGGCAAGGAGACCCGGGGCTGAAGGTTGATCTGATGTGCCGCGTACTGAACCGTGAACGGCCACAAAAAATGGGGGGCAGCCGCATGGATCATGGACGTACGAGCGACGTCCATGACCATGCCAATGCGGCGCTCAGCAATCCCATTTTGCTGTGGAGAGGCCCGAAGTGTGAACCTCTGGCGGATGCCCCGTGCACGACAGAAGGCTCGCAGAAGGTCATAGGAAAACTCTCCGCCTCTGTCGGAGTGCTGACGCAGAACAGGAAAGTCCGAGCCAAAACTCTCTCTGAGCTGGAGACGAGCTGCGCGGATCCAGTCGATCAACACCTCAGTGACCTCACCCTTGCTGCGCAAGGGGAAGACTGTGGTGTAACGCGAGTAGTCGTCAACTACCAGCAGGAAGTAACGCTCGTGACCCTGTCCACGGACGCGGGCGGGGCCCCACGCGTCCAGGTGAAGCGTCTGCAGCGGAGCCTCACCAGCCGACGTGGTACCTGAAGGTGTGCAAAACCTGAGCCGATGTGGTACCTGAGAGAGCAGACTCACCAGCACCTGGGGCAGCAGACTCACCAGCACCTGGAGCAGCAGACGCACTAGCACCTAGAGCAGCAGCCTCACCAGCACCTAGAGCAGCAGCCTCAATGCCCGGGTTAGGCGGAACACACAGGTAATAGTCACCCTCATCACTAGTAGACACAACATACATGGCAGCAATAATAGCATCATAATCAAGATCAAAGATAGCAACCCCCGACCTCAGCAGCTCGCCCCAGCGAGGGATCTCAGTGGCGTCAGGGAACTGGAGACGCCAGGCGTCCGTCAGGCGGCCGAAGCAGCGCTGGGTGGTGTGCGGGCCACCGCACGGCTGACCAGTGCGGTCGCCGGTACGCAGGACGTAGGCACAGGGACCAGCACCCCCACCCCGCTGACGCGCGGCGTACCACTCACGAAGCTGCTGGGGGGGCGGGGTCTCACGAGTGCGCTGCTTCTGCTGGCGCTGACCACCACCGAAGCCGCCCCGCTGCACAGAGCCACCCCGACCAGCTCCACCGCCGCCACCGCCGCCGCCGCCTCCGCCTCCACCGCCGCCACCGAAGCCCCCACCCCCACCACCACTCCCACCGCCACCCCCACCCCCTCCGCCGCCTCCACCGCCACCACCACCGCCCCCGCCAGCTCCTCCAGCGCCCTTGCCCCTCTTGCTCTTGCCGTTGCGGCGTCTCCCGCTAGGGGCAGACGCAGCGCCGACCGGCTCGGTGCCAACGAGGTCGACAGCAGCAGCAGAGGCAACAGAGGGCAAAAGGGGGGAGGGGGAGCACCCGTCAAAGAAGGGGGCACGAGGGTCACCACGAGAGGCTCCTACAGCGACTATACTCTTCTCAGCTGCAAGGAGGCGCTCCTCGAGGAGGTCAACGGTGAGTGTGGTGGGGCAAACAGAGAGGAAGTGGTCCCTGACCGAGCGAAGGGAGTCAGGGAGCCGGGTGACTAGGTAGTAGAGGGTGATGTACATGGGGGGGGGGGGGGGGGGTTCTTGGCGCAGAACTCAGCACGAAGGGCAGCGCGGTAGCGGGTGTCACTAGTGCGGACGTGCGTAATGAGGTCAGCGACTGTGGGAAAGGCGGCGAGGTCAGGGAACAGGTACGGCAGCATGAGGCAACTAAGGGCAGCAGTGGCAGGGGAAGAGTAGCGTGCAACTACAGCGTCGTACAAGGTCTTAGCACTCTTGTACTGACTAAAGTGCGCGCGCTCAGTGGACGGCAGGTGACTACGCACAGCAAGACGGGCAGCAGCATCGCGTGTGGCCCACTGTGAGCGAACAATACTGTCAGCATCGGCAGTAGGGGCAGCAGAGGCGCCAGACGTGAGATCGAACAGGGAGAGACCGTCTTTTCTATCGCACTGCAGGAAAAGCTGCAGATCATCGACCCAGACCTCAAAGTCGACAGCCCGACCCTCAGCATCAAAGGTGAGCACATTGGGGGTAGCCATGACAGCAGCAGCAGCAGGCTAGCAGCAGCAGCAGCAGCAGCAGGCTAGCAGCAGCAGCAGCAGCAGCAGCAGCAGAAGCAGGTTAGCAGTAGCAGCAGTAGGAGGGGCGCGGCTCGGCGGTGTGCTTACGAGGGGCGGGTGGGTAGAAGCCCGCAAGTGGTGGGGCAGGGCCGAGGTGCGCCGGCAGGGACAGGGCCGCGACTGGGCGGCAGAGGAGGGCCGCGACTCGGCTGCAGGGTGGGGCCGGGACGGCGGCGGTGGCTGTCACGGCAGTGGCAGCGGCGGTTGTCTCAGCAGCAGCGGCGGCGGCTGTCACGGCAGCAGCGGCGGCGGCGACCGGCCGTGGCGGACGCAGCAGCGGCAGCAGGCGCGACGGCAGCTGCTGCTGGGGCGGCGACGACGGGGCGGCAGGGCCGTGAAGAGCCGTGGAGGGGCCGTAAAGGGGCCGCGAAGAGCCGCGAAGGGGCCGCGGAGGGGCCGTGAAGGGGCCGCGAAGAGCCGCGAAGGGGCCGCGGAGGGGCCGTGAAGGGGCCGCGAAGGGCCGCGAAGGGCCGCGAAGGGGCCGCGAAGGGGCCGCGAAGGGACCGCGAAGGGCCGCGAAGGGGCCGGGAGGGACCGCGAAGGGGCCGCAAAGAGCCGTGAGAGGGGCCACGAAGGGCCGCGAAGGGGCCGCGAAGGGCTTAGAAGGGTCCGCGAAGGGGCCTTAAGGGGCGCGACGGGCCGCCAAGGGCAGGGGACGCGACGGTAGAGCAGGCACACGGGGCGCGACTAGGGCAGGCACTCTCTTGACTTCAGCACTGCTTTCCTACAAGGCAGCCTGCACGAGGAGATCTGGCTGCGCCGCCCACCTACAAGGGTTTCGGCTATGTGTAGCAGCACCCGAAGAGTGGTCATCTTCGGGGTGGGAGAGAAGGTCTGAAAGTAGTAAACTCCCTGCCGCTGACTGAAGCCTCGAGCCACGTAACGTGCCTTGAAGACAGGCGGAGAACCCGGCGGCCGCTTCACCCTGAAAATCCACATGCCAATGACGATGTTCGCCCCAGGTGGGGGAACCTCGTCCACGTAGGTGCCTGTGGACTTCCAGGAAGCCATCTCTGCGTCCATGGCTGACTGCCACTGAGAGGAGTAGGGACCCTCTATCGCCTCTGGGTAAGAGCGCGGAGTCGGGATGTCTGGTGTATCCGGGTCTCCCTCAGGGGCAATCAGCATGGACACGAGATGAGGCAAAGCAGCAGGAAAACACTGGAACTCCTCCTGCCTGTCCTCAAGGACGTCCGTGCTAAGAGCACACTCACCCCCGACGGACGGAGGACAGACAGACTCAGACTCAGCAACAAGACTAGCGGCGTAGTCTAGACGACAGCGAGCAGCGAAATCGACAAGCTCAGCAACTAAGGCAGACGCAGCAGTGGACTCAAAGGAAGGGTCAGTGACACCAGTAGCCAGGAGACGCGTGACAGTAGGACTGGCAGCACGAAGAGAGTCAGACTCCGGGTCAGCAAGAGCAAGAAGAGAGGACTCTGGAGGAGATGGCAAAGAGACACGCAGTGGAGCAGTGGAAGGACGCAGTGCCATCTGGTGCGTGCCCGGGACCGCAGGAGGACGCTGACGCGGAACACGACGACTAGTGCGAGCAGCACGAACAGGCGACGCAGGACGAGACGCAGGCTCACGACGCTCAGCAAGACCTCCAGTAGGACCAGTGTAGGGAGAAGGAGCAGGCAGTGGGGAGGCGGGCTGTAACTGTGACTTGGACTGGACAGGCAGTGGACACTCTAAGGAAGGAGCAGGACAAGTAGAGGGCGGAAGACCAAGAACCTGCTCAAGGAGCGGAACGAAGTACGGCCGTGGCCGCGCAGTACCTCCACAACCAGCAGGGACAGTACCAGCACCGACAGGGCCGGCCCCAACTCCAGCAGCTCCACCAGCTCCAGGAGCAGCAACTCCAGCACCCACAGGAGCACCGGTACCAGCAGCACCTCCAGCTCCAGCACCTCCAGCAGCTCCAGCTCCAGCAGGACCACCAGAAGGCTCAACAGCCCCAGCTCCAGTACCTCCAGCAGCACCTACTCCAGCAGCACCGCCAGCTCCAGCACCGCCAGCAGCTCCAGCACCAGGAGCACCTCCAGGCCCAGCAGCTCCAGTACCTCCAGTACGAGCACCTCCGGGACCCTTGGCACCAGCACCCTCAGCAGCAGTAGAACCTCCAGCTCGAGCAGCACCTCCAACTCCAGCAGCACGGCTCCAGCGTTGAGCAAACCACTCGCGCAGCTCCTGTGGAGAGGGTAGCTCCCGCCGGGACGAAGCACCCGAAGGACCTCCAGACCCAGTACCACCAGACTCCACACGAGCAGGCCCAGCACCTTCAGGCTCCGCACCCCCAGTCGCAGCACCCCCAGGCTCAGCACCCCCAGACTCAGCACCCCCAGGCTCAGCACCCCCAGACCCCGCACCCGCAGGCTCAGCACCCCTAGCAGCACCAGAGTCAACAGCTACCTCGACAGGCTCGACTGCGTCTACCTGGGACACACCTGAGGGGGCAGGACCCTGAGGGGGAAGGGGGTCTACTGGGGGTGGACCTGGCACGAGGAAGAGCGGCGGCGGGGGGAGGGGTGCAGTGCGGTAGGGGAAGAGACGGTAGTAAGGAACCGACTCGTCAAACGTGACGTCCTGGGAGGACAGAACACGGCGCGAGGTGGGGTGGTAAAACTGCCAACCAGGCGCGTCAGGGGGGAAGCCAAGGAAGACGCAGGGAACAGCACGGGGGGACAGCTTGTCCGCAGACAAGTCGCGGACAAAAGCTCGAGATCCCCAGACACGGAACGCAGACGCATCGCCAACCTTCCCCGTCCACCGCAGATTAGGGGAGGTCTCCGGCAAGGAGACCCGGGGCTGAAGGTTGATCTGATGTGCCGCGTACTGAACCGTGAACGGCCACAAAAAATGGGGGGCAGCCGCATGGATCATGGACGTACGAGCGACGTCCATGACCATGCCAATGCGGCGCTCAGCAATCCCATTTTGCTGTGGAGAGGCCCGAAGCGTGAACCTCTGGCGGATGCCCCGTGCACGACAGAAGGCTCGCAGAAGGTCATAGGAAAACTCTCCGCCTCTGTCGGAGTGCTGACGCAGAACAGGAAAGTCCGAGCCAAAACTCTCTCTGAGCTGGAGACGAGCTGCGCGGATCCAGTCGATCAACACCTCAGTGACCTCACCCTTGCTGCGCAAGGGGAAGACTGTGGTGTAACGCGAGTAGTCGTCAACTACCAGCAGGAAGTAACGCTCGTGACCCTGTCCACGGACGCGGGCGGGGCCCCACGCGTCCAGGTGAAGCGTCTGCAGCGGAGCCTCACCAGCCGACGTGGTACCTGAAGGTGTGCAAAACCTGAGCCGATGTGGTACCTGAGAGAGCAGACTCACCAGCACCTGGGGCAGCAGACTCACCAGCACCTGGAGCAGCAGACGCACTAGCACCTAGAGCAGCAGCCTCACCAGCACCTAGAGCAGCAGCCTCAATGCCCGGGTTAGGCGGAACACACAGGTAATAGTCACCCTCATCACTAGTAGACACAACATACATGGCAGCAATAATAGCATCATAATCAAGATCAAAGATAGCAACCCCCGACCTCAGCAGCTCGCCCCAGCGAGGGATCTCAGTGGCGTCAGGGAACTGGAGACGCCAGGCGTCCGTCAGGCGGCCGAAGCAGCGCTGGGTGGTGTGCGGGCCACCGCACGGCTGACCAGTGCGGTCGCCGGTACGCAGGACGTAGGCACAGGGACCAGCACCCCCACCCCGCTGACGCGCGGCGTACCACTCACGAAGCTGCTGGGGGGGCGGGGTCTCACGAGTGCGCTGCTTCTGCTGGCGCTGACCACCACCGAAGCCGCCCCGCTGCACAGAGCCACCCCGACCAGCTCCACCGCCGCCACCGCCGCCGCCGCCTCCGCCTCCACCGCCGCCACCGAAGCCCCCACCCCCACCACCACTCCCACCGCCACCCCCACCCCCTCCGCCGCCTCCACCGCCACCACTACCGCCCCCGCCAGCTCCTCCAGCGCCCTTGCCCCTCTTGCTCTTGCCGTTGCGGCGTCTCCCGCTAGGGGCAGACGCAGCGCCGACCGGCTCGGTGCCAACGAGGTCGACAGCAGCAGCAGAGGCAACAGAGGGCAAAAGGGGGGAGGGGGAGCACCCGTCAAAGAAGGGGGCACGAGGGTCACCACGAGAGGCTCCTACAGCGACTATACTCTTCTCAGCTGCAAGGAGGCGCTCCTCGAGGAGGTCAACGGTGAGTGTGGTGGGGCAAACAGAGAGGAAGTGGTCCCTGACCGAGCGAAGGGAGTCAGGGAGCCGGGTGACTAGGTAGTAGAGGGTGATGTACATGGGGGGGGGGGGGGGGGTTCTTGGCGCAGAACTCAGCACGAAGGGCAGCGCGGTAGCGGGTGTCACTAGTGCGGACGTGCGTAATGAGGTCAGCGACTGTGGGAAAGGCGGCGAGGTCAGGGAACAGGTACGGCAGCATGAGGCAACTAAGGGCAGCAGTGGCAGGGGAAGAGTAGCGTGCAACTACAGCGTCGTACAAGGTCTTAGCACTCTTGTACTGACTAAAGTGCGCGCGCTCAGTGGACGGCAGGTGACTACGCACAGCAAGACGGGCAGCAGCATCGCGTGTGGCCCACTGTGAGCGAACAATACTGTCAGCATCGGCAGTAGGGGCAGCAGAGGCGCCAGACGTGAGATCGAACAGGGAGAGACCGTCTTTTCTATCGCACTGCAGGAAAAGCTGCAGATCATCGACCCAGACCTCAAAGTCGACAGCCCGACCCTCAGCATCAAAGGTGAGCACATTGGGGGTAGCCATGACAGCAGCAGCAGCAGGCTAGCAGCAGCAGCAGCAGCAGCAGGCTAGCAGCAGCAGCAGCAGCAGCAGCAGAAGCAGGTTAGCAGTAGCAGCAGTAGGAGGGGCGCGGCTCGGCGGTGTGCTTACGAGGGGCGGGTGGGTAGAAGCCCGCAAGTGGTGGGGCAGGGCCGAGGTGCGCCGGCAGGGACAGGGCCGCGACTGGGCGGCAGAGGAGGGCCGCGACTCGGCTGCAGGGTGGGGCCGGGACGGCGGCGGTGGCTGTCACGGCAGTGGCAGCGGCGGTTGTCTCAGCAGCAGCGGCGGCGGCTGTCACGGCAGCAGCGGCGGCGGCGACCGGCCGTGGCGGACGCAGCAGCGGCAGCAGGCGCGACGGCAGCTGCTGCTGGGGCGGCGACGACGGGGCGGCAGGGCCGTGAAGAGCCGTGGAGGGGCCGTAAAGGGGCCGCGAAGAGCCGCGAAGGGGCCGCAGAGGGGCCGTGAAGGGGCCGCGAAGAGCCGCGAAGGGGCCGCGGAGGGGCCGTGAAGGGGCCGCGAAGGGCCGCGAAGGGCCGCAAAGGGGCCGCGAAGGGGCCGCGAAGGGACCGCGAAGGGCCGCGAAGGGGCCGGGAGGGACCGCGAAGGGGCCGCAAAGAGCCGTGAGAGGGGCCACGAAGGGCCGCGAAGGGGCCGCGAAGGGCTTAGAAGGGTCCGCGAAGGGGCCTTAAGGGGCGCGACGGGCCGCCAAGGGCAGGGGACGCGACGGGAGAGCAGGCGCACGGGGCGCGACTAGGGCAGGCGCGAAGCGCGCTCCGGGCAGGTAAAAAAAAAATTTCGTAATAGTGGTGGGCCCTAGAAAACGTTCCCACTAGGGAACCTGCTCTATACCATGTGAGAATCACGAGGGATGAAATGACTAGGCAAAATGTTGGTACAAGTAGGAAACCTAGAAATGTTGTACCCTATAGTATCTACCCCACTACAGCCTAGATAGACCATAGCATATAAGTTTGACAATTTTTCCCCTAGGCAATTTTTCCCCTAGGCGAAATTTCTCTCGATAGTCTATGGGCCCACCACCCGCGCGCCTCGTAGCGACCCGTAGCCCGAAGCGCCCTGCCCCGTAGAGCCCGAGAAGGCCGCGCCCTCCCGTCGCCATCGCGCGTCACCCGTTTCTGCCCTGCGCCCCACCCGTTTGTGCCGTGCGTCACTCGGTTTTCTGCCCCGTGCCCCACTCGTTTTACCCCGCGCGTTGCCCACCAGTTGTTCCTCACCCTTGAGCCCCCCCCGCTTCGCGTCCTGCCCCGTCAGGTGTGTCGCACGTCACTCCGCAGTCGTCCCCCCCGCAGCGTCCAGTCCCTGTCGTGTCTGGGGGTGCGGGAGGTGCAGTTGCGGAGGGTGAGGGTGCTGGGGCTGCAGGAGCTCGTGGTGTCGGTTCAGGGGGTGCAGTGGGTGTGCGCGTGGAGGTCACTCCTGTGAAGGACACGGCAGCCTCGAGTCGGAGGCCTCGCCCCACATCACCCCCCGGCTTCCCGGTC
This sequence comes from Closterium sp. Naga37s-1, assembly GCA_947471745.1. Taxonomy (NCBI): domain Eukaryota; kingdom Viridiplantae; phylum Streptophyta; class Zygnematophyceae; order Desmidiales; family Closteriaceae; genus Closterium; species Closterium sp. Naga37s-1. The sequence goes on from CANJKZ010000006.1 coordinate 2,286,158, forward strand.
GTCCCGCAGTTCCCTCCACGTTCTCCTCTGCGGCCGGTTGCTGCGGAGCTTGGGGGTGCTCCTACGGGAGGTACTGGAGGCCCCGGGGGTGTCGCTAGTGGAGGTGCTGGTTCTAGTAGTGCTGGAGCTGGAGGCACTGGCACTGTGGCGCCTACACCTCGCACTGTACGTTTCCTGACCCGTGAGCAGCGTCTCCTCCGGTTGGAGAGGGAGGAGCGTGAGCGGTTTGAGAGGGCACAGGAGCAGCAGCAGCAGCAGCAGCAGCAGCAGCAGCAGCAGGAGCAGCAGCAGCAGCAGCAGCAGCAGCAGCAGCAGCAGCACCAGCAGCGGCAGCAGGAGCAGGAGCAGCAGCAGCAGCTACAGCAGCAGGAGAAAGTAGAGGAGGAGTCACAGCAGCAGCACGAGAGGGTAGAGCAGGAGTCTTGGTCGCAGCAGCGGGTGCTGCTGCAGCCGCAGCAGGAGAGGGTAGAGGAGGAGTCACGGCCGCACCAGGAGAGGGTAGAGCAGGAGTCCCGCCCGCAGCAGCAGGTGCAGTTACAGATCCAGAAGGAGAGAGTACAGGAGGAGTCACGGCTGTTATAGTCACAATAGGCTTGAATGTGCCTAAAACGAAAGATAGAGAGCACAGACGGATTTCTGCACAGCGTCTTCAAACGTTGATAGCGTTCTGCTCACAGCTGCAAATGACTTGATTCAAATTGGATCTGGAGCGTCTTTACGTTGTCTACAATTAGCAATTTAGATTGCACGATTTGATAAAGAATTGACGACACAGCGTTGGTTTGAACGAACGGTACTATGGCAGCCACTATAGTCTTAGAACACAAGATCGGAAGAGTTACGAGTTGGGAATGACTCCCAGCTCCTACAAACCCCAAGAGCCGAGGTACAGTGATGTGGAACAGTGCCACACTGTCCCCAACCACGAAGGGTCTCGAAACTACCCTTCACTAGGGCCTACACCAAGTGAAATGTTACACTACACAAAGTAATGTAACTATCTTCAATATCTTGAGGTGTACCCTTTTGGCAAGCTTCGAAATCACTTGAGGCTTGACACCAAGGCTCGGGCTCTTCATCACAAACTCATCCTTGAGTTCTTGATGGGTCTTCTGCACACACCTGCGACACGCCGAACGTTCGACACAGGACAAAATAGAAACCGCGCACGACAAAATAGAAACCGCGCGCGAGACACAAACGACCGCGTAACACGCGTCTAGCGATAACTCGCTATTGACTCGACACACACACTCGACATCATGACTCAACATTCACACACAATTATAAGCATGAAATATATATTATCCCATGCCCTCATACCATTCCATACACACACACATTCACGCACACGGACAACAAGCCGAGTGCAAACCGTAGGGTTGCACCAACAAACTCCCCCTCGGATTGTTGGCCTTAGGATATGTTGCTCTCTCAGTTCAGAGCCATCCCAGCCAGCTTGCAACACTTCCAATGCTGCTGCTCCACCAGCCTCTTGGTCATCATGTCAGCCGGCTACCCCGTGGTCTTCACGTAGCGCAACTCAACTTCACCCGCGGTTACCATGCTCCTCGTCCAATGCCACTTCACCCTCATGTGCTTCGTGAGTCCATGCAACACAGGGTTCTTAGCAAGAGCAATGGCACCCTGGCTGTCACAGTACAGTGGGGTAGGTCCTTGCTGCTCCTCCCCCAATTCAGCCAACAAACGCCGCTGCCACACAATCTCCCGTACGGCACGGAAGAGTGCCATGTACTCGGACTCCACCGAGCTCAAAGCTTGGTCAACCTGCTTCTTGCTCTCCCAAGCAGTTGGGCCTCCACCAACACAGCATATGAAGCCTCCCACACTTGTCATGTCCTCTGGTTCTGATGCATATGAAGCATCCGAGTAGGCGGTGAGGAACAAACGCCCGGGTTCAACACCATCCGCGCCCTTTTGGCGCCTTTGTGCCGCCGCCGAGTATTGCAGCCCAACGGTCGGTGTTTGGCCAAGATACTTGGCCACCCTCATTCCAGCTGCTACCTGCTCCTCATTAGGGCATTGCACAACCCTAGCCAGCTGCCCGGTAGCAAACGCGACGTCCGGTCGGGTGTTTACCGCCGCATACATGAGGCTGCCCACCAACGAGTGAAATCGGCGCCTCTCCTCTTCACCAACGCTCTCCTCCTCTGGTCCCTTCACACACTTGAACCCAGAGGGAAAGGGTGTAGCCACATGGCCTTCACTCTGCCCAAAGTTGGCAGCCAATGCCTCCAGGTACTTTCGTTGATGCACCCGCATGCACCGCTTCTCCACATCTCGTTCGATGTGGAGCCCAAGGTAGAAGCTCACGTCACCAAAGGCCTTGCACTTGAACTTGTCTTGAAGCTTCAGCATCACCTCCTTCACAAGGTCAGAAGAGGGTGAGAAAATGAGGATGTCATCCACATAAACCACCATGAAACTCCTCTGCTCCCCCTCGCCAAGCATGAACAAGGAGTGATCGGCCGTTGAGGGAGTGAAGCCGATCCCCTCCAACACTTCGCGCAGCTTCATGTACCATTGCCTAGGGGCCTGCTTCAGCCCATAGAGGGCCTTCTTCAGCTTCCACACTCTGCCACTACCATCATCAAACCCCTCTGGCTGCGCCATAAAAATCTCCTCCTCAAGGATGCCGTTAAGGAATGCCGTTACGATGTCCATTTGCTTTACTACCCATCCTTTGATGGCGGCTCCCGCGAATAGGGTTCGCAGCGTCGTCGGCTTCACCACAGGGGCAAACAGCTCCTTGAAGTCCACCTTCTCCTTCTGCTGGTACCCCTTGGCTACAAGCCTAGACTTGTAGCGCTCGATCTTGCCGTCGGCATCCGACTTGATTTTGAAGAGCCACTTGGACGTTATCGCCGTACGCCCCTCCGGTAGCTCCACCAATTCAAACGTGTCATTCTCCTCGATGCTCTTCAGCTCACTCTCCATGGCCTTCTTCCACTCCTCAGCATCACTACTCTCCAAAGCCTCCTTGAGAGTTGCTGGTTCTCCCAGCATCTCCACCGGAGAGAAGAACGCGAAGGCACACTCCTCGTAGTCACTCTCCTCGTCGTCTCCGACCATCATTGCCGCTCCGGCCAGGGCTGTCTTGCCCTGCTTTCCCGGCGCATCATAGGTCAGCCTATTAGGGGGTTGAACTCTCCTCTTCCCCCTTCCTTCCTCCTCAGCTGCAGGGACTTGAAGGCCTTGGCGTTGCTGCGGTGTGGCTCGAATCCGTGGAGCACTCGTAGTACGGGAAGGGAGTGACGGTGCACGCTCGCTCACTTGCTGCACCTCCTCCTCTTCTTCCTCTGCATCATTGGCCTCCTCTCCCCCATTCACAAGGGAGGATTGCCTTGTGGTTGTGCTGCCGCTGCTCAGCTCCAAAGGCAGCTCCACATGCTCCAAACCGGAACTCTTCACCTCCCCAAACCGCACGCCTATCTTCGCCTCATTCTCCGCCTTCCAATCCTTGTACATGAAGTTCTCCATGAACTTGCAGTCCCTGCTCACCAAGAACTTCTTGGTGAATGGGTCCCAAAGAAGCCATCCCTTGCTGTTTTGAGCCATGCCCAAGTGCACGGCCCACACCGCCTTGGCACCAAGCTTGTTGTGCCGAAGATGCTTAGGCACGAGCGCCATGCACATGCACCCGAACACCCGAAGCATATCCACCTTTGGCTTCCTTCCTAGCCAATCCACATAGGGCACCCATTTGTCTGCTCCCACATGAGTCAAGGCTCTGTTCTTGGCCACACACGCGCTCCGCACCGCATCAGGCCAGAAATAGTCGGGTAGCCCGGCTTCAATGAGCAACCCGCGTGCCGCCTCCGTGATTGTGCGGTTCGCTCGCTCGGCGATGCCGTTCATTGCAGGGGAGTATGGCATGGTGAGGGAGTGCCGAATACCATTCTTCTTCAGCCACAACCCAAACTCCTTGCTCAGGAACTCTCCCCCTCGATCGGTGCGGATTGACTTGACTAGACGGTCTTGTTGCCGCTCCACCATCGGGAACCAATCCGTCTTCAACGTTTCAGCCACGTCGCTCTTCTTGGCCAGCACGTACACCCAAGTCATGCGGGTGTAGACGTCGACAATGGTGAGAAAATACTCAGCTCCAGCAGCTCCAAGCTTCAGGGGGCCCACCACGTCCATCACCACCTCATCAAGCGGTGCCTTTGCCGTTGCCTCCGAACTAGGGAACGGAAACCGGGTGAACTTGGCTTGAATGCACGTCGGGCAGCCAAGCACCTCATCGGGCTCCCCCTTCACACGTATGCCAGCAACCATCTCATTCTTCACTAGCTGCTGCAAGATGGGCAGGGCCACATGCCCCATGCGCCGATGCAAGGTGAGCCAATCACACTCCCCCGTAGCCGAAGTTGGATTGGAGAATGCCGCGCTCGCAATAGCGCCCCACATACTCTCTCCGTAGTCCTCCTCCGCTGCTGCCTCTGGGTTCTCCTCACCCTTTTGCTGCTCCTTGGTTGCTGCACCACTCTCCTTAGGTTCACTGAACTTGCTGGTCCCTCCAGGTTTGCTCTTCTTGAGCTCATTCTCCTTAGCGCGACCGTTCGCGCCATCGTCGCTACCGACCGCTCCATCCTTGGTGCTGATGCTTGCTGCCACTTGCCTCTCCTTAGGCATAGGGACCACTGGGATCTGCCACATCTCGTTGTAGACATCCCTGTCCTCATGAAGGTCCCAAAGAATTCGATCGCCAAGCCTTGCGGTGTAGGTCTTGGCTCCCTTCGAGTTCGTGTCCATGCCGGCCTTTGCCAACCGCCGCACGGAAATCAGGTTTGCAGCAAGGCTGGGCACCCAAAGCACGTTCTTGAGGCCCACCATCTTCCCATCAGCACCCTTGAACATGGCCTTGCCCATGCCTTTCACCTCTGCTCGCTGCCCCAAAGCCGATGTGACATGCTTCACCGGTGACGGCTCGAGTTCGGTGAGCAAGTCCGGGCGAGGTGTCATGCTATAGGTAGCGCCACTATCAATCACCCAATAGTCCAGGGGGTGTAGGGTCACCTTCCCCACAGCTGCTGGCTCCTCAAAGCCTTCATCCTTCTCTGGACCAGCCGGTACTTGCGTCGACACGAAGTAGAATAGACCCGGGTATCGATCGTCGCTCGGGTCCTTGTCGTTGTCTCCGCTCTTCATGTTTGCAGCTCCGCCACCGCGACCGCCACGGCCTCCACGGCCTCGTCCTCTCCCTCCTCCTGCTCCTCTACCCTCTTGGCCTTGAGCAGGGGTCCAACCATCAGGGAGTTTGTAGCAGTCGCGCCACATGTGTCCGCTCTTGTGGCAATAGTGACACTCGCCGTCGAATCGGCCGCGACCGCGTCCGTAGCTCTTGTCGTCGCTGCCGTAACCGCCACTCCTGCGGCCTCCGCCGAAGTTGCTGCCACCAAACCTTCCTCCCCCTCGTCCTCTGCCTCTTCCTTGACCATATCCACGGCCGATGCTCGCTGCCCCAGCGCCATCCGCACTCGCCAACTCACGGCGGCGGAAATCCTCTTGAAGGATAGCTCGCTTCACGTCTTCAAGCGAGAGGCGGGGCAAGTCGCGATTAAGGTTGATGATGAGCGAGGACCATGACTCTGGGAGTAAGGCCAGCAACTTGGTCTTCTTTTGGAGCTCACTATAGTTCAAATCAGCTCCCTCAAGCCGCGTCAACAAGTCGAAGAATTTCTGCACCCCTTCTTCAACCGCTTCGTCTTCTTCAATTCGTAGTGCCGCCATTTGCCGTTCCAACACCACCGCTACCGCCGCTGTTGCAGGAGCATGTACACCCTTGAGAGCAGCCCATGCCTTTGGTCCTTTCTCTGGTTCACGCTGGAATGGCTTGATGTGACGGATCTGACTGCTCCCCAACGCTTGCCCAAGTAAGAGATAGCCTTGTGCGCTCTTCCGCACCCACGGGCTCTTCTCCGGGTCGTTCTCGGGGCGCTTCTCCGTTCCTTCCATCACCTCCAGCAGGTCATAGTGGTCAAAGATGTTCTCCATCTTGAAGGACCATTCAGCAAAGTTGTCACCGTTGAACTTGTCAAGCCCAAACACCCTAGGCTCATCCCTAGGTGGGCCAAGACTTGGTTGCATGGGCGCCATGGCTGAATCACGGGGTTGGCCTTGAGCTTGAGCTTCTCCACTGCCACCAGCACCTCTGCCACCCCTTTCCTCAGGTCCATACATTGTCGAAACTGCTCCAAGGGGCTCTGATACCACTTGTTATAGTCACAATAGGCTTAAATGTGCCTAAAACGAAAGATAGAGAGCACAGACGGATTTCTGCACAGCGGCTTCAAACGTTGATAGCGTTCTGCTCACAGCTGCAAATGACTTAATTCAAATTGGATCTGGAGCGTCTTCACGTCGTCTACAATTAGCAATTTAGATTGCACGATTTGATAAAGAATTGACGACACAGCGTCGGTTTGAACGAACGGTACTATGGCAGCCACTATAGTCTTAGAACACAAGATAGGAAGAGTTACGAGTTGGGAATGACTCCCAGCTCCTACAAACCCCAAGAGCCGAGGTACAGTGATGTGGAACAGTGCCACACTGTCCCCAACCACGAAGGGTCTCGAAACTACCCTTCACTAGGGCCTACACCAAGTGAAATGTTACACTACACAAAGTAATGTAACTATCTTCAATATATTGAGGTGTACCCTTTTGGCGAGCTTCGAAATCACTTGAGGCTTGACACCAAGGCTCGGGCTCTTCATCACAAACTCATCCTTGAGTTCTTGATGGGTCTGCTGCACACACCTGCGACACGCCGAACGTTCGACACAGGACAAAATAGAAACCGCGCACGACAAAATAGAAACCGCGCGCGAGACACAAACGACCGCGTAACACGCGTCTAGCGATAACTCGCTATTGACTCGACACACACACTCGACATCATGACTCAACATTCACACACAATTATAAGCATGAAATATATATTATCCCATGCCCTCATACCATTCCATACACACACACATTCACGCACACGGACAACAAGCCGAGTGCAAACCGTAGGGTTGCACCAACAACGGCCGCACCAGGAGAGGGTAGAGCAGGAGTCCCACCCGCAGCAGCAAGTGCAGTTACAGACCCCGCGGGAGAGAGTACAGGAGGAGTCACGACCTCAGCAGGAGAGGGTAGCGCAGGAGTCCCGCTCGCAGCAGCGGGTGCAGCTGCAGTCGCAGCAGGAGAGGGCAGAGGCGGAGCCACAGGAGCAGCAGCAGGGGCCGGTGCCGTCGCAGCAGACGCCAGAGGAGACGGAGCAGCAGCGACTGCGACTACACGACCTCCCCGACCCAGCACCTGCACGCTTTGTTCGTGGTCCCCTACCGTCCCCTCCTGTTCCCCCTATTGAGTCCCTTTCCTCGTCCCAGTGGACTCGTCGTTCTCCCCTCAGTCGTGCTGTGTCCCCAGAGCGTCGTCGGTCCCGTTACCGTGCAGAAGGTCCGTTCCACCTTGTTCTTCGCTCTCGTGTTCCACCTCCTCCTGTCCTTGCACAGCCCCCTGAGTCGTCCCTCACTGTGCTTCACGACCCGTTGTCCGACTACCTCCGTGCCTCCCGTCCTGTCGTCTCCCGTGTTTTGTCCGCGTTGGTCACTCACCCGACTGCACCTCTGTCGTCTGTTTCGGCACTTGTTACCACTGTCGCTGGCTTTGCCTCTTCCCACCGCCTTGACTACGCCGCTCACTTGGTGAGTGGCCCTGCTCGTTCTCCGTTCCCTGGGGGTGCTCTTGTTTTTCCCCTAGAGGTCCTCGAGGACAGGCAGTTCGAGCTTGGTTTTCTTGCGGCCGCTGTTCCTCATCTCTGCACCATGCTACTTGCCCCTGAGGAGGATCCAGCCGCCCTTGACATCCTGATCCCTCGCACTCACGCCGAGGCGGTCTCGGGACCCTGGGCTTCGTACTGGATAGCAGCTGAGGAGGCAGAGATGGCATCTTATAGGTCCACAGGCACTTACGTCGACGCAGTCCCACCACCTGGGACGAACGTCGTCAATGGCCGATGGCTCTACAAGGTGAAGCGGCCGCCTGGATCACCACCTGTGTTCAAGGCGCGCTATGTGGCGAGAGGCTTCAGTCAGCGAGAGGGGGTGGACTTCTTCCAGACCTTCGCTCCCACCCCGAAGATGAGTACTCTTTGGGTGTTGCTGCATATTGGAGCCCAGCGCGACTACGAGTTGCACTCCTTGGACTTCTCCACCGCGTTCCTTCAGGGGAGCCTGCACGAGCAGATCTGGCTGCGTCACCCGCCTGGCTTCACTGACTCTTTCCCACCTGGGACCCAGTGGCAGCTGCGTCGACCAGTCTATGGCCTGCGTCAGGCTCCACGTGAGTGGTACGACACACTTCACTCGACCCTTGCAGCGCTTGACATCTTTCCGTCGTCTGCTGACCCGTCACTGTTCGTTCGCCGTGGCTCGACCCCGTTCTTTGTCCTGGTCTACTTCGACGACCTGGTGTTCGCCACTCCCGACCGACGCGCGCTGGCCTCCGTGAAGGAGGAACTGCAGAGGAGACACACTTGCACTGACCTTGGTGAGCTGCAGCACTACCTTGGCCTGCAGATCACCAGGGACAGGGCAGCTCGCACCATTACGCTGACTCAGTCGCATATGGTCGAGCAGATCCTCACGCGGTTTCGCTTCCCGTTCTCCAAGGTACAGCTCACTCCTCTTGGTGTGGATCATGGGCTCATGGCTCCACCTTCGGACGAGTCATTTGAGTCCAGTGGTCCATATCCTGAGCTGGTGGGTTGTCTCATGTACCTGATGACATGTACTCGCCCAGACCTAGCTTACCCTCTTAGCGTACTTGCGCGCTTTGTTGCGCCTGGGAGACACCGACCGTCCCACTGGTACGCTGCTAAGAGGGTGGCGAAGTATGTGGCGAGTACATCAGGCATGGGACTTGTCCTTGGAGGGAAGCAGCCAGTTACACTTACAGGTTACTCGGACTCGTCGTGGGCCGACGACGCGGAGACGCATCGGTCTACACAGGGGTACTCCTTTAGCCTCGGGGCAGGTGCTGTTTCGTGGCGGTCGACTCGGGCGACGTCCGTCGCCGGTTCCAGCTGTGAGGCAGAGGTTTACGCTGCGGCCATGGCCGCTCAGGAGCTTCGCTGGCTGTTTTTCCTTCTCATCGACCTTGGTGAGCGGCCTCGCTCTCCCCCAGTCTTGTTCGCTGACAACAGGTCTGCCGTCCTGTTGTGTGAGGAGCCCCGACTGGTTGGGAAAGCGAAGCACATCCAGCTTCGTTATTTCCTTCTGCGTGAGTTGCAGCAGCGTGGCCAGGCACTCGTACGACGTGTGGTCTCTGAGGCCAACACTGCAGATATCTTCACCAAGCCGTTGCCACCTTGTGATCACCAGCGTTTCTGCACCCAGCTTGGCCTTGTGCGGGCCCGTCCTCACTTGCTTACGTAGATGCTTTGTCCTTATTGTCTTGTACTCTTGCATCTTAATATATTTGCTATATATTTGCATGTGAACTGGCCTTGTGGCTCTTTTGCTTGCTCTCAGACTGTGTGTGTCCTTGAGACCCACCCTGAGATATGTGTTGTCTTTCCACGGGGTTACCGTCACCTAGACTATGGGGGTGTGTCAACATATATTTTATATGTGTTGTTTAGGTTAGTCTAGGTGTTACATTTCTACTTCCTTGCATGATTAGGGTTTGCTATATCTAGGGTTGTACTTCACATTTTCTATCAATTCATTCTTATCGTAACAATTACAAACCGCGCAGACTTTTACACATGGAGCTTTGAATTAGAGTTATTATTACAAATCGCGCAGATCTACTACTACTAGAGGCCTGGAGGTACCTCACGAAGATGAACCAGCCGAAGGATTCGGTCACATCTAGCAGGCTCTTGCAGCAACTCATGGAGATGAATATGGGGCATGGGAAAACGCAAATTCATTCATTCATTGTTGTCGTAGCATTCGCGATCAAATCGCGAAGCACAGAAGCACCATGTCCGAAGAAATATCCTTCAACATAGTGCTCCATGGACTCAGGCCAGAGTGGAGGCCCTGCAAGGCGCTACTCCGATAGCAAGGAGCAATTTCATAAGCTCCCCGCCCTTCTCGTCGAACAGCAAGATATGGACTCAAACAACAAAACAAATTCCACGTCGAGACGAGAACGCCTCGCCTTCTACACGGACAACAGAGAACAGCGAAGACAACCGCAATGCCACTACTGCAAAACTTGCAAGACCTTTGGGCACTCAACGAATTGATGCAGATCCTGATCCAACACACCCCACCCAAACTCCAATCACCACAATGATTGGGTCGGCCAACAAGATGCACGCCAGCCTCAACAAACTCCATGTCCGCCGGCACAGCAACCGCCACAAACATCACATGTGGGAGGAACAACAAATATCATTAGCAACATAGCAATGCATCGCACAAGGGGGGAACGTCATGCACGGTCACCAAAACTTGACCCAAAGAAAGTCGTCGGCAAGCCAATACAGTCTGAAGAGGACAACCCTATTACCGCCCACCACGACTACATTGACGATGCGGCTTGCACCATCCCCTGTGTCTTCCTTGGTTTCCCAGTCGACTCTCCTAACTTTGCGTTTTACCATCCACCCCTCCACCATTTCCTCGACTCCCGTGACGAGCGGTTTGATGACTCAGTGTCTTAGTATGCTCGCTACCCCTATCCAGATCTCCCGGCCCCCCCTCCTCCCCTTTTCCTCGCACCCTCTCCTCCTCCAGCTCCCGCTCCTCCGGAACCCCCACCCCCCCGTGGTCCTGCCCGTCAAGTGTGTCTCGCGCTACCCCTCTACCATCGGCCGCCCGCCAGGTAGCGTCTCCCTCCCCGCAGTCCTCTTCTCAGTCCCTTCAGCAGCCTTCGGCACTTCCGCGATAGGTTATTGTGTGTTAGAAGGAAATGCTGCCATGAGCAACAAAATGTCTGCGCTGGGATTCGAACTCGTGGCCTTCAAATCTGTCCTGAAAGTGTCTCAGGACAGATTCAGGACAGTTTCTGCTAAGGCGCTGGTTATGGTGCACACGAGTTTCAAACTGGAGACCTTTTGATTCAAGTGTCCCGAAAGTGTCTTGTCAGGACAGATTGGGGACAGTTTGGGGACGGATTGGGGACAGTTTGGCGAAATCGATCTCGGGTCGCGTTCGGTTTGAAACTCGGCAGCGAAGTGTCGAAGTCAACGGAATTCGCACGGGAGTTACAGTCGGTGGTCGACGGAATTCTTGTCGCGGGAATTCGTGTCTACGGAATTCCAGTCAATGGAATTCGCTCGGCGAAATTCAAGGCTCCGAATTTCGCGTCGACGAAATTCAACATGCGACCCGAGTCGACACTTTCTTGTGTGCTTTTATTTTGTATTGCGTCCTAGTATAAAACCAGAGAGCAAAAACCAGAAATCAACCAAGTCATTATCACTGCTATGTTTGTGTGTATCTCTGACTATAGTGGACCGTTTCCTGCAATCTTTGGTGCGTTGGAATCGTGCTTCTGAGCTCTATCAAGTTGCTATAGTAGTGGAACTCTACATGGTATCAGAGCTGCGTTATCTGCGTCGATCCAACTAGCGGCTTGATTTCGTCCTCCCTCACTTCGTCCCCTTGTTGGTGTGGCCGACGCTCGTTTTGACCGCGGATGGAGTGGTTAACGAGCGCCGAGGGCCTGAATGCCCGTCAGGAGCTGGAGGTGTCTGTTCGTGAGCACCACCCTAACTTGCGTGATGAGGAGGTCGACCTCATTGTGGACGGTCGTCTACTACGCATGGTTTGGGAGCGCGCGGCGGAGCAAGCACCTTCGAGCGGCCAGCAAGGAGGAAGTGGTGTAGGAGGAGCTGTGCACGAAGCTCCAACTGCCGTGGGCATTGGCGGAGGAGCTGTTGCACTGAACGTTGACGTGGGATTGATCGGGACGAGCTACAGTCAATTCAAGTTTGGAGTTGAACACATCTCCGTGACGCCGCTGCTGGAGGGAAGGCACGACCTTACCGCGTGGGTCAGCACCATCCGAACTCAGCTCCAGTGTGCTGATTTGTGGCAGTTTTGCAACGGGACAGCACCAAGCCCTGCCCCGAACAACCCCTTGCAACAAAGGGAGTACGCAAAGGGCCAAATGCTTGCATTCATGGTGCTAAACCGATGTGTTTCTCCACCCATCCGAATGTCCATCTCTGGTTTCTCTCAGCAAGAGAAAGCCGAGCAGCTAGCATGGGCATATATCTTGTCGACTTATCAAGTTCGTGAACTCTCACGTGCTCTCACGCGAACTCTCACGCGAACTCTCACGCGCTCTCTGACACTCTCTGACGTGCTCTCTCATGCGCACACTCAAGCGCTCTCACTCGCTCACTCACGCGCTCTCTCACGCGCTCTCTTATGCGCTCTCTCACGCGCGCTCTCACGCGCTCCCTCACGTGCACTCTCATGTGCACACTCACGTGCACTCTCATGTCCTCTCTCCTGCACTCTCTAACGCACTCTCGGACACGCTCTCTCATGCTCTCTCAAGTGCTCTCTCAAGCGCACTCTCACGCGCTCCCTCACGCGCACTCTCTCGCGCATTCTCTCTATCACGCACTCTCTCACGCGCTCTCTCGCGCACTCTCTCACACGCTCTCTCGTGCACTCTCTCACGCGCTCTCTCGCTCGCACTCTCACTCGCCCTCTCACGCGCTCTCCCACGCGCACTCTCACGCGCACTCTCATGCGCTCTCTCACATGCTCTCTCACGCAATCTCTCATGCGCTCTCTCACATGCTCTCTCATGTAATCTCTCATGCGCTCTCTCACGGGCTCTCACGCATTCCGTCGCACTCCCTCTTGCGCACTCTCTTGCGCATTCTCTCTCTCACGCGCTCTCTCATGCACACTCTCTCGCACACTCTCACGCGCTCTTTGATGCAATCTCTCACGCGCTCCTTCACAGCTCTCTCACGCACTCTCTCACACATTCTCTCACGCGCTCTCTGACACGCGCTCCCTCACGTGCTCTCTCACGCACTCTCTCATGCACTCTCTCACGCGCTCTCTCACGCGCTCTCTCACGGACTCTCACGCACTCCCTCACGTGCTCTCTCTCGCGCACTCTCTTGCGCATTCCCTCTGTCACGCGCTCTTTCTCGCGCACTCCCACGCGCTCTCTCATGCGCTCGCTGACGCGCTCTCTCTCGTGCACTCTCACGCGCACTCGCTTCTCTCACGCGCTCCCTCACGCGCTCTCTCACGCGCACTCTCACGCGCTCTCTCACGCGCTCGCGCTCTCTCACTCGCACTCTCACGCGCACTCTCACGCGCACTCTCACGCGCACTCTCACACGCTCTCACACTCTCCCTCACGCGCTCTCTCACGCGCTCTCTCACGCACTCTCTCACGCGCTCTCGCACGCGCTCTCGCGTGCGCACTCTCACGCGCTCCCGTGCACACGCTCCCCCTCGCGCTCCTCTTCTTTACGCGCTCCTCTTCTTTAAATAGAAGTGCAATGCAAGAGGAGACGAATTGACTAACAAAAATTACAAGGCGAGCAGAAAAGAAAAAATATATAAGGGGGCGGGAGGATTAAAGGACCGAGAACGCACCTGATAATTACAATGCCTCAGAAAACAACCCTCGCTGGCGCACCAACCCGCGCACACGCACCAAACAGCGCTCGCGCACCCACCCGAGCTCGCGCACCGACCCGCCGTCGCGCACCAACTCGCGCACACGCACCAAACAGCGCTCGCGCACCCACTCGAGCTCGCGCACCGACCCACCCTCGCGCACCAACTCGCGCTTGCGCTCGTGCACCTGTCGCCAGAGGCGACGGCAAGGAGGAGGGAGAGGCGATGATGGGGAGGAGGGAGAGGCGATGGCGGGAGGGAGGGAGAGGTGACGGCGGGGAGGATGGAGAGGCGACGGCGGGGAGGAGGGAGAGGCGACGGCAGGGAGGAGGAGAGGCGACGGCGGGGAGGAGGGAGAGGCGACGGCAGGGAGGAGGAGAGGCGACGGCGGGGAGGAGGGAGAGGCGACGGCAGGGAGGAGGAGAGGCGGCAGCGGGAGGAGGAGAGGCGACGGCGGGGAGGAGGGAGAGGCGATGGCGGGGAGGAGGAGAGGCGACGGCTGGGAGGAGGAGAGGCGACGGCGGGGAGGAGGAGAGGCGACGGCGGGGAGGAGGAGAGGCGACGGCGAGGAGGAGGAGAGGCGACGGCGGGGAGGAGGAGAGGCGACGGCGGGGAGGAGAGGCGACGGCAGGGAGGAGGAGAGGCGACGGCGGGGAGGAGGAGAGGCGACGGCAGGGAGGAGGGAGAGGCGACGGCGGGGAGGTAAGGGAGAGGAGATGGCAGGGTGGATGGAGACGGCGGGTAGTGAGGGAGAGGATACAGCTGGATGGGAGCGAGAGCGACGGCTAGGTGGGAGAAGAACTGGCAAGAAATTGGGGTGGGGGGGAGGAAAAGGAGTAGGAGCAGAGCAGGTGCTTGTCGAGAGGAACCAAGAACAACAACCAAAGAAAAGACAGCGCCGAATTCGAGCTGTGAAAGAGACGGATGCCAGCGCAGAACGAGAAAAATTCTGCCAGCGCAGAACGAGGGCGTTATGCCACCCAACGCCATTCAACTAGCTGACACATCAGATACACTAGTTGCAACGCCCAACCCGCTATAATAACCTGATTGAACAGTGGAGTTAAGTTGTTGGTGAATTCAAATTATTTTTATTAAAATTACAAAAAGAACATAATTGTCCAGAGTGTTCCATAATCAATTAACACTGAAAAGAAATTGAAGGGAAGAAAAAATCTATACAACATTTTCCTTCATTATAGGGGAATATAGAGCCTGTCATGTTTTAAGAAAAAAATGAAAAACTTAATGAATTGCTTCTATAAGCAAAATGTAGTTACAATGTACTCTATAATAATGTTTCTAACACAAGGGATACAGCTCTATGCAACCCTTCCGACGTAAACGTCGAGTCTTGTTTGGACTGCGCTTCGCTTCCCAACTGATCACAATTTTTGGGGGGGTAGACGTCCCTCAGCGACTAACACCGCTGCTTGTGTACTCTCTCGTAAGCACAAACAGCCACGACAGAGGCTACCGCAGAGCAAGCCCGACACCCTCGCCATGGACGAAACCTGCTGCATTGCGCTCGCGACGTTGACGCACGAGCCTCTCGACGAACTCATGCGCCAGCTGGAGGAATCTATGCTCGAAATTGCGACACTCACAGCATAGCGTGATTCCGCACGACAGCAGTCGACGGCGAATGCACCAGCACTGGCACCAGCAAGCGCACCTACACAAACCGAAGTACCCATCATCATCTCATATAGGACACCATCGGAACACGACAGCGTGGGACAGCGCTCAGTAGCAATCAGTGATGGCGCCCTCCAATCTATGCCGGGCATGGAGCAGACCAGGGAGGCACCGGGCACAAATTCACCTCACAAAGCCCGTCGTCATATCAGAAGTGCAGCACATGTCGGCAACAATGACATCTATGAGCTGATGCCACTCAAGCCACAGCGCTCGATCTGTTTCGATCCTAGCCAGCGTGGAGGTCTGACAATTCAGTCGTGGATGTTCACGATGAACGTTTTTTTTTTTTTTTTTTTTTTTTTTTTTTACGTGAATTACGTCACGCCGGATGAAGCAAAGATTTAGTACGCAGTTTCCTTGCTGCGCGGGCCTGCCATGGAGCGGTGGCGAGTTATCGTAACATCGCCGAGCGCCTACGACCCGATGTCGTAAGGGGAAAGGCCCTCGGGGCCGGCTGTCACCTGGAGTTTGTTCTGCAAAGTCGCCCAATACCGCATGTGGGACGTGTGGTGCGCAGGGCTACGGGCGCGTTTCGAGCCGATCGCGGCTTCGATCTCAGCAAGCCAGAGGCTATGCACTGGTGACAGCTTGGGTTGGTTCAAAACGACACCAACTAGTAGGCTTCGATTAGCAAGTATGAGAGGACCGAGACTTCACATTGATTTTCAATCTTGAACTGGCAGCAAACGTGGGCACAATACGGCAATCGCGTGCAGTTATCGTTGTCATGCCACCAGCAAACTTACCGTCAAACCGAACGGACCAATCAGATTCTGGAGCAACCGTTTTGCACTAATTGCCCTAAACTGCCTTAGTGTGAGGGTTCACTCCCGATGCTGGAACGTGCGTATGACAACGCACCCTCAGCAACGACCAACCAGTTACCCTTCTAACTCCATATGGGATGATCCGGTGGTACCCTCGTCCAGTACACCCGAACTGCAAGCTGCCCGTGATGAAGGAGCAGAGTTCATTCCCAAAGCAAATACCATCGCCATCCGCAACGCCGATAGGCATCGAAGGGATTTACCTATTAATGTCGAACAGCTGGTAATTCTGGGCACGAAGAACCTCTGGTTGCCCCAATCGGCAAAACTTCGTCCGAGATTCGTGGAACCGTTCCGCATCATTAAGACACTGACATCTGACACGAAAAAAACTATTGTTGCCTGATTGGCAAATTCATAATGTCACATGTTACATTTGCTGATAGGGTGTAATGAGGCATGCTCTAGAGGGTACAACCCACTTAGGGTTTCCCATATGTACCCAACCTTGTGCTAGGGCATTCATTCCGCTGTTTCACTCCTTGATATGGTATTCGAGCAGTTTCATTCCAGCTGCACTACTGCCTCTTCGTGCGCACTGCCCTACTGTCATGCTACTACCACTGTTGTGCTGCTGCTGCCGCACCGCCCCACGCTGCCCTGCACGCCTGCCTAGCAGTGTCGCGCTGCCCAGCACGCACTGCCCCGCGCTGTCCCGCGCGCGCTGCGCTGCGCTGCTGTGCTGCCCTGCGCGTGCCGTCCGAGCGTTGCCGCGCTGCCGCCCACGCCGCCGCCCGCGCTGCCTCACTACACTGCCCAGCCTCTGCCACCCGCGCTGCAGCCTGCCCTGCGGCACTGCTGTCAGCGCTGCCACCTGCGCTGTAGCCCACGCACTGCCAGCTGCCGCCAGCTGCCCGATGCTGGCCCACTGCTGCCCGTGCACCGCCCCGCACTACCGCTCGCTGCCGGCCCGCTGCAGCCCGCTGGCCGCCCGCTGCCGTGCCACCTGCTGCCGCCTTGCCGCGCCACACCGCCCTACTGCGCCAAACCGCCCTTTTGAGTCGCGCCGCGTCGTGCCGTGCGCCGTACCGTCGTCGCGAAACACCTTCCTACTTACCACCGCGCCGCGTCGCCCTACCTATTGTCGCGTCGCGCCAAGCTACCGCTCTGCCTGCTGCCGTGCTATTCCCCAAGCCGTTGTCCGTGCCTAAATATGCGGCTAGTTCCTAGTGCTGCTTCCTGACCTAGTTTCTACCATGGTGACTGTCACTGTCCTTACATTTGACGCGCAGGGGCGCCCTATATATTTCGATTCATGGCTAGAGGACCTGCACCTGTACCTGCAAAGCGTTACCGATGACGATGCCTCGCTGTTTGAGCACACGTCAGGGTCCTTCAAAGCCCCCAAGCCTCCAGTAGAGCATGCCGTTATCGCTGCAGAGGATGTGCAGAAGAAATACTGCGCTGACCGCCTTACCTGCATACAGCGGGCGACACGCGACGCCATTAGTACGCTTGCAGTCCGCACTCACCTCTCGCCCGACTAGAAGGTCCACTTTTGCCGGGTGAAGTCGACCGAGGCGTTCGATGCCACTGTAGTTAAGCGCTACTCCTCCCCCTCCTCTGGCACCCTAGGTCGTCTTGCGTTGCCGTTTCTCCTCCCTGGGCTATCGGACTTCACCACTATAGTTGACCTCATGACCCATCTGAGCTCCTTTCACAGTCACTACTGTGCTGCTCTCCTGCCATAGTTTCTGGCTGAGAACCAGGTCCCCATGTACCTCACTCTGTACTTCCTTGTGACTCGCCTCTCTGGCGCCCTTCGTGTTTTTCGAGACCACTTCCTCTCCCTAGACCCCACTAGTCTCACCCTTGCCTCGTTTGAGACTCGTCTCCTCGAGCCTGAGGCTAGTGCCCGCGCTGTAGCTGCCTCTCGTGGCACCCCCAGCATCTCCTTCTTTGAGGGGTGTGCTCCCTCCCCTTTCGCATCATCTGTTTCCTCTGCTGCGTTGACTTCCTTGGTGCGGAGGAGGTCGGTGCGGCGTCCGCTCCGAGTGGGAGGCGCAACAGGGGTGGGCGTCAGAGGGGTAGGGGTGGTGGGGTTGGTGGAGGAGGCGGAGGCGGTCGGGGGGACGGGAGTGGTGGGGGTAGTGGAGGTGGCGGGGGTGGAGGAGAAGGTGGGGGTGGTGGTCGTGGTGGAGCTAGCGGAGGTGGTGGCACTATTGCGGCGTCTGGTGGAGCTGCGTCTGACGGAGCAGCGGGTGGAGGCGGCGGTTCAGAGGGTGGACTGCAGTAGCAACATCAACAACAACCGCGTCGACAGGAGACTCCCTCGCCCAGCAGGTTCATAAGTGGGTGGCTCAGTGAGGCTCTATAGGTGGTGGTGGCTCTGCTAATGGTCCTTGCCCGTAAGTGCGTCGCACTGGCTCTCAGGCCGGCGATGCCAGCATCAAGTTGGTGCACGGTGAGGCTTGCTGTTTCTGCCGTCCCGGGGATGCCTTTAGTGACAAGTTCGGTGAGCAGGCTAGGGTCCCTGGCTGGTTAGGACTGCTTAGGAGGGGCGTTAAAAGCTTTTTTTGCTTGATTGGGACAAGATCTTTGTAGGCATGTGTGACATGTATGCTGCTGGTGCTAGTGCTGAGGGTGACTATTATTCTTTTCTGTCTAGGTTAGTTTGTATAGAGGATGCTAGTGTAGGTGTTTGTGAGACTACTATTGTGTGATGCAATCATATGCATTCACGTCTGTTTGCCTCCCGTCATATACTCCTACTTTGCAAGCATGGTCTGCGTGCGTGTACGATTTTTGGTTTGACATGGTTGTCAGTAGAGCTGCACTGTGAGATCCCCGATCGATCCTAGGGGGGGTTACAGGCGCGTTTGCCTGGGGGGTTATGGGCGCACTGACCCGCTACTGAAACAAGCCCTTTTATCCCAATGGTCTAGTGGTTGGGATTCTGACATGGTATCAGAGCGGTCTCGGGTTCGAATCCCGGTGTATGCACATGTTGGCCGTTGCCACTGTGCTCAGTCCTGGGCCTCCCAGTGTGGGGGGGTGTCAGTAGAGCTGCACTGTGAGATCCCCGATCGATCCTAGGGGGGGTTACAGGCGCGTTTGCCTGGGGGGTTATGGGCGCACTGACCCGCTACTGAAACAAGCCCTTTTATCCCAATGGTCTAGTGGTTGGGATTCTGACAATGGTTTGGACTATCTGAGTGTGTATGAATGTCATTTTGCTTGAGCAGATGTCTAAAATGACTTCTATGTTGAATGGCTTTCTGACAAATCAAGAATCGTTGCAATAGGAGCAAGAACGAGAAAGTTATGATCGCTCAAAGTTTTGATTGTGATGTGGCGACTATAAATTTTTGGAGTGACTCTATATGGGGTATAGACCATTGGGGTTCAGAATATTCGTCACCTTCACTGTAGTTGATGCGAAGTGGTCGGGAGAAGCCAAACCAAGTTCGCAAGTGTGGCCAAGTTGAGGTGAGATGGATGGCATGGGTTGGAATGTGACAAGAGTCAAAGTAAGGTTGCAAATGGGGTTTGCTTGGTTCGGGACTCCTTTGGAACCTTCCCTCTCGTCCCTCTCATCCTCTTCTCTTTGGTTTCTAGATACTCTAATTCCTTGTGTGGTTCTTGATTAAAATTGTGATTGAGTTACGTTTAGCTCCAGCATACCCCCTAGCGCGCCGAAATTCATAACTCGAGATTTACTTCACTTTTTTATAAGTTTCAGATTGGGAATTGTAGCCTCGATCTATTGCTACAACATATTCGATATTGGTGAAGTTCTACTGGTGAACTTTTCGTCGACGGCGTTTCTTGTAAATTCGACAATTCTGTCCATAAATTTAGTCCAACGATTTTGAGTTATTTTGGCCCATAATCTTCCTAAACTCTGTCCTTAATCCTAACAATTGATAGCACTGGAGTTCCTGTGGAGGCGTTACTCTTGTTCATGCTGGACTCCGGAGCAACCTGGTTCTTCTTTTGCGACTGCACCACCGTCACACCGCTATCGGCACCCGTCCCTGTCACTCTGGCCGGCCCCACCTCTAGACCGGTCGCTGCGCGTAGCTCTTTTTTTTTTTTTTTATCCCGTGCCCGGCAGTCCTCTATGGCTCCCTCACACGTCTCCACCTCCCCTCGTTCGCTACGAAATTGGTGAGTATCGGTCACCTCCAGGATTTGCTAGTCACCACCTTGATTCCTGGGGGCGAGCGCGTGGCGATCTGTACGGACACAGAGACTGGAGACCACCTTGCCACATGTACGCTAAGGCCTGGGTATGACTGTACACACTGCACACTACGTTTGCTCAGGTGGCTGCGTCATGTTAGGTAGCGATGTCCTGCTCGTGTTAGTTACTCATACACTAGTCTCTTCTCTGGCACCACTGTCTTGGTCACCCCTCCCTTCCGCGCCTTTGTAACATGCACTTGCATCACCTTGTCTCTGGCCTCTTGCCGACCTTGTTCCCGCTCTCGCCGTCACTTGCACCACCGTGCACTCCCTGTGTCGAGAGGCGGCAGCGCGCTGCTCGTCAATCCTCTTCGTTTCTCCGACCACTGCTCATCTGGAGACACTGCACATGGACGTGCGGGTCCCTGCCCCCGTCCTGTGAAGAAATGAGGAAGGAAATGAATGAACTAGCAAGCAGGTGGGTACAAGTAGGAAAACCTAAAAGTGTTGTACCCCATATTGTCTACCCCACTACAGCCTACACAGACTATAGCATATGAGTTTGACACACCCCCATAGGCAAAGTGGGGGAGAACAAGAGGTCACAAGACCAGTCAAGCAAAGCAAAGCAAGCTCAGGGTGGATCACAACGTCACCACACAGTCCGAGCACAAGAACAAGGCCACAAGGCCAGTTCACATGCAAGATCATATATAAAGGTAAACAAGCAAGTGCAGGTATAGAAAGATCACAGTACAAGCAAGGTCAAGAAGTGAGCAAGTGAGGCCAAGTAGGCACAAGACCTAGCATCGTACAGAAGCGCTGATGATCACAAGGCGGAAGTGCCTTGGTAAAGATATCAGCAGTGTTGGCCTCAGAGGCCACGTAAGCAAGGCGCAGCTGACCACGCTGCTGCAGCTCACGAGCAAGGAAGTAGCGAAGAGCAATGTGCTTCGTTCTGTGCTCCAGTCTGTGCTCCCGACACAAGGCCAGCATGGCCTTGTTGTCTACGTACAGAACTGGAGGAGAACGAGGCGGCTCTCCTAGGTCAGACAGCAGGTAGGTGAGCCAGCGTAGCTCCTGTGCAGCCATGGCCCCCGCGTAGATCTCAGCCTCACAGCTGGAGCCGAGAACAGAAGACGAGCGGGTAGACCGCCACGAAACAGAGCCGGAGCCAAGGCTGAAGGTGTAACCCTGTGACGACCGCTGCGTAGCCTGGTCGTCAGCCCAAGAAGCGTCTGCGTGACCTGTGAGGACCACTGGACTCCGCCCTCCAAGCACGAGCCCCATGACCGACGTACTGCACAAGTAGCGCAACACCCTCTTCGCTGCAGCCATGTGCTCTGGTCGGTGTCTCCCAGGAGCAACATAGCGTGCCAAGATGCTAAGAGGGTATGCAAGGTCAGATCGTGTGCAGGTCATCAGGTACATGAGGCAGCCAAGAAGCTCTGGGTACGGGCCACTCGGCTCTACGGACTCATCCGAAGGCAGAGCTGAGAGCGAGTGGCGAGTAGACAGAGGAGTGGCCTGAGGCGAGGAGTACGTGAAGTCGAAGCGCTGAAGGACCTGCTGCACCATGTGTGACTGAGTCAGGGTAATGGTGCGCTGTGCTCTGTCCCGGGTGATCTGCAAGCCAAGGTAGCTGCGCAGTTCACCCAGGTCTGTGCACGTGTGTCTCTTCTGCAGCTCGGACTTCACGTGGGCGAGTCCAGCAGTGTCAGCAGTGGCAAAGACCAAGTCGTCGACGTACACGAGGATGTAGAACGGCGGCAAAGAGGTGTCGGTGCGCAGAAACAGCGACGGGTCGGCAGTAGACGGAGCAAACCCAAGAGCCGCAAGTGTAGTCCTCAGTGTGTCGTGCCACTCACGGGGCGCCTGGCGGAGACCGTAGACTGGCCGCCGGAGGCTCCACTGGGTACCAGGAGGAAACGACCCAGTGAAGCCAGGTGGGCGGCGCAGCCAGATCTCCTCGTGCAGGCTGCCCTGTAGGAAAGCTGTGCTGAAGTCAAGAGAGTGAAGCTCGTAGTCGCGCTGAGCGGCTATGTGCAGTAGCACCCGAAGAGTGGTCATCTTCGGGGTGGGAGAGAAGGTCTGAAAGTAGTCAACTCCCTGCCGCTGACTGAAGCCTCGAGCCACGTAACGCGCCTTGAAGACAGGCGGAGAACCAGGTGGCCGCTTCACCCTGAAAATCCACATGCCACTGACGATGTTCGCCCCAGGTGGGGGAACCTCGTCAACGTAGGTGCCTGTGGACTTCCAGGAAGCCATCTCTGCGTCCATGGCTGACTGCCACTGTGAGGAGTAGGGACCCTCGATCGCCTCAGCGTACGATCGAGGAGTCGGGGTGTCTGGTGCATCTGGGTCTCCCTCAGGGGCAATCAGCGTGGACACGAGATGAGGCAAAGCAGCAGCAAAACACTGGAACTCCTCCTGCCTATCCTCAAGGACGTCCGTGCTAAGAGCACACGCACCCCCGACGGACGGAGGATAGACAGACTCAGACTCAGCAACAAGACTAGCAGCGTAGTCTAGACGACAGCGAGCAGCATAGTCGACAAGCTCAGCAACTAAGGCAGACGCAGCAGTGGACTCAAAGGAAGGGTCAGTGACAGCAGTAGCCAAAAGACGCGTGACAGTAGGACTGGCAGCACGAAGAGAGTCAGACTCCGGGTCAGCAAGAGTAGGAAGAGAGGACTCTGGAGGAGACGGCAACGGGACACGCAGAGGAGCAGTGGAAGGACGCAGTGCCATCTGGTGTGTGCCGGGGACCGCAGGAGGACGCGGACGCGGAGCACGACCACTAGTGCGAGCAGCACGAACAGGCGACGCAGGACGAGACGCAGGCTCACGACGCTCAGCAAGACCTCCAGTAGGACCAGTGTAGGGAGAAGGAGCAGGCAGGGGGGAGGCGGGCTGTAACTGTGACCGCGACTGGACAGGCTGTGGACACTCTAAGGGAGGAGCAGGACCAGTAGAGGGCGGGAGACCAAGAACCTGCTCAAGGAGCGGAACGAAGTACGGCCTCGGCCGCGCAGCGTTTCCAGAACCAGTAGGGACAGCACCAGTACCCCCAGCGGCAGCACCAGCGCCAGCAGCGCCTCCAGCTCCAACAGCGCCAACTCCAGCACCCTCAGAAGCACCAGCGCCAGCAGAACCACCAGCGCCAACACCCCCAGCAGCTCCAGCTCCAGCAGCTCCAGCAGCTCCAGCAGCACGAACTCCAGCAGGACCGTCAGCTCCAGCACCGCCAGCAGCTCCAGTAGTACCTCCAGCAGGACTAACTCCAGCAGCCCCAGCAGCACCCCCAGTCCCAGCAGCTCCAGTACCGCCAATACGAGCACCTCCAGGACCAGCAGCAACAGTAGTACCTCCAGCTCCAGCAGCACGGCTCCAGCGGCGGGCAAACCACTCGCGCAGCTCCTGCGGAGAGAGTAGCTCCCGCCTCGACGAAGCAGACCCAGCACCCCCAGGCTCCGCACCCCCAGGCTCCGCACCCCCAGGCTCAGCACCCCCAGGCTCAGCACCCCCAGACCCGGCACCCGCAGGCTCAGCACCCCTAGACTCAGCACTCCCAGGCTCCGCACCCCCAGGCTCAGCACCCCCAGACCCGGCACCCGCAGGCTCACCACCCCTAGCAGCACCAGAGTCAACAGCTACCTCGACAGGCTCGACTGCGTCTACCTGGGACACACCTGACAGGGCAGGACCCTGAGGGGGGAGAGGGTCTACCAGGGGAGGACATGGCGCAAGGAAGAGCGGCGGCGGGGGGAGGGGCGCAGTGCGGTAGGGGAAGAGACGGTAGTAAGGCACCGACTCGTCAAAGGTGACGTCCTGGGAGGACAGAACACGGCGCGAGGTGGGTTGGTAAAACTGCCAACCAGGCGCGTCAGGGGGGAAGCCAAGGAAGACGCAGGGAACAGCACGGGGGGACAGCTTGTCTGCAGACAAGTCACGGACAAACGCCCGAGATCCCCAGACTCGAAACGCAGAGGCATCGCCAACCTTCCCCGTCCACCGCAAGGTGGGGGAGGTCTCTGGCAAGGAGACCCGGGGCTGAAGGTTGAGCTGATGCGCTGCACACTGAACCGCAAACGGCCACAGAAAATGGGGAGCAGCCGCATGGATCATGGACGTACGAGCAACGTCCATGACCATGCCAATGCGGCGCTCAGCAATCCCATTTTGCTGTGGAGAGGCCGGAAGCGTGAAGGTCTGGCGGATGCCCTGTGCACGACAGAAGGCTCCCAGACGGGCAGAGGAAAACTCCCCGCCTCTGTCAGAGTGCAGACGCAGAACAGGAAAGTCCGAGCCGAAACTCTCTCTGAGCTGGAGACGAGCTGCGCGGATCCAGTCGATCAACACCTCAGTGACGTCACTCTTGCTGCGCAAGGGGAACACCGTGGTGTAACGCGAGTAGTCGTCAACCACCAACAGGAAGTAACGCTTGTGACCCTAGCCACGGACGCGGGCGGGGCCCCACACGTCCATGTGAAGAGTCTGCAGGGGAGCCTCTGTCGGAGGAAACTCGGAGGAGTGAGGGGCGGCGCGCTGCCGCCCCTCGACGCAGGGAACGCAGGTAGGGGCAGGCCCCGGTGGGAGGGGAGGGAGGGACCGGGGGAGACCAGAGACAAGGACACGGGAGGCCATGCCTCGGAGACGAGGCAGGGAGGGGTGGCCAAGGCGGTGGTGCCAAAGGAGAGTCTGGTGGGACAGGAGACGACACGAGCAGGGAGCAGACTCAGGACCAGACCTGGATGCTGCAGCAGACACCTGACTCGACGCAGCTACCTGACCAGACGCAGCAACCGGAGGAGACTCAGTAGTCAGTGTGTACAGGCTCGACCCCGGCCGACGGGTAAACGTGGCCAAGTGTCGACCCGTCCGAGCACACGTACAGTGGGTCACCCGCTGACTCGCAGGAGTGAACTGGTCAACCCCCCGATCCTGTAGATCAGCACCACTCACCAAGTTCATAGAGAACGAGGGGAGGTAGAGACCTGACAGGGTGCCAGAGGGGGCTGCCGGACACGGTAAGATAGTGCAGAAGCTAGCAAGGACAGGACCCCCAGAGGGGTCCGCCAGGGAGACCGCAACCGGCCGACTAAGCGGCGTAAGCGTGGTGCGGTCTCGAAAGAAGGAGCGGGAAGCACCCGAGTCAAGGGTGAAGGTGTGTAAGGCCTGAGCCGACGTGGTACCTGAGAGAGCAGACTCACCAGCACCTGGGGCAGCAGACGCACTAGCACCTAGAGCAGTAGCCTTACCAGCACCTAGAGCAGCAGCCTCAATGCCCGGGTCAGGCGGAACACACAGGTAACAGTCACCCTCATCACTAGTAGACACAGCATACATGGCAGCAAGAATAGCATCATAGTCAAGATCAAAGATAGCAACCCCCGCCCTAGACAGCTCTCCCCAGCGAGGGATCTCAGTGGCGTCGGGGAACTGGTGACGCCACGCGTCCGTCAGGCGGCCGAAGCAGCGCTGGGTGGAGTGCGGGCCCCCGCACTGCTCACCAGCGCGGTCGCCGGTACGGAGGACGTAGGTGCAGGGACCAGTACCCCCACCTCGCTGACGCCCAGCGTACCACTCACGAAGCTGCTGGGGGGACGGGGTCTCACGAGTGTGCTGCTGCTGCTGGCGCTGACCACCACCGGAGCCACTCCTCTGTGCAGAGCCGCGACCAGCTCCACCGCCGCCGCCGCCGCCGCCGCCTCCGCCACCTCCGCCGCCTCCGCTCCCACCGCCACCGCCGTCGCCTCCTCCGCCTCCACTGCTGCCACCGACACCTCCACCCCCGCCACCACTCCCACCACCACCCCCACCCCCTCCACTGCCTCCACCGCCACCTCCACCGCCCCCGCCAGCCCCTCCAGTGCCCTTGCCCCCCTTGCCCTTGCCTGTGCGGCGTCTCCCGCTAGGGGCAGACGCAGCGCCGACCGACTCGAAACCAACGAGTTCGGCCGCAGCAGCAGAAGCAACAGAGGGCAAGAGGGGGGAGGGGGAACACCCCTCAAAGACGGGGGTACGAGGGTCACCACGAGAGGCTCCTACAGCGACTATGCTCTTCTCTGCTGCCAGGAGGCGCTCCTCGAGGAGGTCAACGGTGAGTGTGGTGGGGCAAACTGAGAGGAAGTGGTCCCTGACTAAGCGAAGGGAGTCAGGGAGTCGGGTGACTATGTAGTAGAGGGTGATGTACATGGGGGGAGGGTTCTTGGCACAGAACTCAGCAGGAAGCGCAGCGCGGTAGCGAGTGTCACTAGTGCGAAGGTGCGTAATGAGGTCAGCGACAGTGGGAAAGGCAGCAAGGTCAGGGAACAGGTACGGCAGCATGAGGCGGCTAAGAGCAGCAGTGGCAGGGGAAGAGTAGCGTGCAACTACAGCGTCGTACAAGGTCTTAGCACTCTTGTACTGACTAAAGTGCGCACGCTCAGCGGTCGGTAAGTGTCGACGCAACAGCAAGACGGGCAGCAGCATCGCGTGTGGCCCACTGTGAGCGAACAGTGCTGTCAGCAGTAGCAGGCGGGGCAGGAGAGGCACCAGAAGTGAGATCAAACAGGGAGAGTCCGTCTGCCCTATCGCACTGTAGGAAGAGCTGGAGGTCATCGACCCAGACCTCAAAGTCAACAGCACAACCCTCAGCATCAAAGGTAAGGACACTGGGGGTAGCCATGACAGCAGTGGTCTAACAGGGAGTGCTCTCACCAGTCCGGGTGGGAAGGGCCGGTGCGCGTCGGTAGGAACAGTAGCGGCTCGACGGCGGCTCGGCGGCTCGGCAGCTGGGCGGCTCGGCTGCTGGGCGGCTCGGCTGCTGGGCGGCTCGGCTGTTGGGCGGCTCGGCTGCTAGGCGGCTCGGCTGCTGGGCGGCTCGGCTGCTGGGCGGCTCGGCTGCTGGGCGGCTCGGCTGCTGGGCGGCGCGGCTGCTGGGCGGCTCGGCGGCTGGTCTGCTCGGTGGTTCGGCCGCTTGGCAGCTGAAGGGGCCGTGAAGGGCGGCGACGGGGCCGCTAGGGGCGGCGACGGGGCCGATAGGGGCGGCGACGGGGCCGCTAGGAGCGGCGACGGGGCCGATAGGGGCGGCGACGGGGCCGCTAGGGGCGGCGACGGGGCCGCAAAGGGGCCGCGAGGGGCCTCGAAGGGCGGCGACAGGGCCGCTAGGGGCGGCGACGGGGTCGCGAAGGGGCCGCGAGGGGCCTCGAAGGGTGGCGACGGGGCCGGTAGGAGCGGCGATGGGGCCGCTAGAGGCGGCGACGGGGCCGATAGGGGCGGCGACGGGGCCGATAGGGGCGGCGACGGGGCCGCGAAGGGCGGCAACGGGGCCGCTAGGGGCGGCGACGGGGCCGATAGGGGCAGCGACGGGGCCGCGAAGGGTGGCGACGGGGCCGCTAAGGGCGGCGACGGGGCCGCTAGGGGTGGCGCGAGGGGCCGTGAGAGGGGCCTCTAGAAGGGCGCGACGGGCCACTAAGGGCAGGGGACGCGACGAGAGGGCGGCCCACGGGGCGCGCCTCGGGCAGGGGCGACTCGCGCTTCGGTCAGAAAAAAAAATTTCAGTGGTGGGCCCAAGGAAGCGTTCCCACTAGGGAACCTGCTCTATACCATGTAAAGAAATGAGGAAGGAAATGAATGAACTAGCAAGCAGGTGGGTACAAGTAGGAAAACCTAAAAGTGTTGTACCCCATATTGTCTACCCCACTACAGCCTACACAGACTATAGCATATGAGTTTGACACGTCCATGGGCTGCGCCTGGAGCGCTACTTTCTCCTGATTGTCGACAACTTCATGCGCTACATCACGATGTTTCCCTTAGAGCATAAGGTCGACGTCCGTGATATTTTGATCCCTTAGATTCGCGTTGTTTGTGCCCGGCTGAGAGCACGTTTCCAGAAGGACCTCCCGGTGCTCCGTCTGCACTCTAACTAGGTGGCGATTTTTCCTCCGGTCTCCTTGAAGACTTTTGTCATGAGAAGGGCATCAACTAGTTGTTCACGCTTCCGGCCTCTCCACAGCAGAATGGGATCGCTGAGCGCCGCATTGCCATGATAATAATGTTCGCTCGCACCTCCATGATCCATGCGGCTGCTCCCCATTTTCTGTGGCTGTTTGTGGTCCGATGCGCCGCGCATCAGCTGAACCTCTGGCCGCGTGTCTCCCAGGCAGAGGCCTCACCTACCCTCCCTTGGACGGGGGAGGTGGGCGATGCACCACTCTTTCGGGTTTGGGGCTCGCATGCCCTTGTCCGCGATCCCAGTGCGGACAAGCTCTCTCCCCGCACTATTCGCTACGCCTTTCTTGGCTTTCATACCTATGCACCTGACTGGCAGTTTTACCCCCAGTCATCCGTCGCGTCCTTTCCTCCCGCGGCGTCACCTTTGACAAGTCGGTCTGCTACTACCGTCTCTACCCCCACCGCAGTTGCCTTGTGCCCCCCCTCCCCCCCTCCTCTCTTCCTAGTACCCAGTCCGCCCCAGGTAGACCTCCTCCCCCCCCCCCCTTCGTCCTGCTCCCTCAGGTGTGTCGCATGTCACCCAGGAGCTCTCCTCCCTCGGTTGTGCTTTTGGAGCTCTCCTCCGACTCCTCTGGCCCGGCCGAGTGGGGTGACCTCACTGAGGACACAACGGCCTCTCGCCGCCCGCCGCGCTTGGAGACACCTCCGGATTTTCCACCTCTGACGTCTTAACCTCCTCTGCAACCTGTCGCTGCAGAATCCGGGGGCCCTGGTGCTTTTGGGGGTGGTGACGCTGGGGGTGCTGGTTTTGGGGGTGCTGACTCTGGGGGTGCTGGTTCTGGGGGTGCCGCTTCGGGGGGTTCTAGCTCTCTGTTGTTGGTGGGATTGAGGGTACTGCCGCTGGAGTTCCTGGGGTTGCACAGCACCCTCTGCCGTGGCGGCCGTTGGTCTGGGAGCAGCCGACGTCCTCATCGCCACCTCCTAATGCTGCTGCTGGAGGTTATGGGGGTGCTTTCTCTGGAGGTCCTGACGCTGGGGGTGCTGGCGGTACTGGTGCTGGAGCTGGAGGTGCTGGAGCTGGAGGTTCTGAGGCTAGAGCTGGAGGTGCGGATGCTGGAGCCAAAGGTCCGGATTCTGTAGGTGTTGGTCGTGCTGGCGCTGGAGGTGTTCGTGGGACTGGCGGTTCTAGTGTCCGTACTAGAGGAGCTAGGTCTGGGGGTGTGTCACACTCGCTTCCGCAGCGGCCGTTGGTCTAGGAGCAGCAGCCGTCGTCGCTACCTGAGTTGGCGCTTCATTATCGTAGTATTCCGGCTGTAGGACCAGCCGGAAAAAGGGTCCCCAAGGACACTCTATAGGGTAATGGGACTCTTATTTTGGTACTGTTTTGTGAGGACCCCCTTTTTGCCCCTAAAAAATATATGACCCCCCTTTTATGTATACAGTAGTTGTAAATGCAATTGCGTGTGAGCTTTTAGAGGCACAATTTCGACTTCTGGCACGCGATTTGTGTCAGATTCGAATTCTAACATGGTTTATGTGTCAGATCCGAATTCTAACACAAATCTGGCACGCCGCTTGCACGAAACTTGCGCACGAATTGTGTTTTTCAACAAATGGTGTTTTTCGTTACGAATAAAAGCCGCCCCCCCCCCCACCCCCCCACCCCCCTCCCCCTCCCCTTCCCTCTCAAGATAGCCTAGGATAGAGTCTCGAGAGAATTGATGCATGGTTCAAAGGGAGGAAGATACAAAAAGAGAACCTAGAAAGTGTTGTACATGTCGAGAGTTAACTGTGTTGGAATGAGGTAGAACTAGCAACAAGGTGATACAAGCATGAAACCCTAATTGGGGTTTTACTCTATACTGAGCACCTCACTGTAGCCTAGCAGAACTAACAACATATAAATATGTTTTGACACACCTCCATAGGCAAAGTGAGGGATAGCCAACACAACAAACGATCACAAGATTAGTGAGGCAAGAGAACAAAGCAAGGCAAAGCCCAGGGTGGATCTCAAGATCACCACACATTCTGAGCACAGGCAAGTGGCCACAAGGTCAGTTCACATGCAGAGGTACAACAGCAATGCAGTACACTGATCACAACCTAGCAAGAGTAAACATGCAAGTATAAATATAAATAGCAGTGTACAACAAGTGCAAGATCAAGATACAAGCAGGTAAGGCAGACTGGGCAGAAGCCCAGGAGCACTGCAAAAACGCTGATGATCACCAGACCCAAGGGCCTTGGTGAAGACATCAGCAGTGTTGGCCCGAGAGGCCACGTAGGAAAGGCAAATTTGACCATGCTGCTGCAGCTCTCGAGCAAGAAATTAGCGAAGAGCAATGTGCTTTGTTCTGTGCTCCAGTCTTTGCTCCTGACACAAGGCAAGCATGGCCTTATTGTCGACGTACAGAACTGGAGGAGAACGAGGCCGCTCCTCCAAGTCGGTCAGCAGGTAGGTCAGCCAGCGTAGCTCCTGTGCAGCCATAGCCCCAGCGTAGATCTTGACCTCACAGCTGGAACCAAGCACAAAAGATGAATGAGTTGACCTCCACGAGATAGAACCAGAGCCAAGACTACAGGTGTAACCCTGTTAAGAACGCTGAGTCGCCTGGTCGTCGGCCCAAGAAGCGTCGGAGTGTCCTATAAGTACCACTGAACCCTGTCCTCCACGCACGAGCCCCATGCCTGATGTACATGCCCTTACCCCCCTTGCTCTTGCCGCTGTGGCGCTTCCCACTAGAAGCAGACCCTGCGCCGACTCCCTTAGAACCAAGGAGGTTGACAGCAGCAACAGAGGCAACTAAGGGTATGAGAAGGGACGGAGCACACCCTTCAAAAAAGGGGGAGCGGGGAGTGCCACGGGAGGCAGCGACAGCAACAGTACTGGTTTCAACCTCAAGAAGGCACTTCTTCAGCGAGGCAAGCGTGAGCTAAGTGGGGTCAAGGGCAAGGAAGTGGTCCCTAACTGTGCGGAGGGAGTCAGGGAGGCAAGTAACGAGGAAGTATAGGGTGATATAAAGCGGAGGGGGGTTCGCAGTGAGGAAGGCCGGCTTGAGAGCGGCGCGGTAGGGAGTCTCACTAGAGCGAAGGTGGGTCATGAGATCAGCAACGGTGTGGAAATCTGCGAGCTCGTGAAAGAGGTACAGCAGCATGACACGGCATAGGGCAGCATTAGCTAGGGAGGAGTAACGAGCGACAACGACGTCATAGAGGTCTTTGGCTGTCTTCTGCTAGCCGAAATGTGCCCCCTCTTAGCTAGCGGAAGGTGGTTGCGGATAGCAAGGCGGGCAGTAGCGTCGCTCGTGAGCCACTTAGACTGATCTAAGCGGTCGTGTGTATCAGCTGGGGCGAGGAGGGATCCGGACGTATGTTCTATCAATTAAACTCCATCCCTAGCTTCGCTCTGCATGTACAGTTGGAGATCGTCGAGCCAAACGTCAAAGCTTATCGGGAGACCCTCCGCATCAAAGCTAAGAACCAAAATGGTGGCCATAGTAGCAGTAGCAGCAGAAGCAGCAGTAGCAGCAGCAGCAGGAGGGCAGTGCGGCTTGGTAGGGGCAAGGCAGTGCGACTCAGGCAGGGCGGCGCGGCTCGGGCTGGGCGGCACGGCTTGGCAGGGCGGCGCGGCTCGGGCTAGGCAGCGTGGATTGACAGGGCACAGCACACCAGAGCATGTGGAAGCAGCAGCTCAGGTGCAGCAGCGCGTTTCGCAACAGCTGTGCAGCAGCAGCAGCGCATGCAGCAGCAATAGCAGCAGCACATGCGGGTAGGGGCGCTCGCAAGAAGGCAGCGTGCGCGCAGGCATGGGAGGGGCTCGCACGGGTAGGGGCGCGGGCAGGCAGCGCGTGCGCGAACAGGCAGCTCACGTGCAGGCAGCGCTCGCGGGCAGGCGGAGCTAGCGGGCAGACAGCGCGCGCGCGGGCAGGCAGCTCACGCGTGCGACAGGCAGCGCGCGTGGCAGCAGGGCAGCGCGACGCTGTTCGGGCAGGGCAAGGGCGCTGCGGGTAGGGTCGAGCAAAACGATCAATGGGCTCTTAAAAAAAAAGAACTTACTGTTAACCTCCTCTGAAACCATGTCGAGAGTCAAGCGCAGGAATGAGGTTGAACTAGCAACAAGCTGATACAAGTATGAATATGTTTTGACAGTACCCTCTAAGGGCAACTCATTGTAGTCTAGAAGCCTAACCGAGCATATAAACATTATTTCACACCCCCCACCCCCCCCTTGTGTTGGGCTGAGAAAGCCCTTAGGATCGTTTCAAGGCTGAGACTCTGAATAGAGATGTAATTGCGGAAGCGATCTTAGTGAACTGGTTGAACCACCTTGCGTTAGTGTGTGAGAGCAAGATGAATTAATTATAGCAAAGTAATACAAGGCTTTATATGATTACAAGGAATATGAAAGGATATTAACTAATTGTTGCTGTTGATGTTGCGATTCGATACAGCTACGACTCGGGCAACTGCTCAGTATCGAGTCAGCTATTTGTCCTTGCTGTCGCGCTGCCTTTCGATGAGTCAAAGGTCGCTGACCTTTGACCTTCGCTTAACCTCCTTGCTGTTATATTTTGTCAACCTCTTCGGTTGACTCGCCGTTGCTTCGCTTGTAGTTTGCCTTGCTTACAATTCAGTGTTTCGACACACAGAAGCGTACAGTAAATTACTTGTTTCCAACACTCCCCTTGGGGGAGATTTGGGTTCTCGGGATAGACTGCTTCGTCTCCCACTTCTGGATCGGGTAAGAAACTGGGTCCTATGCGTTCTGAATCGTTTGTGTTGACTGGGTGGGGTGCAACGTAACCATTGCCGGCGAAGTGGTAGTAGACTTTGGCGTTGATGCTTTTGCATGGGTTTTCGTCGTCCATTGGAACAGGTACCGAGCAGTAAGGAAGAGGTCCGGCTTCTTCCAATGCTCCGTCCACGTTTTGCTCGTCCCAGTCAACTTCATCTGCTGCCAAATTGAAGGCTCGGTCGCCACGAAATCCTCCCGCGGAGTCACGTTCTGCTGCCAGGTTGTCCAGGTACGTTTGAAGGGTAAGTCGCTCGTAGAAGATTACGTCACGTGCTGCTACTGTTTCCTTTGAGTGGACGTCAAATTTTTTCCACGCGTTGTAATGCTTTTTGGTGTAGTCCCCACTGTACTCGTTGTGAGAATCTTCCGGCTCGTGCAGTGTGTGGTTGGTACTGTGCCATGCAGCCAAAAACTCGTAACATTTTTGTGTTGCCCAGTTTTCCTGTCCACAGCAGATGCGGTGATGCGTTGTTTGGGAGCGATGATGTCAAGAGCAAGTTGTGCAGCAGCACAGCATGGTCCATTGCCTCGGGCCACTAGTGGTTGGGTAGCTGCATGTCATGGTGTTTGGAGAGTCCTGTTCATTGCCACGTGTTGCTGCTGGTGAGCGTAGGGAAGAGAGATGAGTCGCTTGATGCCTCTCTCCGCCAGGTACTGTTTGAACCGCTGTGACTTATATTCTCCTCCTTCGTCTGACTAAAGCTTTTTAGCTTCACTCCTGATTCCCTTTCTGCTACTGGAAGCCATGCCACGAAGGCTTCGAAGGCCATGTCGCGACTCGGAAGGTTAAGATGCCAGACGTATCTGGTGGCGGCGTCAATGAAGGTGATGGTGTAGTTGTACGCTCCTTGTCCACTTTCACGAGCGTACAATATGTCGTTGTAGACTTTCTCCAGTGGTGCGTACGCGGGAGCGCTTGGATCGTGGTGAGAGACGAACGGTTGGTGGGTTAAGTCGGCCTCAGGACAGCTAAAGCATGTTCCGCGAATTCGTTGAAGTTCTCTACCATCGGGTAGGAGTAGTGAGTCTTATTGAGCACTCCTGCGCTTATCGTGTGGTTCAGTGTTGTGTTGCTAGGATGCCCTAACCTCTGATGCCATAACGATTCGTCAGCCCGATGTCCAGGGGATCTTCTTTCTGTACAGGTCGGAGTTGGAGTAGAAGGTCGCGATGGTGTTGGCGCTTCTGTGAATTTCGCATGGAGTGAGAGTTAGCTGCTGAGCTCGAGTCGGTGGAGAGTCAACGGTGGGAGCTGATGCTGTCGAAGGACCAGCGATTGGTGTTGTCTCCGCTTCTGCCGGTGTTGCCTCTGCTTCTGCTGGTGTTGTCTCTGCTTCTGCCGGTGTTGTCTCTACTTTTGCCGGTGTTGTCTCTGCTTCTGCCGGTGTTGTCTCTACTTCTGCCGTTGTTGCTAACGCTCTCGTCCGCTCTACTTCAGGAATGGTGTGCGAGTACCAAAATCCTCCGGGGCTGAATTCGGGATCGAGATATGGCGGGTGTGTCCAAGAGGTGAAGTTGACGATTGCATCGCTGTCGTCGGTGCCTTGATCTGGAACGAAGTCAAGAACAAAGACGTTGTCCTTCAGTACTGCCTTCCCGATGTAGAGTCCACCTTTCCCGTTGTAGAGCTTGAACTCTTGAGTGGTGCTGTCGGCTTCAAGGTGTATTCCTTTCGCCATGAGTTGACTGACACTGAATAAGTTGTAGCCGAGTCCTTCTGCGATCAAAACCTTAGACATTTGCAGTATAACGTTAGTTTCTCAAGATTGAAGTTGAACTACCCCTTGTCGTCGTGTGCGCAGGTTCTGGTTGTTGGCGACGGTGATGACGACTTCGTGGTTGAGGCGTTGTTCTCGTTGGACGAAGCGACCTGAAGAGCACATGTGTTGTCCGCAGCAGCTGTCCAAGAACCAGGTATCTTTCTCGGATGGTTCGCTTTGGGCGATGGCTGCGTACGTCGGATTTGGCTCCAGTGATTCGCGACGAGGCGTACTCTCATCGAGCTGTAATTCGGGTGAGTAATTTGGTGGTGTCCATCGTTCTTGTCATTCAGCTAATGATATTTCTTGTTCCTTTTGCAGGTTGTGGTGCTGTCGTTGAGGATGACGCCTGGTTGGAAGGATGCTATTGTGTGGAGGCTACTTGGATGCTTGAAGGTCGGAGTTGGCGCGGTGGTGTCGATTGCTGTTGATTTGGGCAGTGAACGCGGGAATATCCTGACGTTTTGCAGAGGTGGCAGAACGGTGGTACATATCTCCGTGTTTGATGCTCATTCTGTCGGTTGTTGTTGTGGCGTCGAGTATGACAGGCGAATTCCGAATTTGACGCCCTTTTCTCGTGCAGATCCATATATTGCTGCTCGGCGTGAATTTCGACGCATAGGGCTGCTTCAGAGATCTTTCCGTGGGCTCGGAGAATAGCTCGAGTGGAGCGCCAATGAGGACCGAGGCCAGTGATGACGACAATGACGAAGGCTTCTTCGGATATCGATCCACCGCATCAGAGGAGTCTGTCGCGCAGTCCACGACAGTGACTGATATACGCCATTCCTTTTTTGTCGGGTTGCATTTGCACTGTTGTCAGTTGTGCCTTGAGACGACTCTGATTAACGCTGCCGGTTGCCTGATACAGGTTCTTCAAGTGATTGTACGCGAGCTCGGCGGAGTTGCCGTATCCACGATAAGACCGGATGTTCTGCTGCTCGTTTAGCGTTATGTTTCATAGGAGTATGGTGTACGCCATTAACGACTGATACGTGTACTCTTGTTTGTGGTACTGTGTCCCGTGTGTTGGGTATGGCAGGGAGCCGTCGAAGAATCCAATGATTTAAGCGCCTTCCATCATCACCTCGAACTGAAACGACCAGGTATAGAAATCTTTGCCGTCGAACGGTGTTGACGTTTGCAGTTTTAGGACGTGTGCAAACTGCGACTGTATCTGAAGCGCGTCCAATGACTTTTCTTGTCCAGGTGGAGGTTGGTTTGGCATGAAGCTGATGGAGCCGCGTTGAGGCTCGTACGGTGCAAAGGTAGGTTGCTGCTGATTTCCACCCGCATAGGATAAGTCGTCAAGACTCATGGGAGTGACGCCATTGTTGTTGTCGCTATTGTTTGATTGCGCAGGTGCTGCTTGCTGGTGCTGTTCGTAGAACGACATGAAGGAGAAGAATTTCTCCATCATGTTTGGGTCGAAGCCGGTTGTCTGGTTCGCAGGAGTTTCAGTAGATTCAGCAGCTGGTCTTGTTGCCGTGCCTCCCTCTGTCTGTAGTCCAGAGGCTGGAGGTGGAGTAGGAGTAGTGCCGGGTGATCAGTTAGAGGAACTTCTCTCCTTCTGTGTTGCCATGTCTTGAGTTGCTATAGGAAGTTGAACAGAGTTGAGTCTTGCCCTGTTAGCTCTAATACTATGTTGGGTTGAGAAAGCCCTTAGGATCGTTTCAAGGCTGAGACTCTGAATAGCGATGTAATTGTGGAAGCGATCTTAGTGAACTGGTTGAACCACCTTGCGCTAGTGTGTGAGAGCAAGATGAATTGATTATAGCAAAGTAATACAAGGCTTTATATAATTACAAGGAATATGAAAGGATTTTAACTAACTGTTGCTGTTGTTGTTGCGATTCGCTACACCTGCGACACGGGCAACTGCTCAGTATCGAGTCAGTTGTTTGTCCTTGCTGTCGCGCTACCTTTCGGTGAGTCAAAGGTCGCTGACCTTTGACCTTCGCTTAACCTCTTTGCTGTTACATTTTGTCAACCTCTTCGGTTGACTCGCCGTTGCTTCGCTTGTGGTTCGCCTCGCTTAGAGTTCAGTGTTTCGACACACAAAGCGTAAATTACTTGTTTCCAACACCTTGTAAACGAACAGTACATGGAAAATCCAATAACATTGATGTATAACATTGGTGTACCAGGGTCTTAGAAAACTGCATGCCACCTATATATTCACCCTAGCTAGTTTTTCCGCCTTTTTAGAGAGTCCCCCGAGTCCCATCGCCGTAATAATACGGTACCTTCTCAAACTCCCGTCTACCTCTGCAGAGCCGACAGCCACTTGTACAATTCCTCCTATGTTGTTTCCGCCGCATTACCTGTCTCAAGCACTTTTGCCGCCTGACTCCCCTATGCCTACTCTGTGAGAATAACGAGGAATGAGTTGACTAGGAAACATGTGGGTACAAGTAGGAAAACCTAGAAGTGTTGTACCCTATAGTGTCTACCCCACTACAGCCTAGATAGATCATAGCATATAAGTTTGACACACCCCCATAGGCAAAGTGGGGGAGAACAAGAGGTCACAAGACCAGTCAAGCAAAGCACAGGAAGCTCAGGGTGGATCACAACGTCACCACACATTCCGAGCACAAGTTCAAGGCCACAAGGCCAGTTCACATGCAGGATTATATATAAAGGTAAACAAACAAGTGCAGGTATAGAAAGATCACAGTCCAAGCAAGGTCAAGAAGTGAGCAAGTGAGGCCAAGTAGGCACAAGACCTAGCATCGTACAAAAGCGCTGATGATCACAAGGCTGAAGTGCCTTGGTAAAGATATCAGCAGTGTTGGCCCGAGAGGCCACGTAAGCAAGGCGCAGCTGACCACGCTGCTGCAGCTCACGAGCAAGGAAGTAGCGAAGAGCAATGTGCTTCGTTCTGTGCTCCAGTCTGTGCTCCCAACACAAGGCCAGCATGGCCTTGTTGTCTACGTACAGAACTGGAGGAGAACGAGGCAACTCTCCTAGGTCAGTCAGTAGGTAGGTGAGCCAGCGTAGCTCCTGTGCAGCCATGGCCCCTGCGTAGATCTCAGCCTCACAGCTGGAGCCGAGAATAGAAGACGAGCGGGTAGACCGCCACGAAACAGAGCCGGAACCAAAGCTGAAGGTGTAATACTGTGTCGACCGCTGCGTAGCCTGGTCGTCAGCCCAAGAAGCGTCTGCGTGACCAGTGAGGACCACTGGACTCCGCCCTCCAAGCACGAGCCCCATGCCCGACGTACTGCACAAGTAGCGCAACACCCTCTTCGCTGCAGCCATGTGCTCAGGTCTGTGTCTCCCAGGAGAAACATAGCGCGCAAAGATGCTAAGAGGGTATGCAAGGTCAGGTCGAGTGCAGGTCATCAGGTACGTGAGGCAGCCAACAAGCTCTGGGTACGGGCCACTCGGCTCTACGGACTCATCCGAAGGCAGAGCTGAGAGCGAGTGGCAAGTAGACAGAGGAGTGGCCTGAGGCGAGGAGTACGTGAAGTCGAAGCGCTGAAGGACCTGCTGCACCATGTGTGACTGAGTCAGGGTAATGGTGCGCTGTGCTCTGTCCCGGGTGATCTGCAAGCCAAGGTAGCTGCACAGTTCACCCAGGTCCGTGCACGTGTGTCTCTTCTGCAGCTCGGACTTCACGTGGGCGAGTCCAGCAGTGTCAGCAGTAGCAAAGACCAAGTCGTCGACGTACACGAGGATGTAGAACGGCGGCAGCGAAGTGTCGATGCGTAGAAACAGCGACGGGTCGGCAGTAGAAGGAGCAAACCCAAGAGCCGCAAGTGTAGTCCTCAGTGTGTCGTGCCACTCACGGGGCGCCTGGCGGAGACCGTAGACTGGCCGCCGGAGGCTCCACTGGGTACCAGGAGGAAACGACCCAGTGAAGCCAGGTGGGCGGCGCAGCCAGATCTCCTCGTGCAGGCTGCCCTGTAGGAAAGCTGTGCTGAAGTCAAGAGAGTGAAGCTCGT
The DNA here is from genome assembly GCA_947471745.1 of Closterium sp. Naga37s-1. Classification (NCBI taxonomy): domain Eukaryota; kingdom Viridiplantae; phylum Streptophyta; class Zygnematophyceae; order Desmidiales; family Closteriaceae; genus Closterium; species Closterium sp. Naga37s-1. Next base: position 2,324,894 of record CANJKZ010000006.1, read on the forward strand.
AGTCGCGCTAAGCGGCTATGTGCAGCAGCACCTGAAGAGTGGTCATCTTCGGGGTGGGAGAGAAGGTCTGAAAGTAGTCAACTCCCTACCGCTGACTGAAGCCTCGAGCCACGTAACGCGCCTTGAAGACAGGCGGAGAACCCGGCGGCCGCTTCACCCTGAAAATCCACATGCCACTGACGATGTTCGCCCCAGGTGGGGGAACCTCGTCGACGTAGGTGCCTGTGGACTTCCAGGAAGCCATCTCTGCGTCCATGGCTGACTGCCACTGAGAGGAGTAGGGACCCTCTATCGCCTCTGCGTAAGAGCGCGGAGTCGGGATGTCTGGTGCATCCGGGTCTCCCTCAGGGGCAATCAGCATGGACACGAGATGAGGTAAAGCAGCAGCAAAACACTGGAACTCCTCCTGCCTGTCCTCAAGGACGTCCGTGCTAAGAGCACACTCACCCACGACGGACGGAGGACAGACAGACCTAGACTCAGCAACAAGACTAGCAGCGTAGTCTAGACGACAATGAGCAGCGAAGTCGACAAGCTCAGCAACTAAGGCAGACGCAGCAGTGGACTCAAAGGAAGGGTCAGTGACAACAGTAGCCAGGAGACGCGTGACAGTAGGACTGGCAGCACGAAGGGAGTCAGACCCCGGGTCAGGAAGAACAGGAAGAGAGGACTCTGGAGGAGACGGCAAGGGGACACGCAGTGGAGCAGTGGAAGGACGCAGTGCTATCTGGTGCGTGCCCGGGACCGCAGGAGGACGCGGACGCGGAACACGACAACTAGTGCGAGCAGCACGAACAGGCAACGCAGGACGAGACGCGGGCTCACGACGCTCAGCAAGACCTCCAGTAGGACCAGTGTAGGGAGAAGGAGCACGCAGTGGGGAGGCGGGCTGTAACTGTGACTCAGACTGGACAGGCGGCGGACAATCTAAGGAAGGAGCAGGACCAGGAGAAGGCGGAAGACCAAGAACCTGCTCAAGGAGCGGAACGAAGTACGGCCGCGGCCGCGCAGCGCCTCCAGAACCAGCAGGGACAGCACCAGCACCCCCAGCGGCAGCACCAGCACCAGTAGCACCCCCAGCTGCAGCAGCGCCAGCTCCAGCACCCTCAGAAGCACCAGCTCCAGCAGCACCTCCAGCGCCAACACCCCCAGCAGCTCCAGCTCCAGCCGGACCACCGGAAGACGCAACAGCTCCAGCAGCACCTACCCCAGCAGCACCGCCAGCTCCAGCACAAGGAGCACCCCCAGGCCCAGCAGCTCCAGTACCTCCAGTACGAGCACCTCCGGGACCCGTGGCACCAGCACCCTCAGCAGCAGTAGAACCTCCAACTCCAGCAGCACCTCCAGCTCCAGCAGCACGGCTCCAGCGCCGAGCAAACCACTCGCGCAGCTCCTGTGGAGAGGGTAGCTCCCGTCCGGACGAAGCACCCGAAGGACCTCCAGACCCAGTGCCGCCAGACTCCACACGAGTAGGCCCAGCACCCTCAGGCTCCGCACCCCCGGTCTCAGCACCCCCAGGCTCAGCACCCCCAGACTCAGCACCCCCAGGCTCAGCACCCCCAGACTCAGCACCCCTAGGCTCAGCACCCCTAGTAGCACCAGAGTCAACAGCTACCTCGACAGGCTCGACTGCGTCTAACTGGGACACACCTGAGGGGGCAGGACCCTGAGGGGGAAGGGGGTCTACCGGGGGGGGACCTGGCGCGAGGAAGAGCGGCGGCGGGGGGAGGGGTGCAGTGCGGTAGGGGAAGAGACGGTAGTAAGGAACCGACTCGTCAAACGTGACGTCCTGGGAGGACAGAACACGGTGCGAGGTGGGGTGGTAAAACTGCCAACCAGGCGCGTCAGGGGGGAAGCCAAGGAAGACGCAGGGAACAGCACGGGGGGACAGCTTGTCCGCAGACAAGTCGCGGACAAAAGCCCGAGATCCCCAGACACGAAACGCAGACGCATCGCCAACCTTCCCCGTCCATTGCAGAGTAGAGGAGGTCTCCGGCAAGGAGACCCGGGGCTGAAGGTTGATCTGATGCGCCGCGTACTGAATCGCGAACGGCCACAGAAAATGGGGAGCAGCCGCATGGATCATGGACGTACGAGCGACGACCATGACCATGCCAATGCGGTGCTCAGCAATCCCATTTTGCTGTGGAGAGGCCGGAAGCATGAACGTCTGGCGGATGCCCTGTGCACGACAGAAGGCTCGCAGAAGGTCAGAGGAAAACTCTCCGCCTCTGTCGGAGTGCAGACAAAGAACAGGAAAGTCCGAGCCGAAACTCTCTCTGAGCTGGAGACGAGCTGCGCGGATCCAGTCGATCAACACCTCAGTGACCTCACCCTTGCTGCGCAAGGGGAAGACTGTGGTGTAACGCGAGTAGTCATCAACGACCAGCAGGAAGTAACGCTCGTGACCCTGTCCAAGGACGCGGGCGGGGCCCCACACGTCCAGGTGAAGTGTCTGCAGCGGAGCCTTTGTCGGAGGAAACTCGGAGGAGTGAGGAGCGGCGCGCTGCCGCCCCTCAACGCAGGGAACGCAGGTAGGGGCAGGCCCCGGAGGAAGAGGAGGGAGGGACCGGGGGAGACCAGAGACAAGGACACGGGAGGTCATGCCTCCAAGACGAGGCAGGGAGGGGTGACCAAGGCGGTGGTGCCAGAGGAGAGTCTGGTGAGACAGGAGACGACACGAGCAGGGGGCAGACTCAGGACCAGACCTGGACGCTGCAGCAAACACCTGACCCGACGCAGCTACCTGACCAGACGCAGCAACCGGAGGAGACTCAGTAGTCAGTGTGTACAGGCTCGACCCCGGCTGACGAGTAAACGTGGCCAAGTGTCGGCCCGTCCGAGCACACGTGCAGTGGGTCACTCGCTGACTCGCAGGAGTGAACTGGTCAACCCCCCCATCCTGTAGATCAGCACCACTCACCAAGTTCGTAGAGAACGAGGGGAGGTAAAGACCTGACAGGGTGCCAGAAGGGGCCGCCGGACACGGTAAGACAGTGGAGAAGTGGGCAAGGACAGGACCCCCAGAGGGGTGTGCCAGGGAGACCGCAACTGGCCGACTAAGCGGCGTGAGTGTGGTGCGGTCTCGAAAGAAGGAGCGGGAAGCACCCGAGTCAAGGGTGAAGGTGTGTAAGGCCTGAGCCGATGTGGTACCTGAGAGAGCAGACTCACCAGCACCTGGGGCAGCAGACTCACCAGCACCTGGAGCAGCAGACGCACTAGCACCTAGAGCAGCAGCCTCACCAGCACCTAGAGCAGCAGTCTCAATGCCCGGGTTAGGCGGAACACACAGGTAACAGTCACCCTCATCACTAGTAGGCAATGCATACATGGCAGTGAGGATAGCATCATAGTCAAGAGTATAGATATCTACCCTCAGCCTAAGCAGCTCCACCCAGTCGGGGAGCTCAGCCGCGTCGCCAAACTCCGTACGCCAGGGGTCGCTCAGACGGGCGAAGCAGCGGGACTCTGCGTGACCAAACGTCCCGCAAGGCTGACCAGTCCGAGCACCAGTGCGAATGACGAACGGACAGCGAGCAGTACCCCGTGACCCTCCACGCTGAGCGTAGCACTCACGAAGCTGCTGGGGCGAAAGGTATCAGAAGTCGTAGTAGAAAGAAAGAATGAAGAAAGGAGGATGTTCACTAGCAAGCAGTTGGACACATATAGCAAACCCTAATTGGGCTGTACTCACTATGGAGTACCCCACTGCAGGCTAGACAATTATATCATTCTGACACACCCCCATAGCCAAAGTGGGGTGTAATCAGCACAACAAGCAAGCATAGTAATAGTTCACAATTATAAGCAAAGCTAGAGGTAATCACAGCGGGCAAGTGAGGAGGAGGAGGGACTGTGAGAGGAGAGAAGATGAGAGACGGCGGCTAAAGCTGCAGACACACGGGCAACATGAGCTGCTGGCACAGTGGCTACCGGGACAGTGCGCCCCAGACTACTGGAGTAACTGGCTCACGGGCTACGACGAGCTACAGGAGCAACGGACCCTCGGGCGACAGGCGCAGCAGACTCTCTGGGCTACCAGGACAGTGCGCCCCGGACTACAGGTGCTGCGGACGACAAGACAGCAGCCTCCGCTCAACCTCCTCCAACTATCCCACACACCCCCCACACACCCACTGCTTCACTCCTAACTCCACTTGCACGTCACCCCCCTAGTACCACTCCTTCGGCTCCCACACACCCACCCCCCTCAGCGGCAGCTGCAGCACTGGGAGACGAAGGAGGAGGAGGAGCAGGGGACGACGCACAGAAACTGCACCCCCATACCCCCCACCCCCAAACCCTAATTCAGGAGAACGGGCAGGAGCAGGGGTGGGGCGCCGTCAGAAGCACGGGGGACAGCGGGCAGCGCAGGGGCAGAGAAAACAGGGCGCCCACGGGCCTGGCGCAGCCCGTACGAACCGCGTGCGGGCGGCCCGAGGCGCGCCCTGGCCTGGCGCAGTCCGTACGGGCCGCGCGCGGGCCTGGCGCTGCCCGTACGGGCCGGGCGCGGGCCTGGCGCAGCCCGTACGGGCCGCGCGCGGGCCTGGCGCAGCCCGTACGGGCCGCGCGCAGGCTGTACGGGCCGCGCGCGGGCCCTACGCAGGTCGCGCAGGCCGCGACGGGCGACGGGGGGCGACGCGCGGGTCCCCGTCGCCCGTCGCAGCGCCTCCCGGGAGCGACGCGCGGAGTGACGGGGCAGAAAGCCGCCGCGCGCCTCGGGGCGCACGGCGGGCAGAAAACCGCCGCGCGCCTCGGGGCGCACGGCGGGCAGAAAACCGCCGCACGCTCCGAGCGCGCGGCGGGATGAAAAATCCGTCGCACGCCACGGGGCGTGCAACACACAGAGTAGCAGTAGCAGCGGAAGCAGTGAGGTGGTGGGCCCACCCACAGGATCGACCCAAGGGGATCGACCTGCTCTGATAGCATATCAGAAGTAGTAGTAGAAAGAAAGAATGAAGAAAGGAGGATGTTCACTAGCAAGCAGTTGGACACATATAGCAAACCCTAATTGGGCTGTACTCACTATGGAGTACCCCACTGCAGGCTAGACAATTATATCATTCTGACAAAAGGACCGCGCACGGACGACGCTCCAGCAACACCTGGCCACTACAAGCAGCTGCCGAACTACTCACTCCAGGACGACTCCCACTACGGCCACCCCGACAACCCCAAGTAGCGTACCACTCACGAAGCTGCTGGGGTGTGAGGGACTCACGCGGACGTCGCTGGAGCTGCATCTGGCCACCGCCAGGAGCAGCAGGAGCAGTGGTAGCCGCAGTAGCAGCAGTAGTAGCAATAGCAGTAGTCGCAGCGCGGCCAGCCCTACAACCCCAACTAGCGTACCACTCACGAAGCTGTTGGGGGGCGAGGGACTCACGCGGACGGCGCTGGAGCTGCATCTGGCCACGCCAGGAGCAGCAGTAGCAGTAGAAAGAGCAGTAGCAGCGAGAGCAGCAGTAACAGCAGTACGGGCAGGGCAGTGCTCACCAGTGGCGAGAAGGGCAGGCGTACGACGGCGGCAACGGCGAGGCCGCTACCACTGTAGGGCGAGGGCTCCGCGGCTGCTGCAGGGGCGGCTGCTCCAGGGGCGGCTGCTGCAGGGGCGGCTGCTGCAGGGGCTGCTGCTCCAGGGGCAGCTGTTGTAGGGGCGGCTGCTCCAGGGGCGGCTGCTGCAGGGGCGGCTGCTCCAGGGGCGGCTGCTGCAGTGGCGGCTGCTCCAGGGGCGGCTGCTGCAGGGGCGGCTGCTCCAGGGGCGGCTGTTGCAGGGGCGGCTGCTCCAAGGGCGGCTGCTGCAGGGGCGGCTGCTCCAGGGACGGCTGCTGCAGTGGCGGCTGCTCCAGGGGCGGCTGCTGCAGGGGCGGCTGCTCCAGGGGCGGCTGCTGCAGTGGCGGCTGCTCCAGGGGTGGCTGCTTCAGGGGCGGCTGCTCCAGGGGCGGCTGCTGCAGTGGCGGCTGCTCCAGGGGCGGTTGCTGCAGGGGCGGCTGCTCCAGGGGCGGCTGCTGCAGGGGCGGCTGCTCCAGGGGCGGCTGCTGCAGTGGCGGCTGCTCCAGGGGCGGCTGCTTCAGGGGCGGCTACTCCAGGGGCGGCTGCTGCAGGGGCGGCTGCTCCAGGGGCGGCTGCTGCAGTGGCGGCTGCTCCAGGGGCGGCTGTGTGAAAATGAGAACGAGAATGAGTGAACTATGAAATGAAGTGAGTACAAATATGAAGCCCTAATTGGTTGTACCCCCTATGGGATACCCCACTATAGCCTACATAACAGCATAAGCTACAATGTTCTGACACACCCCCATAGGCAAAGTGGGGGAGAACAAGGGGTCACAAGACCAGTCAAGCAAAGCAAAGCAAAGGAAAGCTCAGGGTGGATCACAAAGTCACCACACAGTCCGAGCACAGGGTCAAGGCCACACGGCCAGTTCACATGCAAGAGTACACACATATATATATAAAGCTAGACAAGCAAGAGCAGGTATATATATATGTGAGAGTACAAGCAAGGTCAAGAGGAGAGCAAGTGAGGCAAGACGGGCACAAGACCCAGCTGAGTGCAGAAGCGCTGATGATCACAAGGCGGAAGTGCCTTGGTGAAGACATCAGCAGTGTTGGCCTCAGAGGCCACGTACGCAAGCCGCAACTGTCCACGTTGCTGTAGCTCACGAGCAAGGAAGTAGCGGAGAGCAATGAGCTTTGTTCTGTGCTCCAGTCGCTGCTCTCGACACAAGGCCAGCATGGCCTTGTGGTCTACGTACAGGACTGGAGGAGAACGAGGCGGCTCTCCAAGGTCGGTCAGCAGGTAGGTGAGCCAGCGAAGCTCCTGTGCAGCCATGGCCCCGGCGTAGATCTCGGCCTCACAACTCGAGCCAAGAACAGAAGACGAGCGAGTAGCCCGCCACGAAACAGAGCCGGAACCAAGGCTGAAGGTGTAACCCTGTGACGACCGCTGCGTAGCCTGGTCGTCAGCCCAAGAAGCGTCCGCGTGCCCAGTGAGGACCACTGGACTCCGCCCTCCAAGCACTAGCCCCATGCCCGACGTACTGCACAAGTAGCGCAACACCCTCTTCGCTGCAGCCATGTGCTCTGGTCTGTGTCTCCCAGGAGCAACATAGCGTGCAAGAATGCTAAGAGGGTATGCAAGGTCAGGTCGTGTGCAGGTCATCAGGTACATGAGGCAGCCAACAAGCTCTGGGTACGGGCCACTCGACTCTACGGACTCATCCGAAGGCAGAGCTGAGAGCGAGTGGCGAGTAGGCAGAGGAGTGGCCTGAGGCGAGGAGTACGTGAAGCCGAAGCGCTGAAGGACCTGCTGCACCATGTGTGACTGAGTCAGGGTAATGGTGCGGCGTGCTCTGTCCCGGGTGATCTGCAGGCCAAGGTAGCTGCGCAGTTCACCCAGGTCTGTGCACGTGTGTCTCTTCTGCAGCTCGGACTTCACGTAGGCGAGTCCAGCAGTGTCAGCTGTGGCAAAGACCAAGTCGTCGACGTACACGAGGATGTAGAACGGCGGCAGAGAGGTGTCGGTGCGTAGAAACAGCGACGGGTCGGCAGTAGAAGGAGCAAACCCAAGAGCCGCAAGCGTAGTCCTCAGTGTGTCGTGCCACTCACGTGGCGCCTGGCGGAGACCGTAGACTGGACGCCGGAGACTCCACTGGGTACCAGGAGGGAAAGACCCAGTGAAGCCAGGTGGGCGACGCAGCCAGATCTCCTCGTGCAGGCTGCCCTGCAAGAAAGCTGTGCTGAAGTCAAGAGAGTGCAGCTCGTAGTCACGGTGAGCAGCAACGTGCAGCAGTACCCGAAGAGTGGTCATCTTCGGGGTGGGGGAGAAGGTCTGAAAGTAGTCAACTCCCTGCCGCTGACTGAAGCCACGAGCCACGTAACGCGCCTTGAAGACAGGCGGAGAACCCGGCGGCCGCTTCACCCTGAAGATCCACATGCCACTAACGATGTTCGCCCCAGGAGGGGGGACAGTGTCAACGTAGGTGCCTGTGGACTTCCAGGAAGCCATCTCTGCATCCATAGCTGCCTGCCACTGAGAGGAGTAGGGACCCTCTATCGCCTCCGCGTAAGAGCGCGGAGTCGGGATGTCAAGTGCATCCGGGTCTCCCTCAGGGGTAAGCAGTACGGACACGAGATGAGGTGAGGCAGCTGCCAGACACTGGAACTCCTCCTGCCTGTCCTCAAGGACGTCCGTGCCAAGGGCACACTCACCCCCGACGGACGGAGGACAGACAGACTCAGACTCAGCGACAAGACTAGCAGCGTAGTCTAAGCGACAGCGAGCAGCAAAGTCGACGAGCTCAGTAACGAGAGCAGACGCAGCAGTAGACTCGAAAGAAGGGTCAGTGACAACAGTAGCAAGGAGACGCGTGACAGTAGGACTGGCAGCACGAAGAGAGTCCGACTCCGGGTCGGCAAGAGCAGGAAGAGAGGACTCAGGAGGAGAAGGCAAAGGGGCACGCAGAGGAGCCGTGGACGGACGCAGAGACATCCGGTGCGTGCCAGGGACAGGAGGAGGACGCTGACGCGAACCGCGACCACTAGTGCGAGCAGCACGGACAGGCGACGCAGGGCGAGACGCAGGCTCACGACGCTCAGCCAGACCTCCAGTAGGACCAGTGTAGGGAGAAGGAGCAGGCAAAGGGGAGGTAGGCTGCAACTGTAGCTGGGACGAGACAGGCTGTGGACACTCTAAGGGAGGAGGAGGACCAGTAGAAGGTGGAAGACCAAGAACCTGCTGCAGGAGTGGAACGAAGTACGGTCGAGGCCGCGCGGCGACGCTAGAAGCAGCAGGGACAGCACCAGAACCCTCAGCAGGAGCACCCGCTCCAGCAGCACCACCAGTAGCTCCAGAACCTCCAGCAGCACCAGGAGCACCCCCAGTAGGACTGCCAGCGGTAGTCTCAGCGCCAACACCCTCAGCAGCACCAGCTCCAGTGCACCCAGGACGAGCACCTCCGGGACCCGCGACCGCAGCACCCTCAGCAGCCGAAGGACCTCCAGCACCAGCAGCACGCCTCCAGCGCCGGGCAAACCACTCACGCAGCTCCTGTGGCGAAAGTGGCTCCCGGCGAGACGAAGCACTCGGAGAACCTCCAGGCGGAGCACCTCCAGGCTCAGCACCCCCAGGCGTAGCACCCCTAGGCTCAGCACCCCCAGACATAGCACCCCTAGGCTCAGCACCCCCAGGCTCAGCACCCCTAGGCTCAGCACCCCTAGGCTCAGCACCCCCAGACGTAGCACCCCCAGGCCCAGCACCCCTAGGCTCCGCACCCCCAGGTACAGCACCCCCAGCCTCAGCACCCTCAGCAGCACCAGAGTCACCAGTGACCTCGACAGGCTCGACTGCGTCTACCTGGGACACACCTGAAGGGGCAGGACCCTGAGGGGGGAGGGGGTCTACCTGGGGGGGACCTGGTACCAGGAAGAGTGGGGGTGGGGGGAGGGACGGAGTGCGGTAGGGGAAGAGGCGGTAGTAGGGGACCGACTCGTCAAACGTGACGTCCTGGGAGGACAGAACACGGCGAGAGGTGGGGTGGTAAAACTGCCACCCAGGCGCGTCAGGGGGGAACCCCAGGAAGACGCAAGGAGCAGCACGAGGGGAGAGTTTGTCCGCAGACAGGTCGCGGACAAACGCCCGAGATCCCCAGACCCGGAACGCCGACGCATCGCCAACCTTCCCGGTCCACAGCAAGGCTGGGGAGGTCTCCGGCCTGGAGACCCTGGGGTGGAGGTTGATCTGATGCGCCGCGTACCTCACCGCAAACGGCCACAGAAAATGGGGGGCAGCCGCATGCATCATAGACGTACGAGCGACGTCCATGACCATGCCAATGCGGCGCTCAGCAATCCCATTTTGCTGCGGTGAGTCCGGAAGCGTGAAGGTCTGACGGATGCCCCGTGCACGACAGTAGGCACGCAGAAGGCCAGAGGAGAACTCTCCGCCTCTGTCCGAGTGCAGACGCAGAACAGGAAAGTCCGAGCCGAAGCTCTGCCTGAGTTGGAGACGAGCTGCGCGGATCCAGTCGATCAGCACCTCAGTGACATCACCCTTGCTGCGCAAGGGGAAGACTGTGGTGTAACGCGAGTAGTCGTCAACAACGAGCAGGAAGTAGCGCTCGTGACCCTGTCCACGGACGCGGGCTGGGCCCCACACGTCCATGTGAAGTGTCTGCAACGGGGCCTCTGTCGAAGGAAACTGGGAGGAGTGAGGGGCAGCACGCTGGCGCCCCTCGACACAGGGGACACAGGCAGGGCCAGGGCCCTGAGGAAGGGGAGGGAGGGACCGGGGGAGACCGGACACAAGAAGACGGGAGGCCATACCTCTGAGCCGAAGCAGAGAGGGGTGGCCAAGGCGGTGGTGCCAGAGGAGAGTCTCGTGAGACAGGAGACGACACGAACAGGGGGCAGACTCAGGACCAGACCTGGACGCCGCAGCAAACACCTGACCCGACGTAACTACCCTACCAGACTCAGCAACTGGAGGAGACGCAGTGGTCAGAGTGTACAGGCTCGACCCCGGCTGACGGGTGAACGTAGCCAGGTGTCGGCCTGTGCCAGCCTCTGTACAGTGGGTCACTCGCTGACGTGCAGGAGTGAACTGGTGGACACCCGCATCCTGTAGGTCAGCACCACTCACCAGGTTCGTCGAGAACGAGGGGAGGTAGAGACCAGACAGGGTGCCAGAGGGAGCCGCCGGACACGGGAGGACTGTGGAGAAACGAGACAGGACCGGACCCCCAGAGGGGTCAGCCAGAGACACCGCAACCGGCCGACTAAGCGGCGTGAGTGTGGTGCGGTCCCGAAAGAAGGAGCGAGACGCCCCAGAGTCAAGAGTGAAGGTGAGAGAGGCCGAAGCCGACGCGGTACCTGAGAGAGCAGACTCACCAGTACCTGAGGACGCAGACACACCAGCACCTGGAGCAGCAGCGTCGTAAGCACCTAGGGCAGCAGCCTCACCAGTACCTAGAGCAACAGTCTCAATGCCCGGATCGGGCTGGAAACACCGGTAACAGTCACCCTCATCACTAATAGACACAGCATACATGGCAGAGAGAATAGCATCAAAGTCCAGATCAAAGATGGCAACCCCCGCCCTAGACAGCTCGTCCCAGCGAGGGATCTCGGAGGCCTCCGGGAACTGGTGACGCCATGCGTCCGTCAGGCGGCCAAAGCAGCGCGGAGTGGGGTGCGCACCCCCACACTGCTCACCCACACGGTCGCCGGTGCGCAGGACGTAGGTACACGGACCAAAACCCCCACCCCGCTGGCGTGCAGTGTACCACTCACGGAGCTGCTGAGGGGACAGGGTCGCACGACCACGCTGCTGCTGCTGGCGCGAGCCACCACCGGAGCCACTCCTCTGCAAAGACCCGCGACCAGCTCCACCGCCACCCCCACCGCCTCCACCGCCTCCGCTGCCTCCACTGCCGCCGCCGCCTCCACCGCCTCCTCCACCGCCGCCTCCTCCGCCACCTCCGCTACCACCGCCACCGCCGCCGCGGCCTCCGCCTCCACTGCCGCCACCGAACCCCCCACCCCCACCTCCACCTCCACCGCTACCCCCACTCCCCCCACTGCCTCCACCTCCACCTCCACCGCCCGCTCCTCCAGCTCCCTTGCCCCCCTTGCCCTTGCCAGGGCGGCGTCTCCCGTTAGGGGCAGACGCCGCACCGACCGACTCAAGACCAAGAAGGTCGGCCGAAGCAGCAGAGGCAACAGAGGGCAGCAGGGGGGAGGGAGAACACCCCTCAAAGATGGGGGTGCGCGGGTCACCTCGAGAGGCTCCTACAGCGACTATGCTCTTTTCTATCGCGAGGAGGGCCTTCTCGAGGAGGTCTACAGTGAGTGTGGTGGGACAGACTGAGAGAAAGTGGTCCCTGACTACTCGAAGGGAGTCAGGGAGGCGAGTGACTAGGAAGTACAGAGTGATGTACATGGGGGGGGGGTTCGCGGTGCAGAAGTCAGCAGGAAGTGCAGCGCGGTAGCGAGTGTCACTAGTGCGGAGGTGCGTAATGAGGTCAGCAACGGTGGGAAAAGAAGCAAGGTCAGGGAAGAGGTACGGCAGCATGAGACGGCTCAGTGCAGCAGTGGAAGGGGAGGAGTAGCGCGCGACTACAGCGGCGTACAAGGTCTGAGCACTCTTGTACTGACTAAAGTGCGCACGCTCGGAGGTAGGGAGGTGGCGACGCACAGCAAGACGTGCAGCAGCATCGCGCGTGGCCCACTGGGAGCGAACAGTGGCGTCAGCATCAGCAGCAGGGGCAGGGGAAGCGCCAGAGGTGAGGTCAAAGAGAGAGAGGCCGTCCGCCCTATCGCACTGTAAGAACAGCTGTAGGTCATCTACCCAGACCTCAAAGTCAATGGCTCGACCCTCAGCGTCAAAAGTGAGGACACTAGGGGTAGCCATGACAGCAGTAGACCAGCAGTGCAAGGAGTAGGGGAAGAGCACGCAGTGACAGAGGGTCTGTGCTCACCGGACAGGGCTGCTCGGGTGGCTCGGCTGCAGGGCGGCTCGGCCGCTGGGCGGCTCGGCGGCTGGGCGGCTCGGCGGCTGGGCGGCTCGGCAGCTGGGCGGCTCGGCGGCTGGGCGGTCGGCTGCACGGCGGCTCGACTGGTGGGCGGCCGGGCGGCTCGGCTGCAGCGCGGCTCGGCAGCGGGGCGGCTCGGCTGCTCTGCTGCTGGGCGGCTCGGCTGCGCTGCTGTTGGGCGGCTCGGCTGGGCCGCTGACGTAGGGCGGCGGGGCCGCTGAAGAAGGACGGCGGGGCCGCTGGGTAGTGAGGCGGCGGGGCCGCGAAGACGGGCGGCGGGGCCGCTGCAGAGAAGCGGCGGGGCCGCAGTGAAGGGCGGCGGGGCCACAACGAGAGAGGCGGCGGGGCCGCAGCGAGAGAAGCGGCGGGGCCGCGAAGTCGGGCGGCGGGGCCGCTGAGTAGGGCGGCGGGGCCGCAGTGAGAGGCGACGGGGCCGCAGCGAGAGAGGCGGCGGGGCCGCAGCGAGAGAAGCGGCGGGGCCGCGAAGTCGGGCGGCGGGGCCGCTGAGTAGGGCGGCGGGGCCGCAGTGAGAGGCGGCGGGGCCGCAGCGAGAGAGGCGGCGGGGCCGCGAAGTCGGGTGGCGGGGCCGCAGTGAGTGGCGGCGGGGCCGCAGCGAGAGATGGCGGCGGGGCCGCGAAGACGGGCGGCGGGGCCGCAACGAGAGAGGCGGCGGGGCCGCAGAAAAGGGCGGCGACGGGCCGTAGGCGGCGCGAAGCCGCAGGTAAGGGCGGCGACGGGCCGGGGCGGCTCGAAGCCGCAGGTAGAGGCGGCGCGAAGACGCGGGAAGGGCGGCGACGGGCCTGGGCGGCGCGAAGCCGCAGGTAGGGGCGGCGCGAAGCCGCCGGTGAGGGCGGCGCAAAGCCGCGGGTAAGGGCGGCGACGGGCCGGGAAAAGGGCGGCGCGCCGCAGCCGCTAGGGCGGCTCGACGCGACCGTAAGGGCGGCGCGACGGGCCGCTAGGTGCGACTCGACGGGTCGCTAAAAAAAAAAGGCAGGCGCGACTCGAGGCGCGCTTCGGTGGGCCCAAGGAACAGTCCCTAGGAGGGGACCTGCTCTGATTCCATGTGAAAATGAGAACGAGAATGAGTGAACTATGAAATGAAGTGAGTACAAATATGAAGCCCTAATTGGTTGTACCCCCTATGGGATACCCCACTATAGCCTACATAACAGCATAAGCTACAATGTTCTGACAGGCTGCTGCAGGGGCGGCTGCTGCAGGGGCGGCTGCTGCAGTGGCGGCTGCTCCAGGGCGCGGGTTAGGGCAAGGCGCCGCGGCGGGCAGGGGTGACGCCACGCGGGTCCCGCAGGGGCGTCGCGACGGGCAGGAGCCGCGCCTCGCGGGTCCCGCAGGGGCGTCGCGACGAGGCGGGGGCGACGCGCGGGTCCCATTGAGGCGTCGCGACGAGGCAGGGGCGACGGGGCGGGGCCGCGACTGGCGACGGGGCGGGGCCGCGACTGGCGACGGGGCCGGGCCGCGACTGGCGACGGGGCGGGGCCGCGACTGGCGACAGGGCGGGGCCGCTACGGGCAGCGGGGCGGGGCCGCGAAGGGGCCGCGAAGGGAGCCGCGAGGGGGCTGCGAAGGGGCCGCGAAGGGGCCGCGAAGGGGCCGCGAAGGGGCCGTGAAGGGGCCGCGAATGGGCCGCGAAGGGGCTGCGAAGGGGCTGCTAAGGGGCCGTGAAGGGGCCGCGAAGGGGCCGCGAAGGGGCCGCTAAGGGGCCCTGAAGGGGCCGCGAAGGGGCCGCTAAGGGGTCGCGAAGGGGCCGTGAAGGGGCCGCGAAGGGGCCGCTAAGGGGCCGAGAAGGGGCCGCGAAGGGGCCGCGAAGGGAGGCCGCTAAGGGGCCTCGAAGGGGCCGCAAAGGGGGGTCGCGACGGGCCTCAGGAGCAGGGCAGGCCACTAAGGGGCCGCGAAAGGGTAGGGCAGGTCAGAGCGCGAGGCGCGCTTCGGGCAGGTTAGGAAAAAAAAAATTTAATGGTGGGCCCTTAGGAAGAAACGGTCCCACTAGGGAACCTGCTCTGATACCATGTGAGAATAACGAGGAATGAGTTGACTAGGAAACATGTGGGTACAAGTAGGAAAACCTAGAAGTGTTGTACCCTATAGTGTCTACCCCACTACAGCCTAGATAGATCATAGCATATAAGTTTGACATACTCCTCGTTATTCCCCGACTCCTTGACTGAGCCTAGGGAGCATGCGTCTCGTCTACCTCACATGTTGATCGTGTTCGTCGTGCTCGCCGCTTTCGCACTCCTCATGTTCGCAGTACGCAAATAATGGAGCTTCGTCTTTCCACTGTTTCGCAGCCCGTTGCCCTGCCGTTCTCTTCCTGGCGTTCCTGGATGTGTCTGACCTTGCTCGTGCTGCCAGCCTAACTGTCACTTGTTATCGTATTTATTACTCCTGATATCATATGAGGAAATGTGCATCACATTCAATGGTTGCCACCTGTATTCGGGCATGTCCTCGCAGGATGCACCTGGATTCGTAATCTAAACCTAGAGCAAACCCGAGTTATAACAAGAATATAGGAGTAACCTAGTTGCTCTGACTCTAAAGGGGGTACAGACTGGGGAACGCTAAGTCATAGTGTTGTGAGTTCAATCAGTAACAGAGTTCTCTATATTGATGCCTATGTGTGACTGGAGGAGAGCTCCGTGCTGGCATTGCCACACTGGATTCTGTCAAATACACGTGGTCTGTTCTAGCCCTCGTTGCAGTCAGCGTCACTCGCGAGGTCACCGTGGGAATACTTGCCACGCACGCACTCATGATTCCTTGCTGACAGGCATCTGACGTGTGAATGTTCTACTAATGACGATGATGGTTATCAGGTCCTCGCTGACGCGCTGCCAGCGACGACACTCCCTCCCTCTTGACGAGCCTGCAGCGGGGCTGACCTGTTGTTGATGACACTCCTACATTCGCGAATCTATCGCACGGCTGACTTGTTCGTTGTTGACGAGACGACGACTCTCCCCTCTTTCTTAGGGCGTGTTAAATCGCAAACTCCAAAAGTTCGGCCACAATCCGTCGGGCCGTTTTTGCGAAGGTAACCAGTTTGCGACCATCGCAAGTCAAGTGGCGACCGTCGTCAATGTCGTAAAAAAATAACGAATTTGATGGCCGTTTAAAAAGTCGACACGAAAACGACGCCGAGTCGACTCCGAAACGGCCAAGTAGTCGACACAGTGTGCGACAAACGCATACGACGTCGCACGGTTTCGTCCAACGACAGAATTTATGATCGCGTCAAATGAGAAATATCGCCGTCAAAAGTGCGACCCCGTCGCACATACTAAACTACTGTAGTAACTGCAAATTTAACAAATTTTCGGAACCAGCCTGCAATTCGGCCACCAAAGTTGTTAAAGCTGCGGTATACATTTGAAATGAGGGGTTCAAAATCTTTTGAAATTTGAAAAGTTGCCCCAAACCTGTGGGGGGCGCTCCCTAAACCCGAAACCCTTCTGACATATGTATACTTCAGCTTTAAATTGCCAAAGAGTCGACTCTGATTCGGCCACCTCGTCGTTGTTCGCGAAAAATATCACGACCATTTGGTCGTCGAAAATTCGGCCAGACCCCATTTTCGGAATTGTGTGGCGATTTAACACGCCCTAATGGGGAGCACCTGCCATCTCCACACTTCCTCCCCTCAACAACATACAGCCAAACGAATCCGACCAGCCACAGCCACTCAGCCTAGTTAGCTGGTCTACTACCCAATATTAGAAACGTCCATACTTCCGGGCTTTTGTATTGTGTAATAGCTCTAACCATCTTGCCCTGCACAAGCCAGTCATGAACAGCGAAGCTTCACAGTCCAAGCCAGAGAAGCCGGGAGAAGTGGGGAACAGTTTCGGAGAGGTCGACATGTCCGCTCCAATCTATCAAGACGACCTGGACCGCGCGGGAGGGTTTGGAACCCGGGATGCTATTGGGACACCATTTCCCGAAGCTGTAGATGCCACTGATTTTGAAAAAGCTGTCGGAGAGCCTGTGGATGCTGAGACTCAACCTGCCGGTCCACACACAGGCATTGGCTACGACGACGACCAAGTCGAGGCTGCCATTGGTCAGGAGCCGAATGATCTGTCCTACCAAACGCTGAACGACTACTTCGTGCCAGCGTCGGGACAAACACAGGGTATTCCAATGTTCAGGCCTCCAGGGACAGATGCAGTGCCGAGGATTGATGCCTGTTTCGCCTAGTCATCCATCCGTCATGTTTGCTGGCTTCGTCGTTTTTGTCCATTCATCCGCTCAGCAACACTCCGAAGTCTTGGTTCTTCTTTATACTTAGGGGTTGTCACTCCGCGTCGGTGCATGTTCTGCAGGTGACGCGATTTCGAAGTAAGGCTTGGTGTTGTCAAGATGCGAGCCATACACTGTGAGACTACAGGCTTGCTCATGTGTACATTGTGGCAGGGAACCTGCTCGCATTTAGTACGTCGAGAGATTATGATGGCGTAGTAATAAGCTCTTTTGGCATATTGTGCTTGTATATTATTAAACTCAGCATTAAGTGATATTGACCATTTTGTAGAAAAGTGTGATTGGCTATATGAGTCGTCATCATCGTCATGTTGCTTTGCTTTCAGGTGCTGCTGCTTTCAAAGTTTGTTATTATAAAGCACACATCTGTACAGGGGGTACAACCACCTAGCCTATAGAAGGCTGGATGGCGTAGGAATTTATGACCTACCAGTAAAATGGCTACGAATACCTCTCCTAGATGCGAACGGAAAGCCCACGAAGGTGTGTGAGCTGGGGAGGCGCAACCACGCGGCAAAGACAGGGACAAGCTTTTCTCTAAGCCGTTCCTTGTCAACAGAACCGATTCGGTAACATTACTCGGAGCAGGGAGCGCCACAGAACGGGCAAAACCTGTAACTGGACTGCAGCGGAGCACGACACGACCAGCATGGGAAGGTTCCGGGAACTTGCTGCGGGAACTGCGCCTCAGGCGGAAGCGGCAGAGGCGGTGGCTCGTACTGCTGCCGACTTGCTGCTTCGTTTTCTTGCATGCGTGAGTAGTCCTCCATGGGCATGCGGAACCAGCAGTCAGGACACGACACGTATGGACCCGATGATTTTCCTCTCCACACGGGGATGAAAAAAAGGCGCGTGACATGCTGCATCTCCACTAAATTCGCAGGAGACCGGCATCTTGGGCAGATTGCCGCTGCTGACTGGATAAGCTTCGACTCAGGGAGGGAGCTGAAGATAAAGAAAAACATGACGCGAGAAAAAAAACAGATCCGTGGTCGCTTGATGGTTCAGGTGAAAGGAACTAGAGCTTCCTTGGCCGGGGTAGTGCAACTGTGCGAGTGACTGACGACGCGTGGAACCGAAGTCACTAGCGGGAAGAAGGGTAAGTTCGCGTCTCAAATAAGCGTGATTCGCGAAGCGAGAAAGCGATAGAGAAACAGTGCTTTCGCGTTTCTGAAACAAAAAGAATTTTTACAACTCTGAATTGGTTTGAAAGCACAAATTCAAACCATTCACAAGCATGGCCTACAGTATTACATAGCTCCTCCTCCTGGTTACAGCACACATAATTTACTAACGATTCCCGTTTTGTGAACTGCTGTCAGAAATCCTTTGTCCCTGCATGCGGAAATGCTGCGACGCGAGGGCCAAACTCACTCCTACTGCCAATTCTTTAAAGCTCTCTTGCAAGCGGGGGGTTGTGTGTTACAGTGAGAAAGTGTGGTTTCACCGTCCACCCTCACAGTGATTCCACAGTCGTTCCTCTGGCGAATGTGCTGGTGTACAAATAAAAGAGAACACGTTACACACACCCCCTTAGTCTCTAGTGGACCCACGAGGAGGGGAGGGGAGAAGGGAGGGGTTGGTCCACAATACAGGTGCTGTGGTATTATCCTATCCTGGCATCCTGGTTAGAAAGGGTGGCCCAAAACCGATCAGGCATTAACCTTAATTCGGAAGAACGCGAGGTTGTGGGTGGGAATGTACTCTTGATTCATATGATTTTGTTTGTAACAACTCAATCAACAGCCAGGAACCTGCGATATGACTCAGTAAGACGTGGGGTCCAGTCATAGTTGTCGCTCACCCATCTGCATGGCACACACGGATGAGCAGCAAGGGAACAAAGGCTGAGCATGGTAAGATGGGAAAGGCTTGATACAAGCGTGTGCAAAATGGAGAGAGGGCCTTCATTCTGGTAAAAGAGAATCTTCACTACGCTGTCAAAAGAATAATCTATAACTAACACAACCACTCGCGCAATCCCCTAATGTAAACACCACTCAAAACTCAAAACAAAATCGAGCCCCTCCATTTTGCATCCCATTTGCCCATAGTGCGGCACACACACACCGTCACTTCCCCACAAATCTCTGTTCCCAATTCACCCCACCTTATCAAAACTAGTGTCTACTTATCACATCCCCTTCACATCTCCAATCCATTCCTGTCCTTCCTCTTTCAAACACTCCCTTCGTCCCACCAATCCCCTCTCCCCCTTCTCCTTGCTCTCACTCCAGGTTGCGCAACTGTGAATGCAGCGCGGAGCCTCGCGAGAACTGCTCCTCCTCCCCGTCACCCCCCACCCAAGCCACTCCTGCATTTCCCCTTTCAACACCCCCATCCCCCTCCCCCCAATCCCCTCCCCCCTCCCCCCTCGCTCTCACTCCAGGTTGCGCAGCTGTGGCTGCAGCGCGGAGCCTCGTGAGAACTGCTCCTCCGCCGCGGCCGTCTCGCCCTTCTGCCATGACACGGCTGCCAGCGCTGCGTGTGCCTCAGCATAGTTGGGGTACTTGCGCACGAGGGCCTTTAGGATCTGCTCTGCCTGCCCCGTGGACCCCAGCTGCGGATGGGATGGAGAGGGGAGGGCGCAAGGAGGGGAGGTGCATTGTGAGACGAATCAACTACGTGCTGCATGCACCTCGGCATAGTTGGGTTACTTGCACACGAAAGAACCTGAAACATGCGCTGCTCAGCATGTGCATTGTATGGGACAGTGGGAAGAGCAAGGTTGAAGGGAGGAAAGGCATTCGCAACATGGCTCCAGGCGAACATGGTGCTTTTCAAGATGGCTCAGAACGTGTTTCATGCGTCTCTGCATAAATGGGTTCTCAGGCACGAGAGCTTTGAGAACCTGATCTGGTTACCTCATGAATCCCACTGGGAGAAGCTGTGGCTAGCGGAGCGCCAAGGGGTGGTTTGAGGCGAGAGCAAGGGCTCTGGCTCACTCACACCGTGGTTTTCACATCGTCACCGAGACACGGCAGGCAGAGCTGACAACCAAACCAAGGACATGCTGGCGGTGTGTGACGACGAGTAAGGGACGATGGGATAAATAGAGCAAGGATGGCTCTGTGCTGCACAGCAGCACCACATTACACTGCACCGCTCTGCACGCACCTGCACGAGCACGACAGCAGTGGCCATGCGGTAACCAGCTATGCCCGGTGCGAGCAGCGCGGCGGTCTTGAGGGCGTCGAGGGACGCGGCGTAGTGGGCTAGGCGGCTCTCCACCATGCCCAGGTTGAACCACGCCGCTGGCTCCTGGTGGGGGTCAGGGCGGGGGACGGTAAGGGCGGGATAGGGTCAGGGCAGGGGAGGGGGGCACGGAGAGAGGCGGGAAGGAGGAGGAGACAGGGAGCGGAGGCGGTAGACAAAGGGGTGGTTGTGCGAGGGTGAGGATGCATGCGTAGAGGGAACGGGTCTAGGTGAGGACGTTGGGATGGGAACGGAGGAGGGGGAATGGTGGATGTGGGGTCGTGGGGATGAGCGGATTAAGGCACAAAGACTGGACTGGAGTGGTCAGCATGCAACGTGAGACACATCTCCCTTTCACCCACACACAGTCTGTTCTCTTCCACTCCACACTACCACACCCCTTGTTCCCCCCTCCTCTACCATCACCTCATCCTATCCACCCTGCTCCTCACATCCCTCGTCCTCCCCTCGTGCCCACTTCCCGCGCCTCCCCTTCCCAACGCCATCCCCGCGCCTCTTCCCCCTTCCCCACGCCATTCCCCCTCCATCCACCCCTCAACCTCACCGTGTCACCTTGGGGTCAACCTCACGGCGGCACGGCAGCTACGTTGCTAAATACGAGTACCGAGTATAATACGTTAGCGTATTATACGCTTGGTATATACGCGGTACGCCAAGGCTGGCGTACTGCTGATACGCAAAAATACGCTGGCGGGCAGCTAAAACTTTTTTTCCCGGGCAGGTATAAAAAAACCTGTTTCAGGGGGGGGGTTCAGGCCGACAACAACACATGTCAATATTTTATTTCATAAATATCCAGAAATACATAGTTCATCCACATAATCCCCACCCTCTAGCGAGCTTCCCCACAGCCTATTTCCTTGCGGGGCTTTTCCACCACCACCCCTTCCCCATACTCATCCGCCAGCACTGCATCATCTCCTTCCCCCCCCAGCAGGTCATCCTCCTCCTCGTCCATGTTGTAGCCGGGGATAGGGGCATCCGGGATGTTCCCGGGCACAACCATGCTGGCCCCATCCTTGTTGTACCAATTGCGCACAACGTTCCAGTTGTGCGCAATGTAAACCAGGTCCGCACACTTGGCGGACCCGAGGCGGTTGCGGCGGGCGGTGTGGACGCCTTCCCACTGCGCCCAGCCACGTTCGCATGAAGAAGCTGAGACGGGCTGAGTGAGAATCCGGCATGCGAGGGTGGCAAGCTCAGGGTACTCGGTGCTGTGCCACGACCACCACTGCACCATGCTCATCTCCCCTTTCTTCACTGCCTCCCTTGCAACTATGGCGCTCAGCTTGCCAAAACTGCCCTCCAAGTTGATGTAGGCCAGCAATGCCTCCTGCAGCACAAGGGAGGCGCGGCGAGGGGCACCATCCTTGCCGCGCCTGAAGGTGACGTGGTCATAGTGGCGCTCGATGTAGTCCTTGAACACCCTCGTGCACTCCACATCGTTCCTGAAAATTCCCTCCTCCTGGTTGGCCGGATTCAGGATCCGGCCAACCACATGCATGGGGCAGGCAAGGGAGTTGTCCCACCTGTCCTTCACAATCTTGGTGATGTCTGCCCTCTCTGTCCGAGTCAAGAAGTCGCCTGAAGCGTCGAGCCTGTCATTGATGTCCTCGGTAAGCTGTAGCATAATGTCATACAGCTTACCCATCATGCCTTTCGCGGAAGAGTCCGTGGCCCGCATGGCCTTGAATGGCACCGCCATGAGAGAGGAAAAGAACTCCGCCACCCCCCACCACTCCTCATCCATCACAGCAGCCCTGAATTTCTCTGCTGCAGTCTTCCTATCCTTGTCCCCCGCTGCCCACACCTTCCACTCGTCGCTGAGCACCATCGCCGCCAGCCCACTCCTCACCTCACATAGCCGGGCCATGGCTATGTATTGTGTCCCGAACCTGGTTCCCGCAGGCTTGAGCACCTGCTTCCCCCCCACTTTCTTCATATAGGCACGGGTGAAGTGGTGGTTGCGCACGAAGGTAATCATCTCCCCTCCTTTCTCCACAAGCCCCTTCGCCCATCCCATTTTGCCCACATCTTCCATTAACAGGTCCAGGACATGCGTGGCACATGGCACATGCTCAATGTGCGGCCATGTGCCCGCAATCTTCCGCGCTGCCGATGCATAGTTGCTGCCGCCATCGGTGCAGACCGCCACCACATTCTCCGGCCCCACCTTATCAATGACGGGGCGGAGAAGGCTGGCGATGTACCCCCCCGTCTTCGACTCCATGTTGCAGTCCACGGCCTGCTCGAAAACTGCGCCGGAGTCGTTGACAAGGAGTATGTTGGCCTGCGGGCGGCCACAACGGTCGGTCATCATGTCCGACGACACGGTGACACCGTCCCGCTTCCAGCTCGCGGCAACGGGGGCGAGCGCTGCCTCCATTTTCTGCCGCACTTTCTTCAAGCCCGCCCCTCCAACGTAGCCCCTCTTGGGGGGAACATACCCCGGTCCCGCGCGCGCAAAGCACTGGACCGCGTAGCGGAAGACCGGATCATCCACGATGCGCTCTGGAAGCTTCAGCGCCGAGATCATTAGGCAAAGCGCGTTATCCGCGTCCTCCTTGGCGCACGTTGCCTCGTCGCCGAAGAATTTTGTTATCTTCCCCTTCTTCTCCGCACAAGCAGTGACCGCGCCCAGCACGGAGTCGAGTGCTGCAGCAGCCGCCCCTCGTTTCATGCTCTTGTTTTCCTCCTTGTTTTCGTACATGGCACGCACTTCTTCACGGACTTTCGGGGACACGTCCTTGCAAAGCCTGACAGGGCGTCCATCTTGCCCTTTCCATTTGGCGAGGTGAACTGCGCAGCGAGTGGTTCCGCCCTCAAACTTGAAGCCACAAAACTTACAAAGCTTGGGATTGCCTTTGCTGTGGGGGGGAATAAGAAAATGTTTCAGAATGGGGTTCGAAAGGCCAGCCTCAAAAGGCTGCGTGTTGATCGCACTACTAGACGCGTGACCAGAAGCTACATTGCTCGTCGCGCTAGGAGGGGTGGAGTTCGACGCCATGGGGCGCGACTAAGGAACGGTAAACTGCTTGAGGAAAACGGGAGATCAGAGCTCGGGAATGAAATTGAGGAGGAGAGAAACGAATGAAGGATAGGAAGGCGTCAACGAGTAAATGCTCACATGACGTGCTGGACATTTGAGAGGGGTGGTTGGATATGAGAGGTTTGGTGGGGTGGTGTGTGGTTGGGGTGGTGGGAAATTTGAATTTCAGACGTGGGTTGGGCGATGTGCTTGGTCGCGTAACTAGTCGCGAAGCCCTAATAACCGTCGCAATTTTTTTTCAATTTCGATTTTTTTTTTCGCCGGGCTGCCCGCGCGTTTTTTCACGAATTCGAAGCGTATTAGCGTACCACGTACGTACGCAATCGTATATACGTGGTACGCCACCCTACCCAGAGCGTATTTGGCAACGTAGCACGGCAGTCCTTGAGCGCCTTTTTGAGGCGCCCCAAAAGGCATTCTCCCCTTTCCACCTTCCCCCTCCTCCCCCCTCCTTCCCCCCTGCACTCTAACCTTGGGGTCCACCTTCACGGCGGCACGGCAGTCCTTGAGCGCCTCCTTGTACCGCCCTAGCGCCTTGGGGTGGGATGCAGGGGGCGCGCCGTGGGGGAGGGAGAACACGGGGACATGGGGCCATGGGGACATGGGGACATGGGGACATGGGGACATGGGGACATGGGGACATGGGGACATGGGGACATGGGGAACACGGGGCATGGGACCATGGGGACATGGGGTTGTTGGAACACGGAAATTAAGCCATGCGGAGGGATTTTGGAGCGCAGGAGAGATGTGCGAACAGACAAGCGATGAGGGGCTGTGGAGCACAGCACACATGCGCGCGTTCATGCACATTGATGCACAGCCAGCCACGAACCCCCTATCTTCCCCCTGCACCCTTTCTCCGCGCAAACCCCCGCAAGCAATCTTCTCCATCGCCCTCGTCCTTACCGACAGCGCAATCCCGCGGTTCAACAGCGGCACAGGCGCGGTCGGCGCCAGCTCAATCGCGCGCGCGAAGTCCTCAGCAGCTTCGTCGTATCTTCCCAGGGACATTCTAACGGACCCCCTATTGGACCACATGGAAGCGCTTTCCGGCAGTCGCTCGATCAGCTGGGTGAATTTTCCCTCCGCGGTTTCTAAATCGCCGGCGACCGCCGCTCGCAGCGCGTTCTGCAGCTCGATGTCGTCCACGTCGCGCAGTCGCACGATGCGCTGCTGCGACGTCGCCGGCGACGACGAGGAATCCTCCGCTGCGATCGCGGGCGCGGGGAGGAACCAGCCGGTCAGCGCGGAGGCGCTGCTGGAACTCGCCCAGTCCGCTCCGCCCGCCGCTCCGCCGATGGCGGAGACGGAAAGGCTGGCGAGCAGCGCGAGCGACGCGCGGCGCGAAACGGTGGGCGGCTCTGCGGATGGTGATGCGGGTTGCGCAGACGGTTCTGCAGCAGCGCGCTGGGGCTGCACCAGCGCGCGCGGAGCAAGATTGGCGCGCGTTGGCGCGGAGACTCCGGTAGCGGCGGAGGATCCATCAGCAGCCCAGCTGCAAGAAATGCGGAGAGCCAGGCGCGCGGAACAGTGAGCAAGCGCGGCCATGGCTGGAGGATTGAGTGGTTGCGAATGCAGAGAAGATTCTCAGTGAGGTGCACTTGTGGCAGCCAGGTTGGATCAACCCTGGGCGTTACCAGAATTCGTCAAAAACCATCTTGGAGGGGTCGAAACGAAAGTTTGATTCAAAACAAAACCATTTGAAATTCGGAACTCAAACTAGTACGCTGAAATTGGTGGGTGTCGATCAGTTCCAGAAAGGGTACGAAATTTGGGTGCTGTTCGCCAGCAAATCGTTTCTTCAACAGAAATGGCATCAGCATCGCGACCGCATATGGAAACGGGGGCGGAACCCTCCTCCGAGGTTTGGGCGAAATGCCGCCCGAGAAACTACGCGCGCCCGAAAGGCGAAATTTCTCAACCGCATCGGGAAGGTCCATCCCCACCTTCCCCCCAATGGCGCGAAATTTGCTCATCACTGACCCTTGTGCTGCCCGATTGACCAAAAATTGCTCAACGTGGGTAAAGAACGCGATTTGATAAAAGGAGAACGAGGATGGAGTTAGATGCTAGGTTTAACTAGGGCCTAGGCTTAGGAGCCTAGGCCCAAGGAGGATGTCGAGTGAGTTGTGCCAAGGGAAAGGTGTCGAGAAAGTTGGAAAGGATGGTTTCACTATAGGTTTCGAAGAACATATAGCAAAGGAAACAAATAAGGTGCACCACCAAACAAAGTTTATAATAACTACACTAACTACAGCTACAGGCAGTTACAAATATAAGTTCTGACACTCCCCCATAACTGCCTGCATCAGGAGTTTGTGCAGAATACAACCTGCAGGGGTACACATGCAAAATAATAAACAAGCAACAGCAGGTACTGCAGGCGGGCTAACACTAGCTGGTCACCCCCTCCATCTCCTCACCCTCCTCCTTCCCCTCCCCCACACTGCTGCAGGAGCAGCAGAGAGGGGGGGGAAGAGAGGAGAGGTGGAGGGACGGCTGCTGGTTGCCTCACACCCGCCACCCCGGTGCCACTCCCCCTTCTCCCCCACACCCTCACACCCTCCCCCCCAGCGGCAGCTGCAGCAGTGGGAACGAAAGGAGGAGGAGGGGAAGGGAAGGAAACGACCCAAAGCTCCAACACCCGCCACCCCCATACCCTCCTCCCCACGGCTGCAGGGAAACAAAGGAGGAGGGGGTGGGCGGGAAGAAAGCCGCAGAGCGGCTACATTGTGTCGGCGCAGGTAGGTCAGGGGCGGCTGCAGGGAGAGCAGGTGCGGAGAGGGCCCGTCGCGTGCCACGGGGCGCACGACGGGCAAGTTTAAGTTTAGGGCCCGGTCGTGTGCCTCGGGGCGCACGACGAGCAGGGCACCGTCGCGTGCCACGGGGCGCACGACGGGCAGGTTTAGGGCACCGTCGCGTGCCACGGGGCGCGCGACGGGCAGAGAAGGAGTCACTCGCCAACCGGGGGCGGGACAAGAGAAAATCGCCACGCGCCCTAGGCGCGCGACCGAGAAAAATAGCAGCGGAAGCATATTGGCGGGCCCACAGGCCAGGACGTAAAACGCTCTGATAGCATGATAAAAGGAGAACGAGGATGGAGTTAGATGCTAGGTTTAACTAGGGCCTAGGCTTAGGAGCCTAGGCCCAAGGAGGATGTCGAGTGAGTTGTGCCAAGGGAAAGGTGTCGAGAAAGTTGGAAAGGATGGTTTCACTATAGGTTTCGAAGAACATATAGCAAAGGAAACAAATAAGGTGCACCACCAAACAAAGTTTATAATAACTACACTAACTACAGCTACAGGCAGTTACAAATATAAGTTCTGACACGATTGTGAAGCCTATGAATGTCGCGATTGTGCGATCGATTTCTACCAAGTTATGCGCGGGGGGCATTTCGAAGGTGTGTTTGGGAGAGAAAAATGGGGGGTATACGAACCCCCCTTTGTTAAACTGCAGGCTTGTTCAAGGGTTCCCCTCTGAACAGCAATGCGTCGGCTGTGCCACTGCTGTGCTTTGAAAAACGCGGCATGACGATGGCATGGCTAGGGGATGGCATTTTGCCTGGTGACGAAGTCTCGTCCCCGCTTCCAGATGCCGTCGAACTGTTTGATTTGGTGGAGAAAAGTGGGCGTTCGCCAGACGCCCACTTTGTTTGTTGGTTTGGACGGTAGGTGAGGCTCGGCACTTTTTTTTCACGGGCTGACCAAGCTGACGGAGGTTAACGAACTCTAACTGACGGGATCAGGAAGGCGAGACCCACCTTCCTGATCCAGTTGTTATCCCGTGGTTTTTGGATATAATGGCGAAAACCACGGCGAATTCTCGTGATGTTCGTCCGATCCGATCCGCTCCAGATGCTATGGCCCTGTTCGGTAGCCTTCCAGTCACACTGGGCCCACTCGAACTGGGGAAGCCTACAACATGTTTCGTAGCCTCGGGCGTCCACTCACACTGAGAGGAAATCTCGTCCAAAATTGCAAGAAGTTACCGTGTGTTTCTCGAAAAATTACTTGTCGAAACTTTTACTGCTGTACGAGGCTGCCCAGCTCACAAACAAAAAACAGCCCGCCAAATGGAAAACCCTCGATATGGATAAAAGAAAATCACGAACGGGCACGATCTCTCATCGTTTGAACGAGCGGGCTGAAAGACATATTTTGACCCGATTCGAAACTAATGCAGCGTTTACCCTACAGCATGCCACTCAGAGCGGGCCTGCCTGAGTGGAACTGGAAAGCAGAAATGGGATTGACTTTCACTGACGGTCGAGCTTGCCTGAGCAAGCATTTTCGTGGTAGCGTCCTCAACTTCACTCGGACTGGGTTTTTTACGCGTTCGGTAGCCAATTCGCACTGGGCAGGTATGGTGTTCTAATAACGACTTAGTGGGCTTTAAGGTAAGTTGAAATTGGGCCGAGGAAGATCTTATGCACCAACCGCAGTGTGACTGGGAGGGCTACCGAACAGGGCCTATGTGTGATTGTCGCTTCGTGGTGCATTGCCCCAGGCAGATTTCCATCAACTCAACTCAACAGCAGTCATTATTGGTGATGTGTTCCTATCCAGCTAGGCACCCCCCCCCCCCTCACCCCATTGAATGGTGTGTCGAAGTCTGTTTCTTGCTCTTCAAGTATTGTCTCTCACGTACATATTGTCTCTCACGCAATTGTTTTCGTAGGCGCGCTTTTATGGATTAGGACGCGTCACCTGCCTCGATCGATCCTGCTCAGGATCGACTTTTGATTCGGTTCAAAAAGTTTTCAAAAAAAAAAAAAATGCAATACGCGGGATTTTAGTGCGGTGGATGATCGATCTTCCTCGATTTTGCACGATCGATCGAGGGAGGTGACGCGTCCTTAGACCGACTGGCGGCTCATGCGGAAAACTCACCGATCTGTTAAGGTGTTGGAAAAGGGCAAGCATGTGGGTAGAGTAGAGACGAAACCGTTCGTGCGTGTGGTTTTACTGTTCTTGGGATGCTAAATTCGAGAGTGTAAGGAGTAGGCTGACGTGTCGAGCCTTGTTTTTCCCCGTAGAATAAGCACGACGCAACCGCAAAGGTTGGCAAAGGGAAGTTACGGCGGAAGTCGACGTTAATGCTCTGTGCTCAGGATCAGGACCAGGGTCAGGGTTAGGTTTCTGAGAGCCTGTTCTTGTGGTGGGTGCCATGACAGGCGATTGGATGCGCGAGGGGGATCACGAGAACGAGGAGAGAGGCGTTGGGAGGACGCACGGTGACGGGGAAACTGGGGATTGGTGTGACAGAGAGCGCGGAGGAGGCGAGAGCCTAATGTACAAGGGGAAGGCTCGAGGGGAAGGACGGTGGGAAGCGGCGGGAGCAGGTGCAGCAGCAGCAGCAGGGGAAGCAGAAGCAGGAGATGCAGGAGCGGCAGGAGTGGCAGGAGAGGCAGGAGCGGCAGGGGATGCAAGAAGAAGAAAGGAAGGCGAAGGGAGCGTTGGAAGGGGTGAAGCGCGCACGTCAAAGGCGGTGCATGGGGAGGTGGCGGAGGAACAACGTGGCAATGGCTCTTTGTTCTCGTGCGATTCCATCTACTGCGATTTTATCGACTCTCTCCCCTCCTCCGTGTGGCTCCATATCTTCCGCAGGGCCAGCCTGCCCGCTCCTCACCCCACTCATCGCCATGCTCACTCCCCCGACGCCCCTCACGCCGCCCACGCCTCTCCGTCCGCTCACGCCATCCCGCCCCTTGAACCCGCCTGTCACGGCCAGAGCGAGAGCACACAGAGAAGAGATGCCGGCAGCGTGGGTGATGATCATCCGTGGCAGGGCTGTTCGGGGAGGGACGGCAAGAGGGCCCCGAATAATGGCCATGGCCATGTCGTCCTTGAGAACACGCAACTGTGCTCGGATTCCACTCGGAAAACGCCTGGCCATGGGCATGCGCGTGGGGATAGTCATAGTCGTAGTCATAGGCATGGGGTTGATGGTGATGTAGCTATCGGTGGTGATGCTGACTGTTCGGCCCCTGCTGCTGTTGCGGCCCAGGATGCTAGCGATACCTGCTGCTGTGGCTGTGGGCGCAGGTGGGCTGATACTACCGAGGGCGAGTGTGGTTGTGGAGGGGGGGGGCGGCGGATGAGAGGACAACATGACTGGCAAGAGGGTGGCAGTGATGGTTGTGGGGGAGAAGGGGGCAACGCGAGCAGGGAGGAGAGAGGTGAAGGGGGGCAGCGGGGGCGTGAGAGCATCGGAGGCGTTGAAGGGTGTGATTGGCCCATGGTGGTGTGTGCCATGGCTAGTAAGCGGCTGCTGCAACACGCAGTGCAGACGCCGTCTCTCCGCCTCATCATCCCGCCCAACCGTCTCTCCTCCCTCTTCTGGTTCCTCTCTCATACCCCCTCCCTCACCTCCCTCTCCCTGCACTTCCCTTCCCCGCCCCTCTTCCTTCCCTGCCACTTGCAGCGCGCCCTAGCCCCCTCGGTCCTCTCCCTCTCCTCGCTCCACCTCTCTTGCTCATCTGCTCCGTCTCCCCCCCTTCCCCGTACCTCCTCCCCGCGTTTCCCCACTCCCTCTCCCTCTCCTCCACCGAATGCCCTCAGTCCCACATACTCCCCGTCTCCTGCAGAATTGAGGGATGGCAGAGGGGGGAGGGGCGAAAGAGGAGGAGTGTTAGGAAGGGTGGAGAGGACAAGGTGGGCGGGGGGTGAGGGAGGAGAGCAGGAGCTGGTCCAAGGAGTTGGTAGAGTCTTGGAGGAAGAAAAGGAGGTGGAAGGGGAGCAGGAGCAGACGGAGGAGGAGGAGCAGGGAGTGAGTTGGGGTATGATGGCATGGCTGGGAGCATACCCGTGTCTGCGCCATATGTCCCTGGAAGGCAGTGCCTGGACATGGCATGTGCCCGGCCTGCACATGCCAACTTCACACCCACCTCGCATGCCCGATACCCCCTTCTCTTGCCCCACCCCACCGTCTCTGTCACACCACTCCTCTCCTCTTCCGCCTCCTCCTTTCTTCCCCTGCCTCACGTCCCTCCACCTCTCCAACGTGCGGTATGACTGGCCTCTCTTCTCCCTCCTCCACCGCCTCTCTCCTCAGCTCACCTGCCTCTCTCTCACCCATGCCATGGAGCAATGCTCCCTTCCAATCCCCCTCTCTTCATCCTCGCCTCCCCACTCCCCTTCCTCCTCCTCCTCGTTTTCCTCCTCCCTCACCTCCTCGTTCAACTCATCGTTCTCCTCCCTCTCTCCCACCTTCCCACACCATCTCTCCATCACCCTCCACCTCCCTCTTGCCCACACCATCCGCTTCCACTTCACCGCAGCCTCACGCCTCTCCTTCCTCCTCCTCGCCTCGCCCCGTCTCTCGACTCTCTCCATTGTCGGGGGTGGGTGTCCCGTGACCGTTCTCAACACACCGCATCTCCACTCCTTGGTGGCTGGCTGCATCGACCTCTCACTCCCTCACCTTCTCTCTGTGCGTCATCTCTACCTCCTCGTCGAGCCCAACGCCCTGCTACTGCGCCAGCCCACACGGGTACTACCAGGTGGTTATGCTGGGATCGCAGCACTTGGGTCTGTACACGGCGCACCTGACAACCTTTCTGGCGTTTTGCCTGGATTTTCACCTGTCGTAGCAGGTCGGGTGCGGGTTGGAGGGCAGTGGCTGTTGCCAGAGATGAGAAGCGACGCGGAAGAAGGCATTCGAGACAGCAGCCCACACTTTCCCAGCGGCCATAGCATCCGTATCAGCCCCACCTACAGCAGCAGCATCAGTAGCGAGTTTTACAACGGCGTTGGAGACGCACACTTATCGTCGTCTCACACCAATCCAGTGGCCTCCACACTCGAGCACCATCCCATCCCCCCCCCTTGCAGTTGGCTGGCTCGTGTAGCAGGCACAGTGGAGATTCTGGTTGCACGGCGGGTGATAGGGCAGCTGGAGTGCGGCACGTGGGATAGCCTCAGGAGCATGGCAGTCAAGTGCATATCCTCCCGCCGCCAGCACCACCATCCCACTCCGCCCTTCGCCCTCTCCGCGCTGCACAGGCAGCAGCCGTTGAGTCTCACTGGAGCCACCACCGCTGGCAACAGCAGTACTGCGGCTAGTTTCGGTAGCGGTTTGCGTGGTGTGTTTGCAGCAGGAGCAACAGCAGCAGGAGGAGGACAAGACGTGCCCATGACCCAGGGACGAATGGGTGATACATTGAATGATCTGCATCACCCGCTTCCTCCTTACAATCCTCCTGCTCTCTTCTCTTTGTCTGAGATCGATTCTTCATCCGAGCCCAGCCTGCTCCCGTTGCCAGTGGGTACGGGCCTTTTGGGTTTCTTCTGCTGCTTGCTGGGTGCGCCCTGCTCTCGTGCATCCCTGCACGCCCTGCTTCTGCACTGCCCTCTCATGCGCTCCCTGCACGTGTGGGTGCCTGCTGCTGCTGAGACGTGGCAATGGGATGTGAGGAGCGGATGGCTGGATGAGGGACGGAGTGACGAGGAGTGGGATGGGGTTGGGGAGGGTGGGAAGGAAACGGAAGAGAGTGACGATGAGCGCATTGACGAGGAGAGAGGAGGAGATGGGGAGGGTACGGAGGAGAGAAACAGGGAGGTTAGTGGTAAGCAGGAGGAGTGTGCATGGGAGGAGGTGAGGGTGGGGGAGAAGGTGCTAAATCTGCCGCTGCACATGCCTGTCAACAGTATGAGCATTGCGAATCTTAGCATCACAGCAATGGGTGCCAGTAGGGCCCCCATCTCTCATAAGCCATTGTCATCGCTTAGACAGGTACCTGCTTCCTGGAAGCCCTCACACAGTACAGCAAACACAGGGAGGCAAGATAGCAGCAGAGGCAGGAACAGAGAAAGCAGCAGCAATGTTGGTGGTGGTGGCGGCGGCGGCGGTGGCGGTGGTGGCAGTGCAATGTGGCGTGGCATGCATGTGTTTCACGAGCGTATCGATCCATCATATGGACTCCATCGTGAAGAGATGTACTTGTAAGTTACAGGGAAGTTAGGGAAAATGACGCCACGCTTTCGTTTCAATTGTGAGGAGCTTGTTTGAGCCTACCTTGTTTCCCTGCTCTATCAGTCTGAAAATTTGCCTTTTCCGTCCTTTTCTATGTCGCACTGTCTGGACAGATCACCCTGGTGGAGACGGGACCCTTGGTGACAATGTATACTAGGAAGGAAGTTGCAAAGGAAGCATTGCTTGTGTGGTGCTTCCATTTTTTGGGGGTTCTACTTCATTGCAATATGGTACCAAGTATACAATGTACAGATGTGCTTATTGTAGGTGTATAGCACATTTTTATCACAAAATTGAGAATCCCAAGCACATGATCGTGCATTCCCCACCCATGCTCGAGCGTTGCCCCACTCGCAGATTGCTTCACCACACTCGCACTCTCCCTGTCCTACATCAATCGAAGGAAGTACCGAACTATCACATTTTCCCGCGCCAACATCACTGACATTCAGAATGGCCGTTCACTTCCAAGCATGCAAGCCGAGGGTCCAGTCATTTTGCGCAGTTGCGTTTCTTCTAGTGATGAGTGTCATGCTCGTAGGCGCCAGTCATTACGTTAAAGTCTCTACGAACTCAACTGGCTTTGTGTTTGACAATAAGTCTTATCACTTCAAAGGTGAGTACCATATTAGTCGGCAATTCCCATCCCTTGAACATTTCTCGACTACCTGAAACTTTTGCAGGCATTAATTTTTGGGAAGCCGTTTGGCTGGCAATGCCCGAAGAATCGGGAGGAAACAGAAGCAGGTTGCACTATGAACTCGACACATTAGCCAGCATGGGTTTGAATGGCATAAGAATCCTTGGCTCCAGTCTGGGACCAAACTCTGAGCCGTATCGGTGGAAACCAGCGCTTTTTCCTGAGTCAGTGTTGTAAGCGGTTCTCTGTCTCTTTCTCTGGAAGGCAATCTCATGTGAAGTTAGTGACATTTCAGGCCTTTTAAGCACGACGAGTCAGTGTTTAAAGGACTCGACTATCTTCTTCATTCCTTAAAGGAACGAAATATGAAAGCCATTGTTTCTCTCAGTGACTTTTGGCAAGACTCTGGAGGATTCGCTCAATACGTTTTCTGGGCAGATCCATCACTGGTTAGTCCTACTCCCCTCTCAGTTTCGTCAGCCGTCTTCAACTTTCCCTGACCCAATCGCTCCTCTTGCGACTTTCTTTGCAATGCTTGATGCAGAACATCCCTTATCCTCCGTCGTTTCCTGTCTTCACTGGAAGCTGGCAAGAATATATTGAATACGCTTCTCGGCTGTACTGTGACAAAAGCATCATGAAGTCAGCTCAGTCTATGTTAGAAAAGCACACCAAGACCATCATTCAGAGGGTGAATCACATCAACGGTCTCGTTTATAGTGAAGACAACACGATATTTTCGTGGGAGATCACAAACGAGCCTCAAGACCCACCTCGCTGGTGGATTGACAGAATGGGTAAGCTTCATTTCATATTTGTGAAGGTCTGATCACACAGTTCACCCTCTTTTCTGTTATAGGTCACTACATCAAGTCACTCGATCAGAATCATCTGCTCACAAGTGGCTTAGAAGGGAAAGGCAATGACAGTGGCAAAGCATTCATCCGCACACATTTTAGTCCATACCTGGATTTTGCAACGGTGCATCTTTGGGTAAGTAATGACTATGTTTGCAAACATTTGTTTCATTGTTGGATCGTCTGGAATGAGAACCTCTGCAGGTTGAGAACTGGGGAATATACCAGCCATACAATGGAAGTGCTGCTAATCTCATTGCAGCCAAGGACTACGCAACCGAGTTCTTGGAAAGGCATGCTGGCTACATGCACAGATTAAGAAAGCCACTCATCCTAGAGGAGTTTGGACTTGCGAGGTAAGCTAACACCTCATTCGGCTTCCTCAGTGAATGAGCTCATCCTTGATCCATTGTTTGCTGCAATTCAGAGATGGATGGGAGAAACAGGAGTGGACTACGCCAAGCTCCACAAACAGATACAGTCCGGAAGCAGCTACAACGTTCAGGGATGATTATTTTGACCACATTTATGCAACTGTTCATGCAAAACAAGGTGGTTTCGCGGGGATTGCACCATGGGCTTGGTCAGGCCAAGCTCGTCCCTCAGACAGTGGCCCACGTCGACTTGGGGATCCCCCACACGAAACACCTGGATGGTACTCGATCTATGATCAGGATGCAAGCACAATCAATATCATTTCCAACTATTCAATGGGGTAGGAAGTTTTGGCAGTCGCCCAAGCAGGCCCTACGATATCAGGAATTTTCCCCTGAAATTCCTGATTTTCAGCCTAGTTTTGTGTACCTCCCCTGATTTTTCAGTGTTGAGATTTTTGGGACACTAATTTTTTCAGCCTTTACGTCATAGCTAACACTGATGTTTCAGACTTTTATCGAAGTGTACACTGAATGCACATTCCGAATCCTTCCTGTAAAACACCGAGAGACCAACATTTTTACTTTGAATATATATATGAATAACATACACGGGTGAAATGTCTCGGTGGGTAGCGAAATTTATTCGGAATGAAATGGTCTGAGGTTCGAGTCCATTTTAGCATATTTCAGGCTTTTGTTTTCAGGAACCCTGAAAATTCAGGTTTTTTTTTTTTGGAACCCTGAAAAATCAGGCATTTTTTCACAGGGACCCTGATGCATCAACGTCCCTAAAAGTGAATCTGAGGGCCTGCGCCCAAGTGCTTCCATTCAATTGCTGCTTAGAATTGTGACATTGTTGTTTTAAGATTGTCATTCGAACTGTAACATTCAAGTAAATGCAACGAGTGAAACATGACAACTGAAGACCTGTTGTTCTAGAGCCTGCCCTCATGTTCCTAGCTGTTGTGAATGAAGGAAAGGGCTGTAGCTGCTAGACAGCCACACATCCCCATCCTCATGTCAGGAGTAGGCCCTCTAACAACAGACTCTGTAGGAGGCTCAATGAAGGTGGAATCATTTCCATCTCGGTAGCGCCCTGCCCACCACCTGGAGACCCTTCACACTCCAGGCCATCCCTTCACACTTCAGTTCCTAAGCCCGGCGCCTTCTGGAACTGACCCCTAGCAGCGCCGGCCTCAAACCCCGGGGAAGCCACGAGAGCATAGAAGGTGCGGGGCTGCATCACAAGCGCCAGCGCCACGTCCTTCACCGTCTGCACGCCGTCCTCAGCAGCCACGGTGGCGGCAGCGCGCCACACGCCTGTGAGAGTGAATGTGTGCAGCCCTGCCAGGCGCGCAGAGCGCCCCACTGCACGCTGCAGGCGGCCCCATGCGCGCCCCATGGGGCCGCTGCCAGGGGAGGGCGAGGCGGCGCTGGTCCACGCAGGGGGGGATGCGCCGTCAGTGCCCGTGGCCGTGGAAAAGTCCAGCAGAGCCGCGCCGGTCGTTGCGGCAGTACCGCTGTTGAGAGTGAGCGCCGTGGGCGCAGCGTCAGTCGAGAGGGAGATGCGCGCCGTGAAGGCCACGTCGTAGTCCGTGCCGTTCCTGCCCACACCCAGAAATGAAGGGGAATGAGATGGATGGAGCGTGGCAAACAGGGATGGCCCTCGCAAAACAGGGCGTTAATTGGGATTCATCAAGTGAGCAACAGCGGCGGAGGACTCACTGGAGGAGGGTGATTTCGAGCACGCCGGTGGCGTTGGCATCGCCAGGGGCTGTCAGCGCATCAGCCGCCACACTGCTGCCCCTCAGCTGCGCCAACACGCCACCCGCGCTCTTCCCGCGCTTACCCCACCCGAGCCCTCTCCCATTCCCGTTCCCATTCCCCTGTCCCTGACCGTTGCCCTGCCCCTTGCCGTTGCCGACCCCCATCATCCCCATCACACGCGAGCTGGCAGTTTTCGCCACGCCTGCAGGGCTACCACTGTCTGTACTGTTCCCCTGCCCGCTCCCCTGCCCGTTCCCCTGCCCGTTCCCTTTGCCCTTTCCATTCCCCTTCCCCTTACCTCCGCCATTCCCCTTGCCCTTGCCCTTCCCCTTCCCCTTACCTCCGCCATTCCCCTTTCCCTTACCCTGCCCCTGCCCCTTGCCGTTGCCGACCCCCATCGTCCCAATCACTGCCTCACTCGCGCCTGCAGGGCCAACACTCTCCGAGCCGTCCCCCTCGCCTCCGCCATTCCCCTTGCCCTTCCCGTTCCCGCCCTTGCGCCCAAAGATGCCACCCAGGTCGCTCGGAGCGCTGCCGTTGCCAAAGAGCGACGTGAGGCCCGAGAATATGCCGCCCGCGCCCCATCCGCCCGTCGAGTTTCCGCCAGTCAGCATTCCAAGAATTCCGCCGCCCTTTCCGCTTCCGCCCTTCCCGTTGCCTTTTCCGCCGCCATTGCCCTTGCCGCCTCCCTTTCCGTTTCCGCCTTTCCCCTTGCCGTTACCAGGAGCAGCAAAGGCACCTGCACGTGCACACGAAAGCACGCTGGTTTACTAAGAACCGCTTCAGAAAACAAATGAACCCGTAGAAGAGAGCATATTACAACCAGCGGGACTCAAACGGCGGAGCAAAAGGCGGAGAGAAAGAGGAGTGGGAGCGAGCTCACATGAGGTGGCGAGGAGAACGAGAATGAGGAGCGCAAGGATCTTCGTCGTCGCCATGATCCACTCAACCTTCAAAAGCCGCTGATTTCAACTCAATGCTCTCTCAAAACGATCTGCGAGTTGCCCAATTGCCGATGGGATCGATTGGTAAGGCTACAAGCACTGGGATGCGATGGGATGTCCATGGGAGGGCGGGCCATGGATCTTTATAGCCCTCGGAACGCTCATTACTCTGTGTTGCCCTGCGCGAGCGGCGGGTCTCCAACGTCTATCAAGTCCGCAGCGGGCGACGGATGCGCGGACGGTGACGCGTCGACGCGATGGCGTCGAGGCAAGCGGTGAGTACGCGACAAAGGGTTGTCCATTTCTGGCGACTCGCACGGCTGAAACGAGGAGACTGCATGCAGTGTGCGTGCTCGCAAGTTGCGAGTCGAGACGGTGAGTGAGTTGGTGCGCTGAGGGCTAGTGGGTCGGCTTATCAGCCACCGTCGCTAAGCGACGCAACTCTCGTTCGTTGTCCTGATCGTCGTCGCATTCTAGCGACTAGTGTCGGCACGCATGTTTCTGGAGGCGCGGGAACGGGAGGCGGGGCATTGAGGGGAGGCGGAGCACGAGCTTAGGATTCTCCGACGCAAGAGAGTTGAGCGAGAATCGAAGACTCGCTGGCTTGTGCTGTGGTGGTGCCCTGGCATTGTCATGCCACCGTAGCACCACCTAACCACAGCTCCTTCCTCTGGGACCAGCCAGCTCTCCTCCATCCCACCATCTATCCGCCACCATGCACACTGTCAGTCAGTACCCACACCGACCGCGCGGCGGTTTGCTCGTACAGTTGCTAAGCACCCACCGATTACAATTCCAAGCCACTTGGGGAGCCTGGCTTCTAGCGGAGCGAATTTGGCGACGCCGCGAAATCGAGCCAACCGAGTTTCAAACGAATGTGTAACGAATCGTCTGCTGAGCGAGGATCGCAGGCTCAAATTTTGATTCGTTTGTTACACGCTGTGTTCCCGTTAGACAGCTTCCACGCTTAACAGTGCAGGCTTAGTGAATAACTTATCTTACATAGGTAACATTTTGTATTAACAACCTATTCCTGGAAGCTGCTACCAGCCTACCTAGTAATTACACCACCGCCCTCCTCACAGCGGCGCTCCTTATCGTGGGGGAACTTCGGATGGATCCCCCCTCTCCCCCCCTCCCCCCTCCCCCTCCCCCTCCTCCCTAAGAAAATGACAGATGTGTTGTGACTGTCACAACGCAACCCTGTGAGAGAATGTGAGATTATTGTACTTCGTTCGCTTGCTTTAAGAGCTATTTTATGGGGCCCTGTTGTCGACGGACATTTGTCAGTTGGCGCACAAGATATTGAGAGCTTAGGGTGCACACACAATACTCCCACAAGCCGCCCCTACTTTCAATACATGGCAAGCAACATGTGCCCTGTGCCATGACATGAATGCTATGCGCCACATGCCACGCACCACACCTTCCGAGCCAATGCTTTGAAGCTTCATCTCCACTCCTCATTTGTACGCGCACTGTCCCACCTTGCTGCGCATGCACTGCCCCACCGCATCCCACCGCTTCATCCCGCTGCGCATGAACGATTGATACAGAGGGTTGCACGCACTGCTGCCACACCGAGTTGCACCCGGCAGGCTTGTGGCGCAGGCAGTCAGCGAAGGGGTAACGGTAACCCGGCTCAAGGTCCATGTTGTAGAGGCGCGTTGTGAAGCCGTGTGCATTGTTGTCCGCACACATGGCTTGGCGGGAGGGGGGAGCAGTAGCAAGAGAAGCAGTAGCAAGGGAACGAGATGTGAGTGGAGGAGGCGTAGCGTAGCCCGGCTCGAGGTCCTTGTGTTGTGAGGGGTGAAAGTTGTAGAGGCGCGTCGTATTGTGAAGCAGTGTGCATTGTTGTCAGCGCACAGGGCCTTGACAGGGGGAGAAGGAGAAGGGACACAAGTAGCAGGGAAAGCAGTAGCAAGGGAAGCATTAGAAGAGAAAGAGGTGAGTTGGCATGCATTTGAGTGGGTGTGCATGTGAGTTTAGAGTGGGTGTGCGGGTGAGCGGGTATGCATGTGTGTGTGTGTGCATGTGAGTGTGTGTGCATGTGAGTGTGTGTGCATGCGAGTGTGTGTGCATGCAAGTGTGTGTGCATGCGAGTGTGTGTGCATGTGAGCCGGTGTGTGCATGTGAGCCGGTGTGTGCATGTGAGCCGGCGTGTGCATGTGAGCCGGTGTGTGCATGTGAGCCGGTGGGTGCATGTGAGCCGGCGCGTGCATGTGAGCCGGGGTGTGCATGTGAGCCGGCGTGTGCATGTGAGCCGGCGTGTGCATGTGAGCCGGCGTGTGCATGTGAGCCGGTGTGTGCATGTGAGCCGGTGTGTGGATGTGAGCCGGTGTGTGCATGTGAGCCGGTGTGTGCATGTGAGCCGGTGTGTGCATGTGAGCCGGTGTGTGCATGTGAGCCGGTGTGTGCATGTGAGCCGGTGTGTGCATGTGAGCCGGTGGGTGCATGTGAGCCGGCGTGTGCATGTGAGCCGGTGTGTGCATGTGAGCCGGGGTGTGCATGTGAGCCGGTGTGTGCATGTGAGCCGGCGTGTGCATGTGAGCCGGCGTGTGCATGTGAGCCGGCGTGTGCATGTGAGCCGGTGTGTGCATGTGAGCCGGTGTGTGCATGTGAGCCGAGGCAACCAAATCTTCCTCCTCCCCCAAAACGCCACCCCTTTGGCCAGCAGATCTCCAGGCACTGCACTCCACACCACAGAAACCACCACCCCCTCTCCGCCAACCAGCCCACCCACTCATACCGCCACAAACAGCACCACACCACACACACCTGGGGGAACTGAATCCCATTCTTGCGCCCCACGGCTGTCCCCCAGGAGTCCATATACTCGGCGATGAACACAGCCTTGCTGCGCACAATGAACTCGTTCGCGTAGTCGCAGCCGTACCTGCCAGAGCGGATGGGGCAGGGGTTGCAGACGGTATAAATTGGCGGGATGCGATGTAAAGCGGTGGGATCCGGTGCATCCGTGCACTCAGCAGCAACGGCCTTGCAGTGCACAATGAGCTTGTTTGCGTGGTAGTCGCAGCCGTACGTACCTCCCGCTGTACCACGCGCCGCCGCCGCCCCACACGCTGTACTCGTTGCACTGCTCCACCAGCGCCCAGTCAAACGCAGCTGCCATCTGGGAGGGCAGCAGGGAGCCAGGGTTCTTGAGGCCCACTGACATGCCGTACCTGCGAGAGTAGATGGGTGGGGGTGGCAGGTGGGGTAGGTGTGGCGGGTGAGGGTGGCAGGTGGGGGTGAGGTGGTATGAAGCGGTGTGATGCGGTGGGGCAGAATGAATGGGTTCGAGATGGAGAGCAGCGTGACTAGTCAAGTGTGAGTGGGCGTGCGGGCACACACACATACTTGTGCACGGTGCGGGCGATCCAGAGGTTGAAGTTGGCCTGGTCAGCAGCGGTGATCTTAAAGCGGCTGATGGTCTTGTACATGATGTTGTTGCTCCACGCGTCCAAGTTGTCCGGCTCTATGCCATCACACCCCTTGCGCTTTGCCAGCTGCGGGCACATATCAAAGTGAGTGGGTGCGGGGTGGTGGGAGGGGGGGGAGAGGAAGGGAGAAACGGCGGTGACAGGCAGCAATGATGTGGACCAGAATGGTGGTGCTGCAACCTTGGAAGTCTCGTCTGCCAGGCTTGTTGCATTGCAACATGCAACGCACCCCGGTTGTTTTCAGCATGGCACACATGGCGTCACACTCCTTGTGCTTCGGAATTCTTATTGTCGCCCCTGTTGCTTACATGAAGCAGGCGCTTTGGATGGAGGGCAATGCAAAAGACAGAGTCAGTGAGACATGATGAGAGAGGCAGTGGGAAGTAGATGCGCGGATGGGAATGCGGCAGCTTCTATGCACCCGGCGGCCGATTCAAGATAAAACGAGGAAAGAGTTGGAGCCCTGGAAGAACAAAACAAACCATGCATTGGTGTTGTGTGCGCACAGTACGTTCCATACAGTACACTCTGCTCTGTACCTTTACACGCTTCTCCAGTACACTCCGCACCACGTTGCTGCGAACATCCAGCCACCGCTCGCCCTCCCACACCTCGGAACAGTCGTCGCTCTGATTGGCGGAGCGGCCAGAGGGTACAGGGGTTTGCACAGGGGAGCACGTATGATACAGTTCATAGAGGGAGGAGCGAGGAGAAGGCGGAGAGAGGGAGAGAGGGAGAGAGGGGGAGAGCTCGTGGCCGACTGCAGCCTACCCAACCACCTACTCCGCTGCAGCACAGGCCCCGACAGAACGCGCACACACAACCAGCTGGCC
Organism: Closterium sp. Naga37s-1; assembly: GCA_947471745.1. Lineage (NCBI taxonomy): Eukaryota > Viridiplantae > Streptophyta > Zygnematophyceae > Desmidiales > Closteriaceae > Closterium > Closterium sp. Naga37s-1. Next base: position 2,365,806 of record CANJKZ010000006.1, read on the forward strand.
TTCGCCGTGGCTAAAATGGCGAGGGAGGCGCAGCTGGTGGTATACCTGGAGAATGCAATGTACTCACCGCCAGATGACCCGAAGAAGGCCGACGTGATTGTACGCGACCCAGACAGTGGAGAGACCTGGATCACAGACACGACTATCACTGACCCTGTGCTACAGAACTGAGACCCCACAGCCCGCAACCCCCCAGGCTGGGCTGCAAGGGAGGCTCAGAAGCGGAAGGAAAGGGATTACTACCGGCACACAGAACACGTGGTGTTCTGCGCCCTGGCCGGCGAGGCCTACGAAGCAAACGCGCCCCCCACGACGGCGTTCCTGATGCTGGCCACAGCAGCAGCTAGGAACCGCTTCAGGGCCAACCCCTTGGCGAAATCCGCCAAGAAGATGGCCTGCCACTTCAGCCAGCGCTGGTCGGTGGCCCTCCAGCGCTCCCAGGCGAACGCCCTGCACACCAAGGCCAGGGCTAGGACCGAGGCAGCGCACCCCCAGATGGCAGCGGACCCCTGGCCGCTGCACCTAGGGGACATCCTCCACACGCTGGAGGGGTAGAGGGGCACTAAGGGGGGGGGGGAGAGGGTCAGAGGGATGGGTTAATGGGTCGGAAGGTCTAAGGGAACCGCGAGTCAAACTGCATGTCTGTACCCCCTGCTGAATTGATACAAAGGACCATTTGAGAGAGGGGGATGTAAAAGGGAGAAGATGAATCGGAGGAATGTAGAGAGATGAAGCGGCTGGCAGAAAGGAAACGCAAAGTTGAAACGCGCAAGCAGGGAGTCGATTGTGAACACTTGTCCATCAAGAGTGGGGCAAAAGAAGGCAAAAGGGGGGGGGGGATTTCAATGTGGTGGTGTTTCGGCGGGTTCCTTAGATGGTGAAAGGACAAAGTCGAAAGTATTCCTTGCCGAAGCAGCAGCAGCACACACACATACACATGAGCTACAGCAACGTCGTAATTGCAGCAAGAAGCCCGTTGCAACCAAATACGTCGCCCCACTCGCGTCCCCCTCTCGTCCCATTCACATCCCACTCGCGTCCCACGCGGAACTCACGTTGCAGACGAGTCCACCGAGCGTGGAGCGCGGGAACAGGCTGTAGTCGGCACGGTAGTCCTCGGCGGACCCGAAGCTGAAGTAGCAAATCACCTTGCGCCCCGCCGCCTGCAGCCGTCGGATCGTCGCTGCGGGCGTGCCGAAGCCGTCGATGTCATACACCTGCGCATTCACGGTCGTGTCCACCATGCCTGCAGCGGGGTTGGATGTATTGAAAGTGCGATCGGCGACATGATGAAACTATAATATTCGATCTAATCAGTGGGTGTGACTTATGAGAGTTCTCGAGAACCACCGGCTTCCGAGACCGCCGTCGACGCCGTCGACCGTCGCGCATCTAAGCGCCCACCTAACGCACGAGTCCAGATCGCGGATCTGCCGTCGACCGTCGCGCGTCCACCGAATCTGCGGAGGAAGAGGGAGGAGCGCGGCTTGCGGGACAGGGGAATGTCCACGCCGTGCACAAGTTGTCGTCGTCGTCGCGGGGTGCAGAGCGGAAGAAATCGGAAGAGCCGCACGCCGAGTCGAGTCCCCTCCGCGCGCGACGTCTGCGAAGGCGACACTCGAGCCACAGGGTCCAAATTGTCGCACACCGATGGCTTGAAACGCCGAGGTACCTACGGGCTGATAAGAGAAAATCAGCAGCGGTACGAGCTCGCGTGATTGCGACAAGGATGCGACGAACAGGCGACCAAATGTGACGACTCCACCTGGCCTGCGGCGAGCCGACATGATTGCGACGATATGCGATGACCCATGATGGAGAACCAACCTGGCTGCGCGCTGGAGAGCTGCCAGTAGAAGGACGTGCCGGGCGGCGGAATGTACCACGCCGCCGCGACGCGCACCCCGAGAAGAGGGCCTTGAATGGCCGCGCTCACTAGGACGAGCCACACGGTAACGTGCATGGCTCTATAGCGGTGAGAATCCATGGCTGCGACACGGCGCAGCGACAGAAAGAGTCAGGCTCGAGCTGAAGACAGTGAGCGTGCCGTGAGAACGCAAGCGCCTGCGATGCAATTCCTATACTGTCGCCGCTCGCATTTTGAAGTTGCCTCTAGTCCCGGCTGACTGAGATCATGCTCCTCAGTTTCAAGGCATTGGTCCCTCGCGTGAATCCTACTCCTGATTTATCTTGAGGTCTGCCCTGTTGGACTGTAAGGAGGGAGGGTGACGTGGGTGGAGGCGAGAAAATGGCTGGAGGGTGCATCTGATGTAGGCTACTCGCATCGCATCATTTCTTTGGAGCCTTGGGTGGCAATGGCAACAAGGCAAACATAGATGTTCCTGGTATAAACGGAGCCGCTAACATCCACAATATGTAACCGAAGGGTATGAGGAATGACGACTATACGTATGTGACACACAGGAGGGACCAAGTAAGAAACACTATGGGTTGATTTGGGTAGCGGATCATGGGATTTGGTGTGAAGTAGTTCTCCTGTGCTGTCAAGCGTGTATTGGTTACGTAGTAGGTCGACTATGATTGGTAGAGAATGCCAACAAGGTGGCACATATCATGAGAATAGATAGAGCATCTAAAATTACCCTGACGCACTATAAGCAAAACGAGGCAACGAAATTTCCACATGTTTCCCACACCTTACTCCGCTTAGGGGCTACCGATCAGGGTCCCAGTTCGCAAGCCTTCGCAGCTCATACCAACCGACCCGGAACCCACCGACGAACCCGTTCTCAAAAGCGCGAACGCTCAAACCGGTGCCGAACACGGCGGTCTGACGTGGAGCTTGTTGAGTGGAAGCTACACCGTATTTGAACTCCTGGCACCGACTAATCTCGAAACTGGTCGAACTCCTCACGTCACATTCCATACCACACGAACCGCCGCAGCTGACAATCCCGTGTCGCGTAACCATTTGCTGGTGGATCCAATTTCCAAAGAAAACTCACGCGACTCGACGGTTTTTTGGATTTGTGTTAATCCTGTCAACCACTCGTGCACCACTCTCACGGGCGTGTGGCGCGCTGCCGCCACCGTGGCTGCTGCGGACGGCGTGCAGACGGTGAAGGACGTGGCGCTGGCGGTTGTGGCGCAGCCCCGCGCCTTCTATGCTCTCGTCGCTTCCCCCGGGTTTGAGGCCGGCGCTGCTAGGGGTCAGTTCCAGAAGGCACCCAAAGGATGGGCGTTCGGCCTCAGGAAGTGAAAGATGCACGCGAATAGGAGGGCGTTACTGAGAGTGTGTGTGCAGGAGGAAGGCTGGGCGTTGGAAGGGCTGAAGCAGAGTGATGGGCAGGAGGAGGGCAGATACCGGTAGTAGTAGCAGTAGCAGTAGGTAGGTCTTCCTAGGAGCTTCTATAGGGTCTGTTGTTAGAGTGCCTACTGCTGAGGCGTTGCTGTGGGGAGGCGCTCGAACAACAGATCGCTATTAGATCTGCCGATGTGCATGCATGTTGCATTGTTAGGGTGTGTATTACTCCAGTGTTAATGTAAATTTGATTCTTGAGGCTTGCTTCTTACAGCATGGTTCTTCAAATGTACGGCTTGTTGAAGACTAAATACAGTATGATAGGAAGAATAGTAGAGAAAGGGGGAGGGAGGGAGAGGGCGGCAAGGGGGGAGATGGGATGGGATAGACAATGATACGGTAAGGAAATGTGTCATTAAAAGCTGCTGCCAAGTGCACCTCATGGAGGGGCTCAGAGCAAGCAAGGCAATGTCTAGGCACCTCACAATAATTGCCATAGCCGGCAGCATTTCCAGCAGGTCAGAAGTACAGTATTGGCAGCTGCCTCCTGTAACTTAAGATTGGAAGAGAGAGAGGGAGAGAGAGAGAGAGAGAGAGAGAGAGAGAGAGAGAGAGAGAGAGAGAGAGAGAGAGAGAGAGTGAGTGAGCGAGCTTGAACTTCCATGAAGAAAGATTCATAAGGACCCACGTACCGGTACTAAAGGAGTCTTGGACAGGACAAAGCCATACTGTATCAGGTATGGTAAATCCAAGCTATTGGTTGTTGGAAACAATCAAGCTTAAACGCCTCTGTCGTGTCGAAACACCAAGTCAGAAGCGAAGCGAAGTATATCAAATCACCGGCGAGTCAACCCTCGGAGGTTGAGCAGTTGCTAGAGGTTACGCGAAAGTCAAAGGTCAGCGACCTTTGACCTGACAAGTACAGCACGACAGCAAGGACACACAACTGACTCGCTACAGAGCAGTTGCCCGAGTCGTCACTGTATCGAACCGCAACAGCAACAGTAAAGTAGTTATAACCGTATCTCTTCGTATTCCTTGTACTCTTATATAATCCTGTATCTCTTTGCTTTAATCAATCTACTTTGCCCTCACATACTAGCGCAAGGTGGTTCACAACTCTTTATTAAACGCTTCCGCTATTACATCAGTCCTACCCAGAGTTCACCCCTGCAAAGATCCTAAGGGCTTTTCTCAGCCCAACATGGTATGAGAGCTATCGGGGGGAATTCAACTATCAAAACACCTACAACATCAGAAGACATGGCTATTCAGAAGGAAAGGAGTTCCTCTATTGGTTCTCCCGGCACTACTCCTACTCCACCTCCTGCCTCTGGCCTACAGACGGAGGAGGGTACGGCAACAAGACCCAGGGCAACATCCACTGAGACTCCTGCAAATCAACCTACAGGCTTCGACCAGAGCATGATGGAGAAGTTTTTCTCCTTCATGTCCTTCTACGAGCAACACCAGCAATTGGTACCTGCGCAGTCACACAACAGCAACAACAACAACGACGTGACTCCAATGAGCCTTGACGGTTCATCCTACGCACGTGGAAATCAACAGCAGCAACCTACCTTTGCTCCGTACGAACCCCGGCGCGGCTCCGTCAGCTTTATGCCATAACCGCAGCCTGTACCTGGACAGGAGAAACCACTGGACGCACTTCAAGTTCAGTCGCAGTTCGCGCACGTCTTAAAACTTCACACGTCAAGGCCTTTCGACGGAAAGGACTTCTTCACCTGGTTGTTCGAGTTTGAGTTAATGATGGAAGGCGCGCAGATTCTTGGCTTCTTCGACGGATCCCTGCCATACCCAACAAACGGCACACAGTACGAGAAACAGCAGTACACCTATCAGTCAATGATGGCGTATACGATTCTATTGAGGAACATCACCCCGAACCAGCAGCAGAATATACGGTCTTACCGGGGATACGGCAACTCCGCCGAACTCGCATACAGCCACTTGAAGTGCCTGTATCAAGCAACAGACAGCGTTAGTCAGAGTCGGCTAATGGCGCAGTTGACAACACTGGAAATGAAACTAGGCGAAAAGGGAATAGCGTATATCAGCCGCTGTCGCGAGTTGCGCGACAAACTCCTTCGATGCGGAGGGTCGATATCTGAAGACGCCTTCGTGACAGTCATCATCGGCGGCCTCGGCCCTCAATGGCGCGCCACAAAGGCCATTCTCCGAGCTCATGGGAGAATCTCCGAGGCAGCACTCTGCGCCGAAATACACGCCGAGCAACAAGACATGGACCTGCAAGAGGAACGGCACAAGAAGAAAGCATCAGTACCCGAATTTGCGTTTCACACTCAGCGACGCTACAACAACAACAACAACCGACAACAACCAAAGCCCGTACCTCCGTTCTGCCATCTCTGCAAGACGTCAGGACACCCGCGCACACACTGCCCGAATCGACAACTGTCAACACCGCCACAACGGCAGCTTCGACCCTCAAGCAGTCAAGTCGCCTACACGCAAGCGAACCCCACAAGTCAACTGCAGTCCTCAACGACATCGCCGTCAACACAATCTGCACAAGGAACAAGAAATATCGTCAGCTCCATGGCAAGATTGTCAGACTCCTGCATCACCGAGTTACCGCCACACTACTCACCAGAAGAACAACTCGACAACACCACACCTCGCCGCGAGTCACTTCAACCGAATCCAACGTACGCAGCCATCGCCCAGAGCGAGCCATCCGGGAAAGACACCTGGTTCTTGGACAGTTGCTGCGGACAGCACATGTGCTCTTCAGGACGCTTCGTGCAGCAAGAGTACCAACTCCAACGCGAAGTAGTCATCACCGTCGCCAACAACCAGAACCTACGCACACGACGACAAGGCGTGGTTCAACTTCAGTCAAGAGAGACAAACGTTATACTACAGATGTCAAAGGTATTAATCGCGGAGGGACTCGGCTACAACTTACTGAGCGTCAGCCAGTTGATGGCAAAAGGCATTCACCTCGAAGCAGACATCACCACCCAGAAGTTCAAGTTGTACCACGGGAGAGGAGGTCTCTACATCGGCAAAGCAGTCTTGAAGAACAATGTCTTCGTTCTCGACTTCGTTCCAGACCTCGGCACCGCCGACAGCGACGACACCGTCACCTTCACCTCTTGGACACATCCACCCGATCTTGACCCAGACTTCAGCCCCGGCGGTTTCTGGTATTCACACACGATACCTGAAGCAGAAAGAACAAGAGCGTTAGCGACAATTCAACATTCGGCAGCAGTAGAGACAACATCGGCAGCAGCAGAGATAACATCGGCAGCAGCAGAGACAACATCGGCAGCAGCAGAGACAACAACGGCAGTAGCAGAGACAACGGAGACAACAGCGGCAACATCAACACCAATCGCTGGTCCTTCAACGGCACCGATCTTCGTCGACGACACACCACCGACACCCGCGCAACAACTGCACCCAGCACCACGAGAAGTTCATCGAAGCGCCAACTTCACCGCCAGCTTCTATTCCAACTCCGATATGTATCGGCGCTCACCCAGACATCGTGCAACCGAAGGAACCTGGCACGCAAGAATGGGACACCCAAGCAAGACGGTGTTAAACAACACGATAAGAGCAGGCGTGCTCGATAAAGACTCTCTACTCCTAACTGACGGTAGAGAACTTCAGCGAGCCCGTGGAACATGCTTCACATGTCCTGAAGCTGACTTACCGCATCAACCGTTCGCGTCTCACCACAACCCAAGCGCACCAGCTTACGCGCCACTCGAGAAGGTGTACAGCGACATCCTGTACAACCGCGAGCCTGGACAAAACGTGTACAACTACACCATCACCTTCATCGACGCAGCCACTCGATACGTCTGGCACCTAAATCTTCCAAGCAAGGACATGGCCTTCGAAGCCTTCGTCGCCTGGCTTCCAGTAGCAGAACGTGAATCGGGCGTCAAACCAAAAAGCTTCCAGTCAGACGGGGGAGGAGAATACACCTCACAGAGGTTCAAGGAATACTTGGCAGAGAGAGGAATCAAGCGACTCATCTCTCTTCCCTACGCCCATCAACAGCAGGGTGTAGCAGAAAGGATGAACAGGACCCTCCAGAACACCATGCGCAAGCTGCTACGTGGCATGCACCTGCCCAACCACCAATGGCCCGAAGCAATGGACCACGCCGTCATGCTGCACAACTTGCTCTCGTCATCATCGCTCCCGAACAACGCATCACCGCATCTGCTGTGGACAGGAACACTGGGCAGCACAAAAATGTTACGAGTCTTCGGCTGCATGGTACAGTACCGGCCTCCATCTGCACGAGCTGGCCGATTCTCACAACGCGCACAGTGGGGACTACACCTGGGCATCGAAAAACACTACAACGCATGGAAGATTTTCGACGTCGAGACAAAGGAAACAGTAGCAGCACGTGATGTCATCTTCTACGAAAACCTCACCCTCCGGTATTACCTTGCCAACTTGCAAGAAGGAAACCCCGATCGTTCCGATGGTTTTCTTGGCACCCAAGCCTTCGCCTCGGCAGACGACGAAGCTGACTGGGACGAGCAGAACGTAGAAGGAGCCTCGGAAGAAGCCGGACCCCTCCCCTACTGCTCCGTCGACGTAAACCCACGCGAAAGCATCAACGCCGAAACCTATTACCACTTCGCTGACAACGGTTACGTTACACCTGCACAAGTCAACTCCGACGAAGCAGCACGCGTAGGACCCAATTTCGCACCTGATCCAGAAGCGGGAGACGAAGCTGTTTATCCCGCGGACATGTCACTTTCCCGCTACACATAGAGTGGACTCCAGATACTCGGGCTCGTCACCGCAGTCCACGGCACGACCATTCCTAAGGAGCCTGCCACAGTTCAGCAGGCTCCGGGGGGGGGAGCATAAGGAAAAATGGCGCGAAGCCATGGACAGGGAATTAAAGGCACTAGAGGAGCGCAACACCTGGAAAGTCGTCCCCATCAGTGTGGCGCGGAACAAAACGATTCTCACCGGAAAGTGGGTCTTCCGAGTGAAAACAAAAGCAGACCGCACCATCGACAAATTCAAAGCACGCTGGGTCGTACGTGGCTTTGACCAAGAACACGGACGCGACTTCACCGAGACATTCGCTCCGGTCAGCCGACATACCTCACTGCGAATCCTCCTCGCGATCGCCGCCATGAAGAAGAAGAAGTTGCGACAAATCGACGTCGCGAACGCATTTCTCTACGCACCTGTAGACGCAGAAATCTTCGTCGAGTTACCGCACGGCTCCAACGGAGAGCCTAACCAAGTCTGTCAACTGTTGAAGTCGCTCTACGGGATCAAGCAGGCTCCGAGACTGTGGCAACAATACCTGCACGCTCGCCTCATTCGCATCGGCTTCAAGCAACTACTGCACGATCAAGGCATGTACCGGCTTACGAAAGGTACCGACTACAGTACATCCTGCTAATCGTCTATGTAGACGATCTGCTCTACATCGGCTCGACCGACGGTGTCACAACCTGGTTCGAAGGGGAGCTGCAGCAAGACCTCACACTCACGGTCTCATCTACTGTCACTCAGTACCTCGGGCTCAATATCCAGGAAGAGGAAGACGCGATCTATCTCAGCGCCGCGAAATACGCCGACACCATCGCCAAGCGCTTCGCACTCACACCGACCGTCATCTCCACGCCGTACCGCTACACGACAGGAAACATCAAGGGAGGCTCTACTCTACTCAAGCCCGCCGGCACACGCGACTACCAGAGGAAGCTAGGATGCCTCCTCTTCGCAGCTGTCACCTGCCGCCCGGACCTATCATACTCTGCAAGCCAGCTTGCCACCTACCTCAAGAAGCCTGAAACGGAACATCTGGCGGGGCTCGACCGCGCTCTTCACTACCTCGTCAGCACCCCGACGATCGGACTTACTTACCACAAGAACGCAACTACAACGCCTAAGCTAATCGGCTACGTCGACGCCGATCACGCGGGCGACTCCGACAACAGACGCTCGCGCACCGGCTACATCTATCGGTTCGAACCCATCGGACCTATCTCCTGGCAGTCGAGCAAACGGGAATTAATCGCGCTCTCCTCAGCTGAAGCAGAATATATAGCACTCTGCTCAGCCACCAAGGAAGGACTCTACCTTCGCGAACTCCTGGAAGAAGCGAAGCTAGCTCAGTTACCCAACTTCACCCTGTTCTGCGACAACCAGTCAGCAATTCGCATCGCCAACAAGAACGGCTTCGCGAACAGGACGAAACACATCGCCATGCGATATTTCTTCGTGAAGGACGAGATCGAGAAGGGGAGACTCGAGCTGTCATACTGCCCCACATCCGAGATGGCAGCTGATTACTTGACCAAGAAGCTCGGAAAACAGAAGTTCGAGTATTGCATGCTGCTGACTGGACAGAGCCACGTCACCAACAGCGACACTCCAGAAGCGAAGGGGAGTGTTGGAAACAATCAAGCTTAAACGCCTCTGTCGTGTCGAAACACCAAGTCAGAAGCGAAGCGAAGTATATCGAAGCACCGGCGAGTCAACCCTCGGAGGTTGAGCGGTTGCTAGAGGTTACGCGAAAGTCAAAGGTCAGCGACCTTTGACCTGACAAGTACCACACGACAGCAAGGACACACAACTGACTCGCTACAAAGGAGTTGCCCGAGTCGTCACTGTATCGAACCGCAACAGCAACAGTAAAGTAGTTATAACTGTATCTCTTCGTATTCCTTGTACTCTTATATAATCCTGTATCTTTTTGCTTTAATCAATCTACTTTGCCCTCACATACTAGCGCAAGGTGGTTCACAACTTTTTATTAAACGCTTCCGCTATTACATCAGTCCTACCCAGAGTTCACCCCTGCAAAGATCCTAAGGGCTTTTCTCAGCCCAACATTGGTCTGATCTGAACTGAAACATTGCACACAGATGCATCCCCTTCCCCTCCCCATTGCTTTGCAATACGGTACCACCCCACCACGCACGAGGCTACGACAGCTCAAAGCGCACCCAACCACCGTTGGCAAACTCCGGAGCGCTCCTCCCATGCTGCCGCCGACCGTTCTCACAAGACGACCCCCCCCTGCCGCCTTGCGGATTACTCTCACCACCACCGCTTATCCTCTCCTTACCCCCACCCTCCGCTCCTCTCCAACTCGGCCCCACCACACCCTCCCCTTCCTCCTCTTCTTCTTCGTCCTCCATGTCCCGGCGGTATCGCCGTGCCATCTCCTCTGCTGCATCGTACACAGCCTGTGGGCAGCAATAGGGAAGGATGCAGACACACCAAGGCCGGGGACCGGGGAGGGGGGGTGAGACAGGATGGGAGGGGTGGGGAGAGGAGAGGAAGGAGAGAGGAGCGGAGGGGAGGGGAGGGGAGGGGAAGGGAAAGAGAGGGGGGACATTGGTCCCTGCACTGTTAACAGTGCCGCCATTCTTGAAGTCTAGCGGTTCCTGATTCATGTCTTAGAGGTTGCAATCAGTAGTGCAAGAGGTTGTAACGGGAGAGGGGAGAGATGCTAGGTGGGGCAATGGAAGGAACCGCTACTTGACCTTGCACTGCACTGCACTGCACCATTCTCAACCAGACCGGCATGGCCGCCCAACCCCATGCATGGACCATACCATACCCAACTCCACCACACCCACTGTAGCGTCACCCATATCCAGGTATGGAACCCCACTCCACCCCCCCCCACACTCCCCAGGCATAGAAGCCCCACCTCCCACCCTGTACGAAGCCCCACCTCCCACCCTGTACGAAGCCCCACCTCCCACCCTGTACGAAGCCCCACCTCCCACCCTGTACGAAGCCCCACCTCCCACCCTGTACGAAGCCCCACCTCCCACCCTGTACGAAGCCCCACCTCCCACCCTGTACGAAGCCCCACCTCCCACCCTGTACGAAGCCCCACCTCCCACCCTGTACGAAGCCCCACCTCCCACCCTGTACGAAGCCCCAACTTCCACCCTGTACGAAGCCCCACCTCCCACCCTGTACGAAGCCCCACCTCCCACCCTGTACGAAGCCCCACCTCCCACCCTGTACGAAGCCCCACCTCCCACCCTGTACGAAGCCCCAACTCCCACCCTGTACGAAGCCCCAACTCCCACCCTGTACGAAGCCCCAACTCCCACCCTGTACGAAGCCCCACCTCCCACCCTGTACGAAGCCCCACCTCCCACCCTGTACGAAGCCCCAACTCCCACCCTGTACGAAGCCCCAACTCCCACCCTGTACGAAGCCCCAACTCCCACCCTGTACGAAGCCCCAACTCCCACCCTGTACGAAGCCCCAACTCCCACCCTGTACGAAGCCCCAACTCCCACCCTGTACGAAGCCCCAACTCCCACCCTGTACGAAGCCCCAACTCCCACCCTGTACGAAGCCCCACCTCCCACCCTGTACGAAGCCCCACCTCCCACCCTGTACGAAGCCCCAACTCCCACCCTGTACGAAGCCCCACCTCCCACCCTGTACGAAGCCCCACCTCCCACCCTGTACGAAGCCCCACCTCCCACCCTGTACGAAGCCCCAACTCCCACCCTGTACGAAGCCCCAACTCCCACCCTGTACGAAGCCCCACCTCCCACCCTGTACGAAGCCCCACCTCCCACCCTGTACGAAGCCCCAACTCCCACCCTGTACGAAGCCCCCATGCAAGCACCCCCGCACCTGCTTGTGTGTGAGCATGAGCCCATCCACTGGCTCTAACTCCCTCGTGCTGCCGTGGTGCCGCGGGACGGAGGGATCAGTGGGAGAGAGGGGAGCGAGGCGGGAGATGGGAGGGAGGGGAGAGAAGGGAGATGGGAGGTAGGGGAGGGATGGGAGAGAGATGAGGCATGGGGAGGGAGGAGAGAGTGGAGGAGAATGGAGGAGGAGGGGGAGGAGAGGGGAGGAGAGGGGAGGAGAGGGGAGGAGAGGGGAGGAGAGGGGAGGTGAGTGGAGGAGAGAGGAGAAAGGGGGGAGAGAGGAGAGAGGGGAGCACAGGGGAGCAGCAAAGAGGGCCGAGATATGAGCGAGCGAGAGAGTGGAATGCCTGGGAAGGTGGAGAGTGGGATGGATAGAGTTGGTGGTTGGAAAAGCGGGGTTAGTCTAGTTGACAACGCGATGGGACGTGAGAGGTGAGGATGGGAAAATGGGGAACGGGGAATGAGGAGAAGAGTGGTATATGTAAGACACACACACACACACACACACACACACACACACACACACACACACAAACACTGCACACACACAAACACTGCACACACACACACACTGCACACCACACACTGCACACCCCACAACCACACAGCACGCGCTACAGGGCAGCAGAGCAGCAAAGAGCAGAGCGGACCTGAGGGCGACACCTCTGGTGTCATTGCGAATGACGAGGGCCGTGAGGGGCTCGCCCAGGCTGAACACGTCTTCTGCTGCCGGCACCCGCACGCGCGAGATGTTGGACACGTGCAGTAGTGCACTGCCATGGCATAGGATGGGATGGGGTGTGGGTGGGGTGGTTTGTGGGTGGAATGTGCGTTGGGCGTGCGCACAGGGGGAAAGGGAGACAGTGTAAGGCAGAGGCAAGGGCAGAAACAGAAATGACAGGATGGTGGGGGTGGCGTAAGCTGTAGTGAGAACATCGGGTGGCGTAAGCTGTAGTGAGAACATCGGGTGGCAGAGTGAGAGTGCTTGAGTCAGCACGGCAGCAACGCTCATCCTCCCACCCACCCTTCAACCCCCCACCACTCCTCACACACACCCCCCCCCCGCCCTTCATTCCCCACCGCCGTGCAGGCATGGTGAGAGTGCAGTGAGCAGCACGCACCGCTTGGCTATGTGGTCGATGAGGACCACGACGCCGTGTGGGGTGACTGGACGTGCCCCGCCCTGCATACCCCCACACCCCTGCATGCATGTTCACAGTACCCACCGCTTGCAACAGAGCACGCACCACTCGGCTATGTGGTCTATGAGGACCACGACGCCGTGTGGAGTGATGCGACACACCGGGCCATCCCTTCATAACCCCACCACCATTCATGTTCCCAGTACCCACTGCTCGCAGCAGTACCCACCACTCGCAGCAGCACGCACCGCTTGGCAATGTGGTCGATGAGCACCATGACGCCGTGTGGGGTGATGCGACACACCTTGCCCTGCACCACCCGCCCCCGCTGCAGTGAGCGCGCCACCTGCCAGACAGGGGGGCAGGCGAGGCGAGGCGAGGCGAGGGAGTGGGAGAGGGAGTGGGAGGGGGAGGCATGTGGGGGGGTGAATGGAGCATGAGGGAAGCGGTGGTGCATGGTGAGAAGAGGATGGGAAAGCAACTCAAGTTTCTCCTTTGAGCCATCCTTTTGGGAATGCGACTCAACTCAAGCGGCTCACGGGCACACTTCAAGAGTTGTCTCTCTACGGGTTTTCTTTGTTTTGAGTCGCCTGAAAGCCCTCACCTCGTACTCCATGGGTGCCACTTCACTGCAAATAAGGCGATACCGACGTCATATATCTACCCCACGTTGTTCTCTCTCACTTCCATACTGCATGGCTCGTCCATCCCGTTCCCCACCCCTCACCTCGTACTCCATGGCGGCCACTTCACTGAGAATGAGGCGGCTTGCCCGTTGCTCCACCTCCTCCAGCATCACCCACAGGCGCCGCCCCACCTGGTGGCCAGGGGGAGAGCGGGAGGCGGAGAGGAAGGGGGGAGGGTGGGAGGGCGGGGGGGAGGGAGGGAGGGCGAGGGGAAGGGGAAGAGGGGCATGGTGAATGCGAGAGTGGAGTGGAGGATGGGGAAGGGAAAGGGAGGGGATAGGCAGCTCCATTACATCAACCAGAGCGATGGGTTATGGGAATGAAAGGAAGAGAGGAAGAAACGAGCGTAAAGGTAGAAAGGGAATGGGGGGAAGGGAGTGGTAGAGCAGCAAGCATGCATGGCGTGGCACAGTGCACAGCACAGCACAGCACAGCACAGCACAGCACAGCACAGCACAGCACAGCACAGCACAGCCCAGCACGTTGACCTCTGCATCCCAGGGCGCGCAATACGAAAGGGCACGGTGCGGACAGGCAGGCAGGCGGGCGCACGGGCAGGGTTGCAGGCAGGCAGGCAGGCGGGCAGGCAGGCAGGCAGGCGGGCGGGCGGGCGGGCGGGCAGGCAGGCAGGCAGGCAGACAGTCGGGCAGAATGGCAGAGAGGACATACGAGGTAGTGCAGGTCAGGGCGGGTGCCGTCTGGGTTGTTGAGCAGATAGGGCAGCGGTAAGAACGCCCTCAGACCCTGTGACACACAGGACAGGGGAGGGGACACACAGGGGAGGATAATGGGAGGAGGAAGGAACAAAGAGGGGAGGAGGGGGGAGACGGAATGGAGGGGGAGGAAACGAGGAGAAAGGAAGGTGGGCGCGGGTTGGTCTTAGGTTGGACAATGAACAGCAAAAATCGAATGTGGACAGGGTAGGGATAGCGGGAATATTGTCTCAGTTTCATTGACACCATGCCATCATGCCATCATGCCATCATGCCATCATGCCCTCATGGCATCATGCCATCATGCCATCATGACATCATGCCATCATGCCATCATGCCATCATGACATCATGCCCTCATGACATCAAGCCATCATGCCATCATGCCATCATGCCATCATGCCATCATGACATCATGCCATCATGCCATCATGACATCATGCCATCATGGCATCATGCCATCATGCCCTCATGACATCATGCCATCATGACATCATGCCATCATGGAATCATGCCATCATGACATCATGCCATCATGACATCATGCCATCATGCCATCATGACATCATGCCATCATGCCATCATGCCATCATGCCCTCATGACATCATGCCATCATGACATCATACCATCATGCCATCATGACATCATGCCATCATGCCATCATGACATCATGCCATCATGCCATCATGACATCATGCCATCATGACATCATGCCATCATGCCATCATGACATCATGCCATCATGCCATCATGCCATCATGCCATCATGACATCATGCCATCATGCCATCATGCCATCATGCCATCATGACATCATGACATCATGCCAGCATGACATCATGCCCGTTGACCCACAACACCCTCATCGCTCCTCTCCTCTCACGCTCGCCACGCCATCCACCCTCCCACCACTCCTCTCCCCGTCTCCTGCCCCCCTCTCCCCCACCGCCCCACCCCGCGCACCTCAAGGCGCGCCTCAAGGCCGCCGGCGTTGCAGGCGGCGATGGTGACGCGGATGGGCTCGCCCTCTCGCCTCATCTGCAGGGCTCCTCGTGGGTTGCGGGATACAGTCACAGGGGCGAGGGGAGCACCGGAGGAGCAGGCGTCTTTTCCACAGAAGTTGGTTGGTTTGAACAGCAGCACAAATGACGCTGGGCCCACGGCAGTTCATAGGAGCAGGAAGGAGGGACCGAGATGGCCGAGATGAGCACGCGTGGCGGTACAGGATGGATGGTATGGTACGGGATGGGATGGGATGGGATGGGATGGGATGGGATGGGATGGGATGGGATGGGATGGGACGGGATGGGATGGGACGGGATGGGATGGGATGGGTTGGGGTGGGGTGGGATGGGGTGGGAGGTGGGAGAAATGGGAGGAGGGCAATGGGGTGGGAGGGAGAAGCTGAGGAGGGGAGAGAATGGAGTTTGCTGGAAACGAAATATTGTTGCAGGAGTGCAGAGGAAGTGGAGTGGGAGAGCTGCAGCAGAGAGGAGAAATGCGCAAAAATACATGCACACCCGCGCCTCCTCTTTCCTTTGCTTGCCTGCCTTCCCCACCCCCTACCTCACATCCCCCACCTAGCGCCCTCCCACCTCGCACCCCCCACCTGGCGGCATCGCTCCCATGCTACGTCCATGGCTCGCACGCGCACCGACACCAACGGCCGCCCCGTCTAGCTCGCACCCCCTACCTCGCACCCCCCACCTGGTATCATCTCTCCCACCTGGCGGCATCGCTCCCAAGCAATGTCCATGGCTCGCACGCGCACCGACACCAATGGCCGCCCCGTCACCGTCTCCCCCACCACCACCCCCTCCACCACCGCTCCCTCCTCCCACCCGCCTTCCTCTCCCCCTTCTGCGCCAACCCTCCCCCAATCCCCCTCCAGAGCGCCCCCTGCTTCCCCCAGCGCCCCGCGCAAGAGCCTGAACTCCCCAAAGGGCGCGCGGAAAGGAAGGGGGGAGGCGGCAGGGGGGGCTTCACAGGCTTCCCTTGTAACATGAGCATCAATATGAGCTTCATCATCTGTACCCATATCTGTACCCGTCTCAGCATCGGCATCAGTATCAGTATCCGTATCACTAGCAGCAGCAGCATGGGTGGCATTTGCTGCAGCAGCATTTGCGTCCCCTGTGCTGCTGCTGCCACTGCTGCTGTCCGTCCCAGTAGCAGCAGCAGCATCAGCAGCAGCAGCCCCAGCAGCAGCGTCAGCGCTGTGAGCAGCACCTGCGGGTGCAGCGGTGGGGTGTGGACGTGGCCGGGGAATCACCTGCAGATGACACGGTGCGTGCAGGGCGGGGGAGAGGGAACGGGCATGGGGGCACAGGGGGGCGCAGAAGGAATGGGTTGAGGGTTTAGGGTTGAGAGAAACATGGGATGGGAAGGGAGGGGCGGGGGGTAAGAGGGAGGGTTGGGAGGGGATAAAGCAGTGGGATTCATTAGAAATGGGGAGAACGGAAGCAGGAGGGGAGGCAAGAAGGCAAGGAGGAGGGTTTCACAAGGTCACGGCAACTGGCGGGTGGGCGCAGCGCAGGGAACCGGAATGGGGAATGGAAGACTTGATCTTGGCGATCCAAGGCGACTTCAGAAGCAATCCGAGGCGTGCATTTCAAAAGGGTCTGCATTTCCCTTTCCCGTGCTCTAAAGGATGGGCGAAAGCGATTGCAGAGGTTCAGGGTTTGTGCCGGGTTTTAACCAGCCATGTCTCAACTTGTCAGCCTTTCCCCATCCCGTGCTCTCGTAGCAATCACTCCCCTATCCTCTTGCTAACCCTCCACGCACCAGCCAATCGTAGTCCTCTGAACCGCCTCTCTCCACAACCGTTCCCCCTTCCCCTCCCCCTCCCCCTCCTCCGCCTCCGCCTCCGCTTCCCCCGGCCGCCGTTAGCGCGCACAGCGCCACGGCGTCGCGCGCAGGCACGCGCGCCAGCAGCCGCGCGCCGATGTCGATGTCCAACCCGCCGTCGCCCGCCACGCCCGTTACGACGCCGATCACGCGGTCGCCCAGCTGCGGCTCGTACGTGACTGGCTCTGCGACTGCTTCTGCGACGACCGCCGCCTTTGATTGGAGCGGCTGCGACTCTGCGACAGGCGACGAACGACGGCGCGAAATCTCACGGTCGTCGCCGGACCAGCTCCCGTACGAAGCGCCATCTCTAGGCCGACTGGATTCAGTCCGTCGATCCGATCCGATCCAACGGCTCTCTCCATTCATCGATCCGTCATACCCACTCCTACCCCTTTCCCATGCAACCCCTTGCTCTTTTCTTTCCCGACTCTCCCTCTTCTCTCCTCCCTCCCATCTCCCGCCTCTCCCGTCTCTCTCTATTTCTCCGACTCTTTCCTCTCGTGCGCCTTCCGCGCGGCCTCTCCCCTCCCCCGCACCCCCTCGCCACATCTCCGTTCTTGACGACCTCGCTCCCGCCGTCACTCCCCGCCGCTTCCCCCACTTTGCGCCAGCAGAGGTTTCCGTGCCCGCCCGCGGAGCCGGCGCACGGGCGCAGGCATCGGCGGAGGCGGCTGCTTCCGCGCCGCCCTGCGCGAAGGAGTGCGCGAACCGATGGACGGCGGAGCGGTGAGCGCGCGGGTTGGAGACAGAGCAGGGGGAAGCGGAAGGACGAGCGGAGGAGAGAGCGGGGCCAAGCGGGGGTTCCGCGAAAGGGGGGGCGAGCGCGCGAGAGGGGGGAAGGCTTAGGGGGTGCGCGGATGTAGGAAGTATTTGCGCGCGGAAACCGCAGGAGAGCGGAGCGGAAGAATTACTAGCGAGCACGGCCAAAGGCGCGGAGCCATTGGCGCGTAACAGTGGACGAGGGGACGGTACGCGAGGGCACGAAAACGATTCCATGCTGACCGCAGATGACGGCGGCAGATGGCGCAGCGTTGAGTTCGGGTAAGCGAATCTAACCGTAGCGAAGTGTGGAGAATTGCCAGAAAATGGAATTTCAAGTGATTCAAGAAGTGGTGGTGGGCGATGCTCGGTCGGATGTGGTGGGTGTCTGGATTGTGTGTGGAGCGAGTCATATTGTTACGAGTACAATTGAGTGAACGAACGAGAATTGCACTATCGAAGCAAGAGTACAATGAGCGAAGGCATGAGCAAAGAATATATAGCGAAACTACAGTGGTAACGGTAATGGACTGTGGTTGTCGCGTGACGGGCCTGGGACTGAGGTTGGGAAAAGTGTCGAAGCGGAGGCCCGGAGCGCGGGTTACCCGCCGAGCCGTGAGGTCGGGGTGCGACGTGCGAAGGTGGCGGGAGGATTGTCGATGTGAGGGTTGCGAGTGGTAACGGTGCTGACTGTGGTGCTACAGTGGTGTACGCGCTGAGCAGGGACGCGAAGCAAGGAAAAGGAATTTTCCTTACACTACCCCCCCCCCCTAAGGAGGTCCTCCTTACGAAAGTGCGTGTACATCTCTGAAATTTCGGCTGCGCAGATACTCGGTGAGGACGGGGTGGTTTTCGATTCTGTCCAGGGGAACCCAATTGTCTTCGGTGGGTGTACGGTCCTTCCAGCGGAGCAAGAACTCGATCCTTCGGGCTCCTCGAGGGTCGCGAACTCTGTGACTCAGGATTTTCTCGGGGGTGATGATTGGTTCAGTTGGTGGTCTTGTCATGCTGGCTGGGCGATTGCGTGGCAGTTGGCTCGTGGACGGGACGTAAGGGCGAAGCAGGCTGACGTAGAATGAGGGGCTGACGTACCAGTCAGCAGGGAGGAGGAGGTGGGCGGTGACGGGTGTAATCATGTGGCTTATGCGAAATGGCCCGCAGTATCGGGGGCGGAGTTTTGGGGTGATGGGCAGTCGGAGGTTCTGAGTGTCAAGTAAAACTAGGTCGTCGGGCTGGTAAGTGACAGGTCTGCGGTGGCGGTCGGCGTTGCGTTTAGCGATGATGTTCGATTTTTTTATTGCGTCTGCTGCCCGGGTCCGTGCTGCTTTTAATATTTCGGCGAACTGTTGTGCTCGTGGTACTGGGTTGTCGGGATTCGGGGTCATGGGTACTGTCGGGTCTTGTCCGTAGTTTAGGTAAAATGGTGACTGTTGGGTCGTGGCGGATGGCGAGTTGTTGTACGCGAATTCGATTAGTGACAGTTGCTGTTGCCACGTGGTCGGGTCGTCACACGTGGCCCTGATGAGCTGTTCCATGGTCTGATTTGTCCGTTCTGTCTGTCCGTCGGTTTCGGGGTGGTATGATGAACTGAACTGCAGTCGCGTGCCGAACTGCTGCCACAGGTTCCGCCAGAAGTTGCTGGTGAATTTCGTGTCTCGGTCGCTGATGATCGCGGCTGGTATCCCGTGCAATCGAACGACGGTGGAGATGAAGAGGCGTGTAGTTTCTTCGGCTGTGATTGATTTTTTGCAGGCTGCGAAATGTGCCATTTTCGTCAGTCGATCGACGACGACCAGGATCGCGTCGTTCCCACTCGCCCCGGCCGGTAACCCCGTGACGAAGTCCATTGTCACCTGCTGCCAAGCACGCTCTGGGGGTGGTATCGGCTGCAACTGTCCTGCCAGCCGTTGCCTTGATGATTTCATGAGCTGGCAAGTGGGACATGATGCCACGTGTCGCTGTACGTCGGTCAACATTTCGGGCCAGTAATAATACCGCTGAAGCTGCTGCCGTGTTTTTTCTACTCCGAAATGCCCCGAGGTAACTCCGTCGTGTGCCTCTTGTAATAGTAATTCCCATAGTACCCAGGTACCCAAATGCGGTCAGTCCCGGCTTTTACGTAATAGACTCCCCTTGCTGCTGCGAACTGCTGCGAATTTCCTCCTGTGAAGAATGGATCTGTCAGTAAATAGGCCTGTCAGTAGTGGGCTTGTCTGGACGAGTAGTATTGTGTGGATCTGGGCAGTGGGGCGGGTCAGTGCATCGGCGATGTTCGAGGCTCCATTTTTGTAAGTGACCGTGTAGTGAAAGTTGGACTCGAGGAAATCGAGCCAGCGAATCTGTCGTGGGTTGAGGTGTGGTTGTGCGTGAAGGTACTGTAGTGACTTATGGTCTGTCCGTACTGTCACGTCTGCGCCGGTCAAGTAACAGCGCCATACTCTGAACGCGTGCACGATCGCAAGCATTTCGCGGTCGTGTATCGGGTAATTTTTCTCGGGCGGATGCAGTTTTCGTGACTCGTATGCGATGGGCTGTAGGCCGTTGCCGAAGTCCTGTAGTAGTACGGCTCCGATGGCGATGTCACTTGCGTCGGTAACTACTTCGAATGGGCGGTGTGGGTCGGCGATGCGCAGGACGGGCGGTGAACAGAGAACATTTTTCAGGGCAGAGAAGGCAGCATGCTCTTTCTCCCCCCACGTAAAAGCGACCCCTTTCCGCAGTAAATCCGTCAGTGGGGCAGTTAACCGTGCCATATCGGGGACGAACCGACGCACATAATTAATGAACCCTAAAAAGCTCTGCAGCTCCGTGATGTTTGTCGGGGTATGCCACGCTTTTACCGTATCCAGCTTCTTTGGGTCGATTTCAACTCCAGCCTCTGAAATAACATGCCCCAAAAATTCTAACCTATCCTGGAAGAACTCGCACTTGGAACCCTTGGTCAGTAATCTGTGCTCGTCTAAAACCTTAAATACTGCTTCCAGATCTGCTAAGTGCTGCTGCTTATCCCGACTGTAAACTAGGATGTCGTCGAGGTACACGATCTCACATTTATCTAAGAGCGGCCTAAATGCCTCGTTCATGGTCATCTGAAAAGTCGCCGGTGCGTTGGTCAGCCCGAATGGCATCACCGTGTACTCGAACGACCCGTACCTAGTCCTGAAAGTTGTTTTGGCGCAGTCCGATGGTTCGACCCTAATCTGATGGTAACCTCCCCGTAAATCTATTTTCGAAAAAACCCGTGCTGTTCGCAGTTGGTCGATCAGTTCGTCGGCGCGGGGAATGGGGTACCGCGACTTGACTGTTACCCTGTTCAGTGCTCTGTAGTCGATACACATGCGAAAACCCCCGTCTTTTTTCGGTGTGAACAGTATCGGTGCGGCGAACGGTGACGAGCTTGGTCGGATGAATTTTTTCTCTAACAGGTAATCTAACTGCTTCATTAGTTCGTCAAGCTCGGGCTGTGTCAGTCTGAACTGGAGCTGTACGGTTGGCTGTGCCCCCGGTTCTAATTCGATTCGGTGGTCATGTGCTTGCTGAGGTGGCAGTCCTTCCGGTAAGTCGTCGGGGAAAATCCCGGGGTATCGTTTCAACAGTTCCTGTAGTTCGGGCGGTACTGCTGCCAGCAGTTTCTTGAAATCACTCGGCTGCTCTACAGACGAAGCTGACCGCGCTGCTGCAGCTCTCGAGCCAGGAAGTAACGGAGAGCGATGTGCTTCGTTCTGTGCTTCAGTCTATGCTCCTCACACAAGGCAATGGCAGCCTTGTTGTCGACGTACAGCACTGGAGGAGAACTAGGCCGCTCTCCCAGGTCGGTCAGCAGGTAGGTGAGCCAGCGTAACTCCTGTGCAGCCATGGCTGTGGCGTAGATCTCAGCCTCACAACTGGAGCTGAGAACTGAAGACGAACGCGTAGAACGCCACGAAACTGAACCAGAGCCAAGGCTGAAGGTGTAACCCTGTGACGACCGCTGAGTAGCCTGGTCGTCAACCCAAGAAGCGTCTGAGTGCCCAGTAAGAACAACTGAGCTCCCTCCTCCAAGCACGAGCCCCATGCCCGATGTACTGCACAAGTAGCGCAATACCCTCTTTGCAGCATCCCAGTGCACCTTTCGGTGCCTGCCAGGAGCCACGTAGCGGGCCAGAAGGCCAAGAGGGTATGCTAGGTCAGGACGAGTGCAAGTCATCAGGTACATGAGGCAACCAACTAGCTCTGGGTAAGGACCACTCGGCTCTACGGACTCATCCGAAGGCAGAGCTGAGAGCGAGTGACCTGTAGCCAGAGGAGTGGCCTGTGCTGAGGACCAGGTGAAGCCGAAGCGCTAAAGGACCTGCTGCACCATGTGTGACTGAGTCAGTGTGATGGTGCGACGTGCTCTGTCCCGGGTGATCTGCAAGCCAAGGTAGCTGCGCAGTTCACCCAGGTCTGTGCACGTGTGTCTCTTCTGCAGCTCCGACTTCACGTGGGCGAGAGCCTCAGTGTCAGCAGTGGCAAAGACCAAGTCGTCGACGCACACGAGGATGTAGAACGGCGGCAGCGAAGTGTCGGTGCGCAGAAACAGCGACGGGTCAGCAGTAGAAGGAGCGAACCCAAGTGCCGCAAGAGTAGTCCTCAGTGTGTCGTGCCACTCACGTGGCGCCTGGCGGAGACCGTAGACCGGCCGCCGGAGGCTCCACTGGGTGCCAGGAGGAAACAACCCAGTGAAGCCAGGAGGGCGGCGCAGCCAGATCTCCTCGTGCAGGCTGCCTTGCAAGAAAGCTGTGCTGAAGTCAAGAGAGTGAAGCTCGTAGTCACGCTGAGCAGCAACGTGCAGTAGCACCCGAAGAGTGGTCATCTTTGGGGTGGGGGAGAAGGTCTGAAAGAAGTCTACTCCCTCTCGCTGACTGAAGCCTCGAGCAACGTAACGAGCCTTGAAGACAGGCGGAGAACCCGGCGGCCGCTTCACCCTGAAAATCCACATGCCACTGACGATGTTCGCCCCAGGAGGGTGAACCTCGTCGACGTAAGTGCCAGTGGACTTCCAGGATGCCATCTCTGCGTCCATGGCTGACTGCCACTGAGAGGAGTACTCACCCGCGATCGCCTCAGCGTAAGAGCGCGGGGTCGGGATGTCTGGAGCAGCCGGGTCTCCCTCAGGGGCAATCAGCATGGACACGAGATGAGGCGCAGCGGCTGCAAGACACTCAAGGTCCTCCTGTCTGTCCTCAAGGACGTCCGTGCCTAGAGCACACTCACCCCCGACGGACGGAGGACAGACAGACTCAGACTCAGCAACAAGACTCGCAGCGTAGTCTAGACGACAGCGAGCAGCAAAGTCGACAAGCTCGGCAACTAGGGCAGACGCAGCAGCAGACTCAAAGGAAGGGTCAGTGACAGCAGTGGCCAGGAGACGCGTGACAGTAGGACTGGCAGCACGAAGAGAGTCAGACTCTGGGTCAGCAAGAGCAGGAAGAGAGGACGCAGGAGGAGACGGTAGAGGGACACGCTGTGGAGCAGTGGAAGGACGCAGTGACATCTGGTGTGTGCCAGGGACTGGCGGAGGACGCTCACGCGGTACACGGCGACTAGTGCAAGCAGCACGAACAGGTGACACAGGACGAGACACAGGCGACACAGGACGAGACTCAGGCTCACGACGCTCTGTAAGACCGCCTGTCGGACCAGTGTAGGGAGAAGGGCCAGGAAGCGGCGAGGCAGGCGGTAGCTGTGACAGCGACTGGACAGGCGGAGGACACTCTAAGGAGGGTGGAGGACTAGGAGGAGGCGGCTGACCAAGAACCTGCTGAAGGAGCGGAACGAAGTACGGCCGCGGCCGTGAAGTGCCCCCAGAAGGAGCAGAGACAGCACCAGAACCTCCAGCAGCTCCAGCAGCACCTCCAGCAGCTCCAGAACCTCCAGCAGCACCAGCAGCACCTCCAGCAGCTCCAGGACCTCCAGCAGCACCAGTAGCACCTCCAGTAGCTCCAGCACCTCCAGCAGCAGTAGGGCCTCCAGCGGGCGGTACCTCAACACCAGGAGCTCCACTCCGGAGGCTGCAGCGCCGAGCGTACCACTCACGCAGCCGCTGAGGGGAGGGAGGCTCCGGCTGCGACACTGCACCCGCAGGGCCACCAGCCCCAACTCCAGCAGACCCCCCAGCTCCAGGAGCCCCACGACGGAGGTTGTAACGCTGGGAGTACCACTCACGCAGCTGCTGTGAAGAGGGAGCGCCAACAGGCACAGTACGGTCAGTCCCAGAACCCCCAGCCTCAGTGCCTCTAGGCTCGACACCCCCAGTCACAGCACCTCCAGGCTCAGCACCCGCAGTCTCCGCACCTCCAGGCTCAGCACCCGCAGTCTCCGCATCCCCAGACTCAGCACCCCTAGTCTCCGCACCCCCAGGCTCAGCACCCCCAGTCTAAGTGCCCCCAGACCCAGCACCACCAGGCTCAGCACGCTCAGCACCTCGCGCAGGACCAGAGTCAACAGCTACCTCGACAGGCTCGACCGGGTCTACCTGGGAAACACCTGAGGGAGCAGCACCCTGGGGAGGGAGGGAGTCTACCGACGGGACACCTGGGGTGAGGAAGAGCGGCGGGGGGGGGAGCGGGG
Source organism: Closterium sp. Naga37s-1 (assembly GCA_947471745.1). Lineage (NCBI taxonomy): Eukaryota > Viridiplantae > Streptophyta > Zygnematophyceae > Desmidiales > Closteriaceae > Closterium > Closterium sp. Naga37s-1. Next base: position 2,390,487 of record CANJKZ010000006.1, read on the forward strand.
CAGTGCGGTAGGGGAAGAGACGGTAAAAGGGTACCGACTCGTCAAAGGTGACATCCTGAGAGGCAAAGACATGGCGCGAGGTGTGGTGGTAAAACTGCCAGCCAGGCGCGTCAGGGACAAAGCCAAGGAAGACACAGGGAACGGCACGGGAGGAGAGCTTGTCCGCGGACGTATCGCGGACAAAGGCTCGACATCCCCAGACTCGGAACACTGACGCATCGCCAACCTCCCCCGTCCAACGTAGGGTAGGCGAGGTCTCCGGAACAGAGACACGGGGCCAGAGGTTGAGCTGATGCGCGGCGTACCACACTGCAAACGGCCACAGGAAATGGGGTGCAGCCGCATGGATCATGGAGGTACGAGCGACCTCCATGACAAGACCAATGCGGCGCTCAGCAACCCCATTCTGCTACGGAGAGGCCGGGAGAGTGAACGTCTGGCGAATGCCGTGCTCCGCACAGTAGGCTGCCAAGAGGTCAGAGGAAAACTCGCCACCTCTGTCAGAGTGCAGACGTAGGACAGGAAAGTCCGACTGGAACCGCTGGCGGAGCTGGAGACGAGCAGCGCGGATCCAGGGGATCAAGACATCAGGGACCTCACCCTTGGTACGCAAGGGGAAGACCGTGGTGTAGCGCGTGTAGTCGTCGACGACCAGCAGAAAGTACCGCTCGTGGCCCTGTCCCCGGACGCGGGCGGGGCCCCACACGTCCACGTGGAGAGTCTGCAGGGGAGCCTCTGTGGGAGGGAACGAGGAAGAGTGAGGAGCGGCGCTCTGCCGCCCCTCGACACAGGGAAGACAGGGAGGAGCAGGCGAGGGTGGCAGGGGAGGGAGAACCCTGGGAAGACCAGAGACAAGGTACCTGGAGTGCATGCCGCGAAGGCGCTGCACTGACGGGTGACCAAGGCGGTGGTGCCAGAGGACAGTCCTGTGTGACAGGGAGCGACACGAGCAGGGGGCCGACAGCTGACCTGACGCAGACGCAGACGCAGACGCAGCTACCTGAGGGGACTCAGTGGTCAGTGTGTACAAGTCCGACCCCGGCTGCCGAGTGAAGGTAGCCAGGTGACGACCCGTCCGGGCGCACGTGCAGTGCGTCACATGCTCGTAGGCCGGGGTGAACTGGTGAACACCCGCGTCCTGGAGCGCGGAACCCGCCACCAAGTTCGTAGAGAACGAGGGGAGGTAGAGGCCCGACAGCGTGCCAGACGGGACAGCAGGACAAGGGAGGGCAGTGGTGGAGGTCGCAAGGACCGGACCCCCTGAGGGGTCGGCCAGGGAGACAGCAACCGGTCTAGGGAGCTGCTCCAGGGCAGTGCGGTCGCGGAAGAAACAGCGGGAAGCACCTGAGTCCAGTGTGAAGGTGTGCAGTGCCTTAGTAGGTGCGGTACCAGCAGACGTAGACGCACTAGCACCTAGGGCAGCAGCCTCACCAGGACCTAGAGCAGCAGACGCGCTAGTACCTAGAGCTGCAGCCTCACTGGTCCCAATACCCGGGTCGGGCGGTACACTCAGGTAACAGTCACCCTCAGCACTAATAGTCAATGCATACATAGCAGCAAGGATAGCATCATAATCAAGAGCAAAGATATCAATCCCCTTCCTAAGCAGATCAGCCCAGCGGGGCAGCTCAGAGGCGTCAGGGAACTGCTCGCGCCAGGCGTCGTCGAGGCGAAAGAAACAGCGCTGCGCCGTGTGAAAATTCCCACAAGTCTGGCCAGTGCGGTCACCTGTGCGGATGACGTACGGGCAGGTACCTCCACCCCCAGACCCCCCACGCTGAGAGTACCACTCACGGAGCTGCTGGGGCGAGGGAGTCTCGCCGGGACGCTGCTGCTGCGGCCTCTGGCCACCGCCGAACCCCCCACGCTGTACCGCTCCACCGCGCCCGCCACCCGCTCCACCGCCGCCACCACTGCCACCACCGCCCCCACCACCCCCACCACCGCCGCCGCCGCCGCCGCCACCACCCCCTGTGCCGCCACTGACCCCCCCACCACCCGCGCCACTCCCACTACCGCCACCACCCCCGCCCCCCCCACCCCCTCCACCGCCGCCGCCCCCGCCTCCACCTCCACCACCCCTGCCCCCCTTGCCCCTGCCGCCCTTGCGCCTCCCACTAGGAGCAGACGCGGCCCCGACCCCCTCAGCTCCGAGGTAGTCGACAGCAGCAGCAGATGCAATGGAGGGGAGGAGGGGGGAGGGGGAGCACCCCTCAAAGAAGGGGGTGCGGGGGTCACCACGAGAGGCACCTACAGCTACAATGCTCTTCTCAGCTGCTAGGAGTTCCTTCTCGAGGAGGTCGACAGTGAGGTCAGTGGGGGAGAGGGCGAGAAACTGGTCCCTGACAGTGCGAAGGGAGTCAGGGAGGCGGGTGACAAGGTGGTACAGTGTGAGGTACATCGGGGGGGGGTTCTTGGCGAGGAAATCGGGGGGGAGTGCGGCACGGTAGCGGAGATCACTAGTACGAAGGTGAGTGATGAGGTCAGCTACAGTGGCAAAGGCAGACAGATCGGGGAAGAGGTAGGGTAGTGAGAGACGGCTAGGCGAGCATGGGCGTCACGAGTCTGCCACTGTGAGCGAGTAGTATTGTCAGCAGTAGCAGCAGGTGCGGGAGCAGCGCCGGACGTGTGGTCATAGAGGGAAACATCGTCCTTGGCAGTGATCTAGAGGTACAGGTGAAGGTCATCAAGCCAGACATCGAACTTAATCGGGCGGCCCTCGGCGTTAAAGGTGAGAACAGTGGGACTGGCCATAGTGGCAGTAGCAGGAGTAGCAGTAGCAGTAGTAGCAGTAGCAGCAGTAGCAGTAGCAACAGTAGTAGCAGTAGGAGCAGGAAGAGCAGTTGCAGCAGGTAGGGCGGCGCGGCTCGGTCAGGGCGGCGCGGCTCGGTCAGGGCGGTGCGACTCGAGCGGCGCGACTCGGGCGGCGCGACTCGGGCGACGCGGCTCGGGCAGGTAAGGCGGCGCGACGGCGGGCCTAGGCTCGGTGCGCGGCGGCGCCTAGGGTGCAGCTGCGCGCGGGCCGCGGCTGCGTTCTAGTGGCAGCTAAGCGCGAGCTGCAGCAACCGACGCGTGATCGCCGCAGCGCGCTGGCTGCGACCTGCGGGCAGGCGGCTGTGGGTCGCGCGTCGGCCTAGGGGCGAGCGGGGCCTACGGGCGACGGCCTGCTGGGGCTCGCGAGAAAAGATCGGGCCGCCCTAGGCGGCGGTTTTCCTACGCGGGCTAAAACGGCGGGGCCGCGCTCGGGCTGCTAGCGGGCTGCACACGGGCAGCGTGAGAGGAGAGCGCACGAGGGCGCACTAAGGGAGAGGCGCACGAGGGCGCTAAAAAAAAGGGGGGGGCGCACGAGGGCACCTCTAGCGGAACGGTGGGCCCTTAGGTCTAGAACCTAAGCTCTTAATACCATGTCAGAAACAAGAAGTGATTGAACTATGAAACATTGGAGTACAAGTATGAAACCCTAGAGTTGTGTACCCCCTAAAGGCTAACCCACTATAGCCTACACAGCAATAACACATATATAATGTTTGACAGTCAGCTCCAGCAGCGACAGCCCGTTTCATTGTAACGGCGTTGACGTGTACCATTGAAGTCTTGGGCGACTGCCAGCGAGGTAGCTCGACCCAGTGACCACTACTTCGCACGGTGCAGCTACCCGTCGTCCAGTCAATTCGCGGGTTAAACCGTCGCAGCCAATCACGTCCCAGTAAAATATCGTGCCCATCCAGTGTCGTTGCGAGCATTTCCTGTGTAAACCCGAAATTCCCCCCGCAGCGGACTTTTACTCTCTCTACCTTTTCCCGTATGGCCAGTGGCGTGCCGTCGACTAAGCGTGCGTCTATCTCCGGTAAGCAACGGCTAAGTGTCAGTTGCAGTTTTCGTGCGGTTGCGGTATTAACTAAACCGTGGCTTGCTCCTCCGTCAATAAAAATCTTCACTGCTGCACCCTCTATTTTCCCGTGGATCACTACTGGGCAATCCGTCGCTGTACCCTCCTTATTCGTCCGAGTCCGATCGATAGCATGAATCGGTACTGTGACTCGGTGAGGGTCGGTGGGGTTGGGCGAGCAGGCAGTCTCGTCAGTAGTTGGCCCGATTCCTACTGACTGCTGGCGTTTCCCTGCCTTGGAGACTCCCTCCCCTGCTCTGCTCCGCGGCGCCTTAGCTCCTCTGGGCATTCGCTCTTGCGATGGCCCGGCCTATTGCAAGCAAAGCAGCGCCCCTTAAACGGTGCGGCAGCTGCATTCGTCGCAACAGCGTGTACATTGGCGTGCTCTATCGGTCCCCGAGGACGATGTCCATAGTAGGACCCCGATCTCGGACGGCGTAAAATGTCGATTTTCTCGGCGAGCGCGAGAATCTCGTTGAAGTTCGAGAGCCCGCGTAGCATCATTTCGTGCGAGATGTCCGAATTCAGCCCTCCGACGTAACGGTCCACCCGCTCCGCTTCGTGCATGTAGCCGACTTGCTCGCATAATGCGAGAAAACCACTCGTATAGTCTTGAACCGATCCGAGCTGCCGCCAAGTGCGCAATCTCTGACGCGCCGAAATAGAAGCCGCGATCGGCTCGAAGCGCGCCCGAAGCCCTGCGCACCACGCATCCCACGTGCTGTATTGGGCGGTCTCGCAGAATGAACTCCAGGTGACAGCTGGACCCGTGGGCCCTTCCTCTTGCGACGGTGGCTCGTAGGCGCGTGGCGACGTCACGATGACTCGCCACCAGTCCATGGCGGGGCCCCTTAGCAGCGAAACGGCATACCGAATCTTTGCTGCGTCCGACTCGACGTAATTCGCGTCGAAGAAGACGTTCATCGTGAAGACCCACGATTGAACCGTCGGACCTCCACGCTGGCTCGGGTCGAAGCAGGGCGGGCGTTGCGGCTTGGGTGGCATTGGTGCCATAATGGCCTGTTCGCCACTTGTCGCCGCGAACTCCACGTGCCGACGGGCTTCGCGAGGCTCCCGCGGGCTTGGTGCGACCCTGTTTCCTCCCATGCCAGGCATCGGCTGGGCGGCGCCATCGCTGGCTGCGCCTGAGCGCTGTCCCACGCTATTGTTTTGTGTTGGTGTGCCGGACGAGATGACGATCGGCTCGTCCGATTGTGCAAATGCATTTGTCGGTGCGTGTGGTGGCGCTGGAGTGTTCATCGTTGATTCCTGACGCGCGGAGTCACATTCCGCCGTGAGCGTCGCAATTTCAAGCACCGAATCTTGAAGTTGGCGCACCAGACGGTCGAGCTGCTCCTGCGTGAATGTGGCGAGCGTGAATTCGGCCATGGCGGGGGTGTCGGGCGAGCTCAGCGAGAGCCTCGGTCGTGGCCGTGCGTGCTTACGAGAGAGCACTACGAGCGGCGGTGCTGTGTCGCTGAGAGACGTCTACCCCCCCCCAAAAATTGAGATAGTGGGGAAGCGAAGGTGTGGGTGCGGTCCGAGAAGAGATCGTAGGCTCTGAATACCAAGTGTTACGAGTGCAATTGAGTGAACGAACGAGAATTGCACTATCGAAGTAAGAGTACAATGAGCGAAGGCATGAGCGAAGGCTATATGGCGAAACTACAATGGTAACGGTAATGGACTGTGGTTGTCGCGTGACGGGCCTGGGACTGAGGTTGGGAAAAGTGTCGAAGCGGAGGCCCGGAGCGCGGGTTACCCGCCGAGCCGTGAGGTCGGGGTGCGACGTGCGAAGGTGGCGGGAGGATTGTCGATGTGAGGGTTGCGAGTGGTAACGGTGCTGACTGTGGTGCTACAGTGGTGTACGCGCTGAGCAGGGACGCGAAGCAAGGAAAAGGAATTTTCCTTACACATATGCACATGTGTGTACACCATATAAAGTGAAAATCGAGGAAATAAAAAGCAAACGCTAAACGTGAAACCATAGCCCACCTTTACAAGGTGTTCCGAATCCTCGCCACGACGATGCCATAGTTTCCACAGCGTTTAAGATCCACAAGAAAATGAAGGGGGCTTTTACTTTAATATATAAAATTAGCATGATTCAGACCTCGTTAAAAAACGCGAAAAGGGACAACAGTTAGCCATGTGCTAACTAGTTATCTTCCCTACAATCTACAATGATTTACAAAACATTAAACAGCTCTCAAGAAGAGAGCCATTGCTCCATGACATTCCCCAATAACTTCTTAGTACCATATCACCGGATCCACGACGGTTGCACAGCTATGGGGATCCTAACCGAATGCCCTTTACCATCCAGCCACCACAGGCTCCCAAACCGAAACAGCTTCCACGGCAGCTGCAACGTAAGCGTCACTTTAAACACCTGCGTGGCGCCAGGCGCAATCGTGAACTTCCTCGGCTTCACCTTCACCATCACCCCAAACGGCTGCTTCACTTTAGCCCGGTAAGTCGACGTGCTCGTCGCAACATTGGTCACCCGCCGCACAATCACCACTGTATTCTGCAGCCCTTGCACGGATATACACGGCCGGTTCAACTGGTACGCCCGCAGAGGAGCCAGGGAGTCCGACGGGAACATGGCCTTAGCCCACCGCATCTTCCTCCCTGCGAGAAAGTTCTTATAATCCGCCTCCACTGCGTTGTACGTCAACCCCGGGTCCAGCACCTTCTGCGGGTTGATGTGCCCCGACCCGAGGTGCCACGGCGACGCTCTCGTCGCCGACGCGTGGAAAATCGGCGTACCCGCGCTGTTGTGAATCCTGGCTGTAGTCATAATCGTCGACATGACCTGCGCGGGCGTCCAGTGTGAATGCGCCTGGATGATCAGCGCGGCAAACCCGGCTACGTGCGGTGTGGCCATGGAGGTGCCGGAGAGCATCTGCGCGTTGTTGGGGCTCGTGCCGGGGGCAGCGGAGTAGAGGTTGACGCCCGGGGCGATGACGTCTGGCTTGAGGATGTGGTTGGTGGGGTACGGCCCGCGGTTGCGCGCCGTCATGGGCGTGAGCGGACCGGTGGAGGAGAAGGTGGCCACGATGGGGCCCTTCATGTAGTTGAATATGTCCAGGATGGATAGGGTTGTTGCTCTGGTGGGTGGGTGGGATGAGGGGGGTGGATGGGCAGGGGAAAGGGAGCGGGAGTGTGAGAAAAATGGAACAGGGAAAGAGGTGGGCGAGAATGTAGCGACTGTGGGTCCCTTCATGTAGTTGAATTTTGTTTAGGATGGACAGGGTTGTTGCTCTGGTGGGTGGTGGGGTGAGGGGGGAAAGGGCAAAGGAGAGAAGAGGAGGAGAAGGTGAGGCGCGGGAGTTGGAGTGCATGGGGAGTGGGAGTGTGAAGGACTGCGAGGAAAGGGGAGTGAAGGAGAGATGAGGGTGCAGCACAATCTACCCATGCCTCACATGCGAACCATGCCTCACATGCGAACCATGCCTCACATGCGAACCATGCCTCACATGCGAACCATGCCTCACATGCGAACCATGCCTCACATGCGAACCATGCCTCACATGCGAACCATGCCTCACATGCGAACCATGCCTCACATGCGAACCATGCCTCACATGCGAACCATGCCTCACATGCGAACCATGCCTCACATGCGAACCATGCCTCACATGCGAACCATGCCTCACATGCGAACCATGCCTCACATGCGAACCATGCCTCACATGCGAACCATGCCTCACATGCGAACCATGCCTCACATGCGAACCATGCCTCACATGCGAACCATGCCTCACATGCGAACCATGCCTCACATGCGAACCATGCCTCACATGCGAACCATGCCTCACATGCGAACCATGCCTCACATGCGAACCATGCCTCACATGCGAACCATGCCTCACATGCGAACCATGCCTCACATGCGAACCATGCCTCACATGCGAACCATGCCTCACATGCGAACCATGCCTCACATGCGAACCATGCCTCACATGCGAACCATGCCTCACATGCGAACCATGCCTCACATGCGAACCATGCCTCACATGCGAACCATGCCTCACATGCGAACCATGCCTCACATGCGAACCATGCCTCACATGCGAACCATGCCTCACATGCGAACCATGCCTCACATGCGAACCATGCCTCACATGCGAACCATGCCTCACATGCGAACCATGCCTCACATGCGAACCATGCCTCACATGCGAACCATTCCTCACATGCGAACCATGCCTCACATGCGAACCATGCCTCACATGCGAACCATGCCAACTCACCTCCGTCCGCCCTTCTTGCCAGTCCTCTTGGCAGTGAGTGCGTTGATGAGAGCAAACATGGCCGCTGAGTCATCATGGTCCACCAGCATCACTGGCACCGTCCATGCCTCGCTTCCACTTAACATGCTCTCCATACTGCTGCTGCCACCACCACTGCTGCCGCTGCTGCTGCTGCTGCTGCTGCTTAGGCTGCTTATACTGCTTAAGCTACCAGTACCACTTCCATTGCTGCTGTCACTGCTGCTGTCGCCACTGCTGCTACTACTGCTACTGCTGTTGCTGCTGCCGCCGTCAACAGGGCCGGCTACGGGATAGTCAGAGTCACCAGCAGCAGCGGCAGTTGCAGCAGCAGCAGGGAAGGCAGGGGTGGCTGTGCGAGCTTCTTGCATGGCCACCACAGCGCGCACAGCTGCTGCCTGCTGCTCATCCAGATCGCTGATGCTGCTGCTGCTGCTGCCGCTGCTGGTGGGATCGAGAGCAGAGGCAGTGGCGGTGAGGGCAGTAGAAGTGGTGGAGTGAATGGTGATGGAAGCGGCAGTGGTTCTGGGAGGGGCCTTCTTCCCATACAGTGTTCTCCCCTTGTTTATCGTGCTGCAGGCGAGAGCAGGGGGGGGAAGGTGGGGAGAGTGGGGAGCGGAGGGGAGATGGAAGGGTGGGGGCAGGGGAGCATAAGCGCGAGAGGCATAGAGGGAAGGCAGGAGAGGATGGTGGAGAGAGGAGATTGGAGGGGAGGGAGAGAAGAAGAGACTGCTATTTAGAAGCTAGAGTGATACATTTGAGAAGTGGCGAGAGATGTGGAGTACAGCATTGCATGTGCAGAGTAGGGGGAGCAGCTGTCCTTGCAAGCACATGTGAGTGAGTGATTGCCCATGCAAGGGTAGGCGGTTGGTTGGAGCAGGGCGAGTTGCGGTGGGTACCTGGCGCCGATGGTGAGGTGGAGGGGCGTCAAGTAGCAGAGCGTGGGAGGAGGGTAAAGCTTGGAGGGGGGATGGCATGGCATGGCATGGCATGGGATGGGATGGGATGGGATGGGATGGGATGGGATGAGATGGGATGCGACGGGATGGGTTGGGATGGACACACAGACACAAACATGCGCGGGCACACACAGACACACACAGAGAATCACGAGAGCACACCTTAAGCACCCTCTCACGCTCTCCTTCACTCCCTCCCCTAACTGCACCTGACTGCCGCCCTACTTGCCCTCATGGCACCTAACCTCCCACACCCCGGCCCTGCCTTCCCCTCCCTCCGCCACGGCCTTCACACGCCCCCTCGCGCACCACATTGCCGTGCATGTAGGAAACATCATCAGGGTACGTCACAGAGTGTCCAGCACGCCGAGCGAGCGACAGGCTGAGGACCCCATTCCTCCTCTCATTCCCGCTCCCATTTCCCCCCTCCCCTTCTTCCTTTCCCTCCCCCGCACGCCACCCCACGCACCACATTAGCCTGCATGTACGAGACATCATCAAAGTATGTCGCAGAAGGCCTTTTCACGCCCCTCATGCCCCGCACCGCAAGCCCCTCACCCACGCGCCACCCCGCTTACCAAGTTAGCCTGCATGTACGAAACGTCATCAAAGTACGTTGCAGAGGGGTCCAGCGCGCCGAGCGACAGGCTGAGCACATCAGCGCCGTCAGCCATGGCCTGATCCAGCGCCGCCTCGATGTCCGCGAAACTGGCGGAGGAGCTGCCCTGTGTCTTCCAAAAGACCTTGTACACGGCTAGGTTGGCGCGCGGGGCCACCCCGCTGTACGCGCCCAGGTTGGTGCCGAAGGGCGTGATGAGGGTCACGCCGCTGTTGCCCACTGCTGCGCTGTTGGTGGTGCGGTGGGGTTGGGTGGGGAGGGGTGGGGTTGGAAAGTGGGGAAAGAGGTTGATGCGGCGGGGAGGGCACTGATTAGTGTACCTACTTGGGTTAACGTATTTGTTTTAAGCATAGTTAAGGAGGATGTGCCTTGGATTGGGAGTGCGATGGATGGAGCCATTCTGAATTTGTACGACACACACACACACACACACACACACACACACACACAGACACACACACACACACACACACACACACACACACACACACACACACACACACACAGACACACAAACACACAGACACACAGACACACACACAGACACACAAACACACAGACACACAGACACACACACGCACGCCCGTGCGCTGTTCACAGACCAAACGGCGTCAAAACTTGGTACTGTTGAAAGTTCCTGTCCAATCGATCCACTTCCCGCCCACCCACCCAGCGTCCGGCCCCTGTTCTTCCGCGATCACCCCACGCACCCTGCGACCTCACACTCACCCCGCACACCACTCACCCCGCACACCACTCACCCCGCACACCACGTGCCGTGGCTGTCCGAGTCGCGCGGCGAGTCGTAGTCGTCAGTGAAGTCGCGCGCGCCGATCTCCGCCTCGAACCCGCTCGAGAACGAGCGCGCGCCCACCAGCTTCCCCGTGCACAGCGCCGCGGGGAAATCCGTCGTCGCGTCGCACGTCCCTGCCCACGTCCCCGGCGCCGAGAACGAGCCCTGCCGTTGGGGGAGGACGCGGCGAGCGGGGTTGGGGAAGCGGGGGGGGGAGGGGAGTGGGGAGGGGAAGAGGAGAGGGAGAGCGGGGAAAGGTGTTGGTTGGGAGGGAAGGTGGGGGGATGACCATTCGGGAGAAGCCTGCCATAGGCTGATAGGGATGATCACTTATTAGAGCTCTCTTCTCAAAACTAGAGCTCTCCATAGCCACCACAACGACCTCGCCCTTCTCTTTCCCGCATGCCCATCCACACAACACACTCACCCCATCTCCTGACACTCCCACCCTCCGCCACTCCCTCTCCGCCCCCGCACCCCAACCCGTCCCCGCTAAGATCTCGTCCCTCCCCCTCCCCGCAACCCCCCATCTCCTCCCCCCCCAACGCACGTCATCGGCGAACGACTTGTGTTCGGGCCAGATGCCCGTGTCGATCACGCCCACCACCACGCCATCGCCCTATAGTCACAACAACGACCACGCGGATTCTTCCCCGCATTCCCAGCCTCCCCCCCTCCGCTCACATCATCTAGGAACATCTTGTGTTCGGGCCAGATGCCCGTGTCGATGACCCCCACCACCACGCCGTCGCCCGCGCTGCCCACGCCGCCGGCCTGCGCCCACGTGGTGCGCTGCAGGTCCAGGAACGACGTCGACGGCATGCCGCCGAACCGCTTCGCCACGCCGCTGCGCCGCACCAGCGCCACGTCCGGGTGCCGCTGCAGCCGCCACACCTGCTTCGGCGTCAGCAGCGCCGCGAACGAGTTGCTCGCGAACTTGAAACTGGCAAAGCGAGGATGGGTAATAGGGGTTTTGGGGAGCGCGTGAGTGGGGGTGTGAGGCAGGACGCTGCGGTCGCCACACCTTCTCCGGGAAAGCGTTGCTCGCGAATTTGAAATAAAAAAGAAGGGGGGGGGGGGGGGGAGGGGAGGGTTTGAAGGGGGGGGGATGGGGAAGGGAAGTGGGTGGTTTGAGAGGGGAGTGGGGAGGGAGCGAGTGGGGATGAAGAGGCAGGCACCTGGCGCCGCCAAGAGCGCATTGCGTGCGAACTTGAACGGCACGCGGGGAGGAGAAGAGATGGCGTGCCATGCCGTGCCACGCCTCACACCTCTTGCCGCTGCCAGCGCGCGCACTCACTTGTAAACGGCTTTCGCCCCGATCTCCGCCGCCAGTCTGTCCTGCTGCGCTTTCAGAAACTTCCCGAACGCGCGCACGTGCGGCAGCCGCGGGTTGATCTTCCACCTCCTCTTCCGCGCGCCCAAGCCCTGCGGCGTGGCGCTGGCGGCAGCGAAGCCAGTGGCGTTCCGCCAAGTGGCGGTCGACGCGGCTGAGTGAGCGGCGCTAGGGGCGGGAGCGGGGGCGGCGGCGGGAGGCTGCGAGTCGGATTCGTTGCCAACAGCGCCGTCATCGGCAGCATCAGGTGCGGGGGGAGCGGTGGCGGGGTAGCTACCAATGCCGCCGCGATAGCCGGTGATGGGGGGAGCGGATCGTAGGCGGACGATTTAGAGCGCCTTCTTGGGGGCAGTGGGCACTGGGGGGAGAAAGGGGGGGAGTGGGGGGAAACGGGGATGGGGGCAAAGCGAAAGTGAGAGTGGTTCAGCGGCGATGCGGGTTGTGGTATGTGGTGAGGAGGACGGTGGGGAGGTGGGGGAAGAAGGGTATGAAGGAGGCACATTGGCGGAGAAGCGCGGATGTGTGAATACTAAGAGGGGTGATGGCGATGGAAGGGGAGGAGACGAGAGGATTTTGGCTGGGCTTGCGGAAAGGCAGAAAGGCGGCGTCATCGAGTGACCAGCTAGACGGTGAGTGCGTGAGTACCGGACCCGGTGTAGTGTTCTCGCGGCTAATTACACGCGACACAATAACGAGGTCAGCGTTAGCGAGGATAGCGAGGTTTGCGCACTGGACGGGGTAGAATTCCAGTCGCCCCTGGGTGCTCAACTTTACTCTCCGTCACTCCCCTTCACTCCCCATCATCTCCCCAATCTTTGCTAATCTTCCTCATTCGTCGTTACGTCGCACGATCATTCAATTCTCCGCAACCGTGACGTTTATCCGTTCTGCTCTTCCTCCCTTCGCCCCCTCCCGTGCTCCATTCAGTCGTACCTTGAACGCACACGGCGCATCGCAGGCTGCAGGCCACCGCTAGTACCAGCCCTAGAAGCACCCGCGCCGCGCGCAAAGCGGCTCGCACCCGAGCCATGCTGCCGGTTCCGCAAGACTACAGGCGCGACGCGACCGTGGGTCGGGAAACGGAAACCCGGCGACGAGAACGAGGCCTTGTATCGGGGCTGTTTCTGTAGTGCCAGATGAACTCTCACCGCCTAAGCGGCTCGTCGTAGGCTGCGTGTCTCCGACGAGCTCGCCGTCGCTCTAGCCGTCGCTCTCGCCAGCAGCAGATCTCCGCTGCTGCTGCTGCTGCTGCTGCCGGAAACAAATGATTGTCTCGCTCTTTCTACTCGTGGCGCCTCAAGGTCTGACCACTGCTGTAATCGCCTCGCGCGCGGTCGCGTCAACAGGACGACGGAGAGGCGTGGCGAGACTCGCGCCGTCGCGCTCGTATGTGGTTGAACCCCGAGTATGCGCGCCTGTCTCAGACGGTACTGCTTTCTCCTTCTATCCCCGCGAAACCACAGCAGCCGGTGGTCTCCTCGCTCAAAAGCGTCGTTCTATGTCGCCGACAATGGTCCATCAAGATCGTGCCTGATAGCAGTTGTGCAATGAGCTTCCAGCGAGTGCTTCTGCTTGGGAATCTGGCAAGGCAATGGTTCACTACGAGAATTGCTGCGTGAGCTGTGTGTAATGAAATGAGCTAGAATCTGCCCACACATCACGAATTGACGAGGTGCGTAGTGGTTTCTGCCGTTGTCACCGAACCAGATGCACAGGTGCACCGACCGACATCAGATCAGACATGCCGAAGTCCCAACCAACCCAAGTTGAACGCGAACACCCCAAGGGGCCGCGCAGCCCAACGCAAGGCGCTTTTTCTTCTCATTTCCACGCGGAACACCCTGGGCTCCATCCATGGGGTCCCGGTCAGGCAAGGGCAGCAGGATAGTGGGGCCGGTCAACGACATTCCCGTGCCCATGGCGAACCAACCACCCAACCACGTCCGAACTCCCAAGTTGGGGTAGAAACTGTGTTGATTGCTGTTTTCATTGTGTAAAGAGCAGGAATCGACGGGTCCCTGACTTGCAGGGATATTTACCGCCATGCTTCGGGTGACATCAATCACTCTAATTTGTTTCCGTTCTGATGATTGCTGGGTCCTGCTAGAGGCTTGAGGGTTGTGGTGGCTGAAAATTGGGTGGGAAGAGCCAGGAAGACAATATCGGAAATTCGAAATGAAATGGTGTCGCTGTGGGTACAATCGAGATTACAGAACTACTTTCAACAGCCCGCATTCAACAAAATCTCTCAACGAGCCACCCACCTCCAACCGAGCCGCACATAGGCATCTAACTTCATTACAGCAATAGTATCGACGGCTCTCAGGACAGCATTGCAAGAGCATGGAGACGTGGTGACGTTAGATGGACCGAGTTCACGCTTGTCTCAGTTCGGTGGGATGGTGACATGTCACGAAGCGCACTCATTACAAGAAACACACGACCACGGTTCCATCAACAGTGCCATTGGCGGTGTGGCTGCAAGATGTTCGACCAGGGCTTGGTTCACTTGGGAAGGCCGAAATTATACCCCCTTTTCCAGCTGCTGAAAGCGGCTTCTAGCCCCTTGAAAATAGCATCTTGTAAGGAATTTTCTCGATATTCCGTAGCGCATCCGGCAACATCGCGTACAGCAGCAGCCGTTGTTCGCCCAGTTACAGCTAATGGGGCTTCGCCGACTTCGCGCGCACTGTTTCACCAAACCATGCACCGGTGGCCTGGCCGTGTCGGCCTACGCTTCGGGACTAACCCGAACCTCGATGCCAGCCTAGCACTAGCTAGCTCGCACGCACCGCGTTACCGTTTGCATGTTTCGCGTATAAATGATCGCTCATGCCTTCGCTCACATTTTGGCGAAGGGGGGAATTTACAGAAACTGCTAGCCGACGTACCGGATGGTTTGGCAGCACTCCTGAAGCGGTACAGTGGGATATTTTCAGATGGCCTGCCGACGGGACTGCTGCGGATAATACTATTCAACGGGAGAGCTTGACTAGCGTGGGACACACGGTTAGAGTTATGGCAGTGATTCTCAGGAGTGAACTTAGTTGCCTTGGTAGCAGGGCCCTCGCTAGTCTCTGAACCCCCCTGACTGGTCAGAATTTTTTCACGCCCCTGTCTTTCGCATCAGAAATTCTAACATTACTTGGCTTAAAAATCAGATTTTGTAACCCGTCCCTACTGTAACTACAACAACTACTACAGCTATTCTCTACAGAGAAAACATATCAAGAATAACTATCTAGCTATCTGAGTCAGAGTCAGATGCCTCATTGTCACTCAGTGTAACAGTTGCACGCACATCCACTCCTTCATCCTCACTGTCGCTATCTACTATGTGAGTTTTTGCTTTCTTCCTCTTGGCTTCTCCGTCGTCATTGGACGGCGCCTTCTGAGCTGTCGTGTTAGGTGCTAGATCCTCCCTGTCTCCCTGCCTCCCTGCTGCTTCCGTCTCTGCCTCCCTGCGCTTCGCAGTTGCCACTCCACTGACTTCTTTGGCAGGGCGCCTCTTCTTTGCCCCGCGCTACAGCTTCACCACGTCGTCCCAGTCTGGTTCGTAGTCAAGCAGGGAGATGCACATGAGGTCGGAGAGTCGCGCATTGCAGAGGTTGTTCCTGAGCCACGACTTGATTACGTTTTGGCGACTGAACCCTCGCTCGCACTCCACAGTGCTGAGCGGAAGAACAGCCACTGCCACCCAAAGTCGAACCAGATTGGGGAAAGAAGACTCCCAATCCCCGCTCCTGAGCATGTTCTTAAGTGCCACGTGGAAGGATTGATCCTTGTACTGTGACACCATCACGCGGGTGAAACGTGGAAGCTCCCGCTCGGCCTTCTTCCAGTTGACTCCTGCAAGCACACACAGCACATCTAGTTAGCATCCCACTATGTAGACGGATCGTTACACAAACAAGGGATTAGGGACAACGCGGAATTTGAAAACACGTACCTGGCAGAGCGCACTGCTCGGCGTTGAACATCTTGCGAAGGGAGCTGAACCACTCCGCGCACAGACGGTCGCGCTTGTTCATGCCATCCGGATAGGCGTCTGGCAGAAATAGCTTGGACCCAACGAGGGACTTCAAGCGTCGCATGCGGTACTGTAGCCTGCCGATCACCTCCTTCGCAAACAGGGTGGCGAGGGACACGCAGGACTCGACGTCACCCGAGGGATCCTCTTTCTTCTTCGCATCCAGCTCGTGCAGCTTGAAGGTGTGTTTGACGGCGTTGCCGTCTCCATCCATCCCCTCCACCTGGACCACCCGCTTGGACGGATGGGAGTGCGCTTCGAGGAAGGCAGTGAGGTGCTCGCTGTCCTCCGCGAAGTTCACCCCGTACTCCACATAGCGCGAGTTCAACTTCTCGCAGGTGTTTTGCATCTGCCCCATGACACGGGTGATGTCCACCTGCGACATCACGTACAAACACAATGTTAATCACTGACATTCGGGACTAGAGCGAATTTCAAAATCGGCGACCGTTAATTACACGCTCACCGATCGTCGCTGAAACCGCTTGTTGAGCTCGTTCAATTCCTTCAGGACATCAGCGAGAAAAAAAAATAAAGAAATGAAATTTGAGGCTCGTAACCAGGTGATACGTCGTGCTGTCTTTCTCGTGGAGCAGCACTATGGCAGTCGGCAGAACAGCGACAAGTCTCGAAACAGCATCGCCCCGCGACAGCCAGCGAACATCGAAAATCCCCTGCATCTCCAAGTTCGTGGCGTGAATCACGGTTTGCAGCTCGTGGAACCTCTGGTGGACGACGCAGCTTCCGCCAATGAGGGTCGCGATGGCGCGGATCCCTTGGTCGACGATGTTGAAGGCGGGGATGTTCGTCGCGGCATCCTTGGCTGCGAGAGCCTCTCTGTTAGATGATGGAAAAAATAACCAAGTGAGTAGGGGGAGATGTATCTGACAACGATACTGCGAAATTTGAAGTGCAAAATACCTCACCGGTGAGCAAGGCAATGACACGCGACAAGATGCGGAACTCGCATCTTCAGCTGAACCACCAGCCCATTCTGACTGCCTAGCATGACGTTCGCGCCATCCGTGCTGATGCCGGAGATCTTGTGCATGTCAACCCCGTTGCAGTCCAGATGCGCCAGCAAGACGGCGAGCAGAGATGAAGCGTCGCCCTTCTCCATGGTTAGGTGCCCAAAAAGCTCGGTCACCGCCTTCTCCTCCTTCATGAAGGTTAGGTAGACGATGAGATGCTTGCCCTTCCTCCGATCAGTCGACTCGTCGAGCTGAATCCCGAGGAAGGGCGACTCTTGGATGTATCGCATCTGACGGGCCTTCAGGTGCTGCACCATGGCTTCGGTCATCTCCCGAAACCCATATCTGCCATAATGAAAAGCACGACAATAAGTCAATAATGATGAGTACCTAAACATCACATCACGTTGCATTACTCACTCTGTCTGGTAGGTGCCGATGGCCTTGTCGGGAATGTTGGGGGTCTTCAGAACGTGTAGCAGGTGCACAAGGCCAACAAAGAGCGCAATAGGTGCATCCGACTTGCATATGAAAAGCACCACTAATAGAAGTTGTTTCAAACGCTCAATCTCCCCCACCCCGTCCTCATACTCATCAATCCATCGTTGAGAAACTTTACCTCCTTCGGCTCGGGCTTTACGATCGAGGGCGTCCTGATGCTTGTGACTCAGACCATGCTTGCGCATGGTCTGCTTCTGGATGTCCACGCCACCCTCGCCCGCCTTGCCGTACTGCCAGTGTGGCGGTCCGTATCTGATGCAGACACTGCACTTCATGCACGGGCGACCATCCTTCCTTTGTGATATCAGCAGCCAGGGGAAACGACGTTGCCAGATGTCGCTGCACTTCTTCTTCAGTTCTTCGAGAAGCGCGTCAGGATCCGGAACCAAAATAGACGGCCTGGACGGTCCTGGATCCGAAGGCACCCTGCTCGTGCCAGTCGCTGGAGTCAGCGGAGTAGCAGCAGCTGCGAGAGAGGGCGACCTTCCTTGCGTGAGGCGCACATGAGGTACGCGAGTTCGAGCAAACCGAATAGTCGATTGAGTGAACTTCCCGAACTTCGGGAACCGGGAGACGCCTGCGCTTCGGACAGCACTGACCGTGGGAGTTGCGACGCGCCCGGTCGCTCTAGTGGGCGACTCTTCCACAGGCGGATCGCTCAGCTGTTGCCGCTGATTAAAATCCGGCCAGGGCTCCGTGCTTGCCGTTGGTTCGTTGTTGGTAACTGGGGGCTGCACAGGCGGATCTCTTTCAGGCGTGGCGGTAGGCGGACCGCCTCTCAGAAAGTCGAGACCAGTAAGTGGACGATGCGACCTAGCAGGGTCATCATCGTCCCTACAATCCATGGCTAGAGGGCCCTAGGAGGATGTTGTCAAGACGGTAGAGAGAGCAGGGGAAAGAATTCCCCTGTGCTAGCGAGTGAAAGGAGCGTTGGAGAGGGAGGGGGAGCCAGCCGAGCATTATCAGCTGAACGAGGTGCATGCATGATCTTACAACGCACCGCGGTGCCCCACTCCATCCTTCGTCCAGCGGGACGTTGGGCAACAGTCGGTGCGAGTCGCGCGAGGCTCTGCAATCCACACAACTCATGCGCTGGCGTGAAAGTGGACCAGTAACAGAAAGACTTGCTCCACTTTCGTCTCAATGTGGCCCAAGTTTGCCAGACGTGCGCCAGATTGCCAGCACTTGACTTCTGTCAGTGCGCTCCGTTGCGCTGTCACCGCAATCACGCATACAGGTCTACTGATCGTGCTGTGATTGGCGCAGCTAACCCATATCACGCGTCAATCACGGCAGACTGTATAAAAGTCGGTTTCAGACGGAACTGATACAAGTGCCTGGAAAATCAGAGGAATAGCAACACGCACGTCTTTTTCATCAGACAAAATGGGAATCTCATATCTTATTCATCAGATTTCCCAAACGTTCCATTTCTTAAAAATCAGATTACGTAAAAAAAATCCGTCTTATTCCTCAGAAAAACAGACAAAAATGTCTGATAACGAGGGCCCTGCTTAGTAGAATTCAAGCATAGTTCCACTATCAAAAGTTCATAGAACAAGAATATGATACAAGCAAGGAGAACCAAATAGCAAAGACAATGAACCCCGTAGAAACGTTCCTCAACAAACACTTGAATCTGTCGAGTCAGCAACGTCAGGTGAAACGACAAACAAATGCATATTTCACCTGAGTTGGTAGTTGCTCAGGTTTACTACGTTCATAATTGTGCACGTTATTACTGTTAGTAAAAACGTGTTTCAGTTTAGTTTCCTTACTGAATCGAATTCTCCTGGGGAGTACAATTTCCGAAATTATCTGATAGGTCGAAATTTGCTGTTTCATGATTGGGCTAAATTTGCGTACATTGCAAATTTTGGAGCCAAGTAACTCTGGTCGACCAGAATCGCTCTACTCGACGAAACACTAGTCGAACTAAATTCTGTCGACCAGCAATCCGTCGAAACACCAATTCTGCCAATTCCGTCTATCAGAAAGGCTTGTCTTTGACGCCGTTTTACTCCCGTCGACGAGCTCCTCCTAGACGAGGACTTTGATCGAGTAGAGGAAACACTTCTGCCTCGACCAATGAATCTCGTCGATAAACGACTCGTCGCACACAGATAAAAGTCCCCAAAGTCGCCGATGACCACGAAACGAACACCGTCTTGTTCCGAAATGCATGGTCGACTTCGCCCAAGCGAGGGCCGGGCCTTTTCTCTTCGACACTCCCCTGCCCAGCTCACGCTTGGGCACCCACACACAAGGTCCACCGAGAACCCAGAGGGATAGAATACAAGGAGAAAATTCCTTCTACGTGCAGCGAACACATAGCACGTAGATCACCGCACCAGCCGTGCAGAAAAGGGCACGGCACCTACTGCTGCACCTCGTCATCCCCGTCGCCCACGTCGGCCAGACGCACTTGGCCGATTGCGACGGAGCACCGGTTGAAAGCCGGAAAATGCAGCGCCTTCGTCAGAAAATCTGCCGGCTGCTCGGAGGTCGGAATACACTGCAGAGCAATCTTCCCGCGCTTCACCATCTGCTGCAGCCAGGCGTAGCGTCGCTCCATGTGCTTGAGGTTGCCCTTGAGCCCCAAGCCCTCTACGACAGTGATCGCCGACTGGTTGTCCACGTGCAGAATGGTCGGCTTCTTCGCGTCACGCAGACGGAACTCTACAAGGAGGAAACGCAGACGACGAGCCTCCTTGCCAACTTCGGTAGCCGTGACGTACTCTGATTCAGTCGACGAAAGCGTTGCGCACTTAATGCGCTGGCTCGACCAGGAGACTGCAGCTCCTTGGAAGACGAAAACGTAGCCGCTCGAGCTCGTCCGATTCTGCTTGTCGCCAGCGTCGTCGGCATCTACATAGCCGACCAGACACAGCGACTCTGGTCCGCCGCCGAACTCCAGAGCGGCGTCACGAGTTTCAGCGAGGTAGTGCAGACAGCGGTCGACCTCGCGCCAGTGGTTATCGCTCCGCACTGTCAGGCCGGATCTAAGCTTGCTGCAAGCAAAAGCAATGTCGGGCCTCGTCGCGAACTGCAACGAGCCGACCTTCTGCCGGTACTCTGCTTCCTCGCGCGACTGAAACTCCTCGTCGTCGAACACCAGCTCTGTGTAGGCGTCGACGGAGACCGGCTTCTTCGGCAATCGCCCGGTCTGTTACTCGTCGATGAAACGCCGACGCAGCTTGTCAACGTAGACTTGCTGGTGAAGCCACAGCTTCCTCGCAGGACGGTTGCGCACGATTTCCAGCCCGAGATACTTCTCAACCGGGCTGAATTCGCGCAGCTCGAAGGCTGCCTCCAGCAGCTCCTTCAACTCCTTCAGCATCGCAGTGCTGCTGCTTGCAGCGAGCAAATTGTCGACGTAGACGAACACCCAGCATGCCACTCCGTCGTCGCCGACCTTGAAGTTCTGCGCTTCATCGATCTGGCTTTTCTTCCAATCGGCGCCGATTAGCACAGCGTCGAGCGCCGAGTACCACAGCAGCGGACTCTGCTTCAGCCCATACAAGCTCTTCAAGAGCTTGCAGACGCGACCAGTGCCATCGTTGAACTAGTCGGGCTAGTACATGTAGAGGACGCGATCCAACTTGCTCTGCAGAAAAGCATTTTCATGTCTAGCTGCATCAGATGCAGGTCGAGGACTGCTACGATGCTGAGGAAGATCCGCAAAGTTACGTAGCTCCCCACCGGCGCGTACGACTTGTCGTAGTCTGCACCGTAAACCTGCGTAAAACCTTTCACCACCAGGCGAGCCTTCTCGCGGGCGACCGTGTCGTCGACGTGATACTTTGTCGTAAGCACCCAGCGGTTCTTCATGATGTTGACATCGCGCGGATGCTCGACCAGCTCCCACGTCCCGTTAGAGATGAGACTCTTGATCTCCTCGTCCATGGGCGCTTTCACCACCTTGCCCTTCCAACTCGCCAACGCCTCCTTCACTGTCATGTTGGCGATGTCCCAACGATGCTTTGGGCCAGCATGCATGTAGGGGCCGAGTTCGGGCAGATGCATGTCGGCCTCTGCGTCGTCGAGCAGAGTGCTGTAGGCCGTCGGCGGCAGACAAGCGTGGTAGCTCAGCTTCTCCGGCGGCTTGACAATGTTGGGGGGGGTAGAACGGCGCGGTTTCTCCTTTTTGACCGCGACCTCTACCACGTCGCTGTCATCGGACAGCTCCCCTTCACCGCCGCCAACCGCACTGACGACTTCCACAACGTCGTCGCTCGACGAGTCGTCGTCGAACTGCTCCCTTGTCGGCAGCTCCTCTACCGACTTCTCCCCCAGGATCGGCTTCTCTGCCAACGGCTCCACTGAAGCTGGTGCTTCTGCCGATGGCTCCTCTGCAGTCTGCTTCGGCGCCTCTGACAGCAGCTACTCTGCAAGTGGCGCCTCTGCCAACGGCTTCGCTGAAGTCGGATTCGACGCCGACAGCTCCCCTGTCGTCTGCCGCTTCCCGTCGCCGACCTTCTTGGCGTCACGTCGGCCACCGGCAATGCAACCGGTCGGCGCCGCAGGCGACGCACCAAGTCTCCCCTCATCGCCGGCGGCCGACGAAGGCACAACAGGAGGAGGGAGCGGGACTTCCTCTACGTCCTCGTCATCAGGCTCGTCGACGACGTCGAGCAGAGGAGGCATCTCCGAGGAGGAATCCGGCGGCGGGGCAAAAGACGTCCTCGTCGACGCCGACCCGTACTCTGCCTTCCACTTCTCCATCGACAGGTGCTCGTAGAAGATCGCTTCAACCGTCGTGACGATTTTGTTGTCCGTCAAGTCGAGCACCTCCCAGCCCTTGCTCTCCAGCGACACGCCCAGGTGGAGACCCCAACGAGCTTTCGGCGCCAACTTCCCGCCGCGCTGCTGCTCGGGAACCATGAACTGCACCATGCAGCCCCACACTTGCGCCATCGTCAAATCTGGCTTCGTCCCGAACAGCAGCTCATGCGGCGTCGTCCCCTTTGGCAGAGAAGCCCGCTCAAAGCAGTTGCGCACCCAGATGGCCTGTCGCAGAGCGAGGTGCCACCAGTGATGCTTCACGCCCATGTGTAGAAGCATCGTACACACGGCCTCAACCACCGTGCACATCTCTGTGAAAAGGAGAACGCGAATGAATGAACTATGAATGAAGTGAGTACATATAGGAAACCCTAATTGGGTTGTACCCCCTATGGGATACCCCACTATAGCCTACACAACAGCATAAGCTATATAATGTTCTGACACACCCCCATAGGCAAAGTGGGGGAGAACAAGGGGTCACAAGACCAGTCACGCAAAGCACAGCAAGCTCAGGGTGGATCACAAAGTCACCACACAGTCCGAGCACAACGACAAGGCCACAAGGCCAGTTCACATGCAGGAGGACACATATATATATAGAGCTAGACAAGCAAGAGCAGGTATATATATGTGACAGTACAAGCAAGGTCAAGAGGAGAGCAAGTGAGGCAAGACAGGTACAAGACCCAACTGAGTGCAGAAGCGCTGATGGTCACAAGGCGCAAGTGCCTTGGTGAACACATCAGCAGTGTTGGCCTCAGAGGCCACGTACGCAAGTCGCAACTGACCACGCTGCTGCAGCTCACGAGCAAGAAAGTAACGGAGAGCAATGTGCTTCGTTCTGTGCTCCAAGCGCTGCTCTCGACACAAGGCCAGCATGGCCTTGTTGTCTACGTACAGCACTGGAGGAGAACGAGGCTGCTCTCCAAGGTCAGTCAGCAGGTAGGTGAGCCAGCGAAGCTCCTGTGCAGCCATGGCCCCGGCGTAGATCTCAGCCTCACAACTGGAGCCGAGAACAGAGGACGAGCGAGTAGCCCGCCACGAGACAGAGCCGGAACCAAGACTGAAGGTGTAACCCTGCGACGACCGCTGCGTAGCCTGGTCGTCAGCCCAAGAAGCGTCCGCGTGCCCAGTGAGGACCACTGGACTCCGCCCTCCAAGCACTAGCCCCATGCCCGACGTACTGCACAAGTAGCGCAACACCCTCTTCGCTGCAGCCATGTGCTCTGGTCGGTGTCTCCCAGGAGCAACATAGCGTGCAAGAATGCTAAGAGGGTATGCAAGGTCAGGTCGTGTGCAGGTCATCAGGTACATGAGGCAGCCAACAAGCTCTGGGTACGGGCCACTCGACTCTACGGACTCATCCGAAGGCAGAGCTGAGAGCGAGTGGCGAGTAGACAGAGGAGTGGCATGAGGCGAGGAGTACGTGAAGCCGAAGCGCTGAAGGACCTGCTGCACCATGTGTGACTGAGTCAAGGTAATGGTGCGGCGTGCTCTGTCCCGAGTGATCTGCAAGCCAAGGTAGCTGCGCAGTTCACCCAGGTCTGTGCACGTGTGTCTCTTCTGCAGCTCGGACTTCACGTAGGCTAGTCCAGCAGTGTCAGCTGTGGCAAAGACCAAGTCGTCGACGCACACGAGGATGTAGAACGGCGGCAAAGAAGTGTCGGTGCGCAGAAACAACGACGGGTCAGCAGTAGAGGGAGCAAACCCAAGAGCCGCAAGCGTAGTCCTCAGTGTGTCGTGCCACTCACGCGGTGCCTGGCGGAGACCGTAGACTGGCCGTCGGAGGCTCCACTGGGTGCCAGGAGGGAAAGTCCCAGTGAAGCCAGGTGGACGGCGCAGCCAGATCTCCTCGTGCAGGCTACCCTGCAAGAAAGCAGTGCTGAAGTCAAGAGAGTGGAGCTCGTAGTCGCGCTGCACGGCTATGTGCAGCAGCACCCGAAGAGTGGTCATCTTCGGGGTGGGAGAGAAGGTCTGAAAGTAGTCAACTCCCTGCCGCTGACTGAAGCCACGAGCGACGTACCGCGCCTTGAAGACAGGTGGAGAGCCTGGCGGCCGCTTCACCCTGAAGATCCACATGCCACTGACGATGTTCGCCCCAGGAGGGGGCACCGCGTCAACGTAGGTGCCTGTGGACTTCCAGGACGCCATCTCTGCATCCATAGCTGCCTGCCACTGAGAGGAGTAGGGACCCTCTACGGCCTCCGCGTAAGAGCGCGGAGTCGGGATGTCTAGTGCATCCGGGTCTCCCTCAGGGGCAAGTAGTACGGACGCGAGATGAGGTGAAGCAGCAGCCAGACACTGGAACTCCTCCTGCCTGTCCTCAAGGACGTCCGTGCCAAGAGCACACTCACCCCCGACGGACGGAGGACAGACAGACGCAGACTCAGCAACAAGACCGGCAGCGTAGTCTAGACGACAGCGAGCAGCAAAGTCGACGAGCTCAGCAACAAGCGCAGACGCAGCAGTGGACTCAAAAGAGGGGTCAGTGACGACAGTAGCAAGGAGACGTGTGACAGTGGGACTAGCAGCACGAAGAGAGTCGGACTCTGGGTCGGTAAGTGCAGGAAGGGAGGACTCAGGAGGAGAAGGCAAAGGGGCACGCAGAGGAGCAGTGGACGGACGCAAAGACATCCGGTGCGTGCCAGGGACAGGAGGAGGACGCTGACGCGAACCGCGACCACTAGCGCGAGCAGCACGAACAGGCGACGCAGGACGAGACGCAGGCTCACGACGCTCAGCAAGACCTCCAGTGGGACCAGTGTAAGGAGAGGGAGCAGGAAGTGGGGAGGCGGGCTCTAACTGGGACTGTGACTGAACAGGCGGTGGACACGCTGCAGGAGGAGAAAGACCAAGAACCTGCTGTAGGAGTGGAACGAAGTACGGCCGAGGCCGCGCGGCGACTCCAGACACAGCAGGGACAGCACCCTCAGCACCAGCACCAGCGCCAACAGCACCTCCAGCGGCAGGACCTCCAGCAGCACCAGCAGCACCCGCAGCAGGACCACCGCCAGGAAGGACAGCAGCAGTCTCAGCACCAACACCCGCAGCAGCTCCAGCTCCAGGCGGACCCGAGGGCCCAGCAGCTCCGGGACCAGCGGCACAAGTACCCTCAGCAGCCGAAGGAGCTCCAGCTCCAGCAGTACGTCTCCAGCGGCGAGCAAACCACTCGCGCAGCTCCTGTGGAGAGAGGGGCTCCCGCCGAGGCGAAGCACCCGGAGAACCGCCAGGTCCCGCACCGCCAGACGCCACAAGGGGAGGTCCAGTGGCCGCAGGCTCCGCAGCTCCAGGCTCAGCAGCTCCAGACGCAGCACCCCCTGGCTCAGCACCCCCAGTCGCAGCACCCCCAGGCTCAGCACCCCCAGACTCCGCACCCCCAGGCTCAGCACCCCCAGGCTCAGCACCCACGCGCGTAGCACCCCCAGAGTCAGCACCCCCAGGCTCAGCACCCGCAGCAGGACCAGAGTCACCAGCAACCTCGACCGGCTCGACTGCGTCTACCTGGGACATACCTGAAGGGGCAGGACCCTGAGGGGGAAGGGGGTCTACCGGGGGGGGACCTGGCACAAGGAAGTGCGGTGGCGGGGGGAGGGAAGGAGTGCGGTAGGGGAAGAGGCGGTAGAAGGGGACTGACTCGTCGAACGTGACGTCCTGGGAGGACAGAACACGACGAGAGGAGGGGTGGTAGAACTGCCACCCTGGAGCGTCAGGGGGGAAGCCGAGGAAGACACAGGGAGCAGCACGAGGGGACAGCTTGTCCGCAGACAAGTCGCGGACAAACGCCCGAGATCCCCAGACACGGAACGCAGACGCATCGCCGACCTTCCCCGTCCACAGCAGAGCTGGGGAGGTCTCCGGCCGGGAGACCCTGGGGTGAAGGTTGATCTGATGCGCCGCGTACCGAACCGCAAACGGCCACAGAAAATGGGGGGCAGCCGCATGCATCATGGACGTACGAGCGACGTCCATGACCATGCCAATGCGGCGCTCAGCAATCCCATTTTGCTGTGGAGAGTCCGGAAGCGTAAAGGTCTGGCGGATGCCTCGTGCACGACAGTAGGCTCGCAGAAGGCCAGAGGAGAACTCTCCACCTCGGTCAGAGTGCAGACGCAGAACAGGAAAGTCCGAGCCGAAGCTCCTCCTGAGCTGGAGACGAGCTGCGCGGATCCAGTCGATCAACACCTCAGTGACATCACCCTTGCTGCGCAAGGGGAAGACTGTGGTGTAACGCGAGTAGTCGTCAACCACCAGCAGGAAGTAGCGCTCGTGACCCTGCCCACGGACGCGGGCCGGGCCCCACACGTCCATGTGAAGCGTCTGCAGAGGAGCCTCTGTCGGGGGAAACTGGGAGGAGTGAGGGGCAGCCCGGAGCCGCCCCTCGACACAGGGGACACAGGAAGGTCCGGGTCCCGAAGGAAGGGGAGGGAGAGACCGGGGAAGACCAGAGACAAGGACACGGGAAGCCATGCCCCGAAGACGAGGCAAGGAGGGGTGGCCAAGACGGTGGTGCCACAGGAGAGTCTCCTGAGACAGGCGGCGACACGAGCAGGGGGCAGACTCAGGACCAGACCTGGACGCAGCAGCAAACACCTGACCCGACGCAGCTACCTGGCCAGACGCAGGGACAGGAGGAGACTCAGTGGTCAGGGTGTAGAGACTCGACCCCGGCCGACGCGAAAACGTGGCCAGGTGTCGGCCTGTGCGGGCGTCCGAGCAGTGGGTCACCCGCTGACTCGCAGGAGTAAACTGGTGAACCCCCGCATCCTGCAGGTCAGCACCACTCACCAAGTTCGTCGAGAACGAGGGGAGGTACAGACCAGACAAGGTGCCCGAGGGGGCAGCCGGACACGGGAGGACAGTGGAGAAGTGAGAGAGGACAGGACCCCCAGAGGGGTCAGCCAGGGAGACTGCAACCGGCCGGCCAAGCGGCGTGAGTGTGGTGCGGTCTCGAAAGAAGGAGCGAGAAGCCCCTGAGTCAAGCGTGAAGGTGAGGGAGGCCGAAGCCGACGCAGTACCTGAGAGCGCAGCCTCACCAGTACCTGAGAGTGCAGACGCACTGGCACCTAGAGCAGCAGCCGCAGAAGTACCTAGCGCAGCAGTACCAATGCCCGGGTCGGGCGGGAAACACCGGTAACAGTCACCCTCCTCACTAATAGTCACAGCATACATGGCAGCAAGGATAGCATCAAAGTCAAGATCAAAGATAGCTACGCCAGCCCTAGACAGCTCTCCCCAACGGGGAATCTCACTAGCCTCGGGGAACTGCTGACGCCAAGCGTCCGTCAGGCGGCCAAAGCAGCGCTGGGTGGGGTGGGCACCCCCACACTGCTCACCCGCGCGGTCGCCGGAACGAAGGACGTAGGTGCACGGACCAAAACCCCCACCCCGCTGACGCTGCGTGTACCACTCACGGAGCTACTGGGGCGGGGGGATGTCCCGCGAACGCTGCTGCTGCTGCTGCTGCTGACGCTGGCCACCACCAGAGCCGCTACGCTGCGGGGCACCACCCCGACCAGCTCCACCCCCTCCGCCACCGCCGCCTCCACCTCCACCACCACCGCTGCCTCCGCTCCCACCGCTGCCGCCACCACCGCCTCCTCCTCCGCTGCTGCCACCGCCACCACCGCCCCCGCCACCACTCCCACCGCCACCCCCACTCCCTCCGCCGCCTCCACCGCCACCTCCACCGCCCCCGCCAGTTCCACCCGCGCCCTTGCCCCCCTTGCCCCTGCCAGGGCGGCGTCTCCCGCTAGGGGCAGACGCCGCGCAGACCGACTCAAGACCAAGCAGGTCGGCAGCAGCAGCAGAGGCAACAGAGGGCAGCAGGGGGGAAGGAGAACACCCCTCAAAGATGGGGGTGCGAGGGTCACCACGAGAGGCTCCTACAGCGACGATGCTCTTCTCCGCCGCCAGGAGGGACGTCTCGAGGAGGTCGACAGTGAGAGTGGTGGGACAGACTGAGAGGAAGTGGTCCCTGACTACGCGAAGGGAGTCAGGGAGGCGTGTGACTATGTAATAGAGAGTGATGTACATGGGGGGGGGGTTCTTGGCGCAGAACTCAGCAGGAAGGGCGGCGCGGTAGCGAGTGTCACTAGTGCGGAGGTGCGTAATGAGGTCAGCGACAGTGGGAAAGGCAGCAAGGTCAGGAAAGAGGTACGGTAGCATGAGGCGGCTCAGGGCAGCAGTGGCAGGGGAAGAGTAGCGCGCAACTACAGCGTCGTACAAGGTCTGAGCACTCTTGTACTGACTAAAGTGCGCGCGCTCAGTGGTAGGCAGGTGGCGACGCACAGCAAGACGTGCAGCAGCATCGCGGGTGGCCCACTGAGAGCGAACAGTGGGGTCAGCATCAGCAGCAGGGGCAGGAGAGGCGCCAGAGGTGAGGTCAAAGAGGGAAAGACCGTCCGCCCTATCGCACTGTAAGAACAGCTGCAGGTCGTCGACCCAGACCTCAAAGTCAATGGCTCGACCCTCAGCGTCAAAAGCGAGGACACTAGGGGTAGCTATGACGACGACAGTGTAGTAGTGCAAGCAGTAGGGGAAGGGCACGCAGTAACAGTGGTGCTGTGCTCACCAGGCAGGGCAGGTCGGGCGGCTCGGCAGTAGGGCGGCCCGGCGGCTGGGCGGCTCGGCGGCTCGGCTGCTGGGCGGCTCGGCTCCCGGGCGGCTCGGCGGCAGGGCGGCTCGGTGGCAGGGCGGCTCGGCGGCAGGGCGGCTCGGCGGCTCGGCTCCCGGGCGGCTCGGCGGCAGGGCGGCTCGGCGGCAGGGCGGCTCGGCTCCCGGGCGGCTCGGCTGCTGGGCGGCTCGGCGGCAGGGCGGCTCGGCGGTCGTAGGCGGCGGGGCCGGTGAGGATAGGCGGCGGGGCCGGTACCGTAGGCGGCGGGGCCGCGAAGTGGGGCGGCGGGGCCGCGTAGGTGAGGGCGGCGGGGCCGCAAAGTGAGGGCGGCGGGGCCGCGACGTGAGGGCGGCGGGGCCGCGAAGGTGAGGGCGGCAGGGCCGCGTAGGCAAGGGCGGCGAGGCCGCGACGTGAGGGCGGCGGGGCCGCGACGTGAGGGCGGCGGGGCCGCGTAGGTGAGGGCGGCGGGGCCGCGTAGGCAAGGGCGGTGGGGCCGCGACGTGAGGGCGGCGGGGCCGCGACGTGAGGGCGGCGGGGCCGCGACTTATGGGCGGCGGGGCCGCGTAGGTGAGGGCGGCGGGGCCGCGACGTGAGGGCGGCGGGGCCGCGACTTAAGGGCGGCGGGGCCGCGTAGGTGAGGGCGGCGGGGCCGCAACGTGAGGGCGGCTGGGCCGCGACGTAAGGGCGGCGGGCTCGCGTAGGTAAGGGCGGCGCAACGGGCCGCTAGGGGCGACACGGAGGGTCGCTAAAAAAAAGGAAAGCGCGCCTCGGGGCGCGCTTCGGTGGGCCCTAGAAACAGTCCCTAGGAGGGGACCTGCTCTGATTCCATGTGAAAAGGAGAACGCGAATGAATGAACTATGAATGAAGTGAGTACATATAGGAAACCCTAATTGGGTTGTACCCCCTATGGGATACCCCACTATAGCCTACACAACAGCATAAGCTATATAATGTTCTGACAATCTCCTGCTCGGCCATCCCGTTCTGCTGCGGAGTGTAGGGGCACAACAGATTGTGGAGGATTCCCTTGTCCTCGTCGAGGTCGGTGAAGGCGCGACCAAGGAACTCCCCTCCGCGGTCCGAACGCAACTTCTTCACCGTCTTCGACGTCTGCCGCTCCACCTCCTTTAGCCATTTTTCGAAGACGACCAGCACGTC
This sequence comes from Closterium sp. Naga37s-1, assembly GCA_947471745.1. Lineage (NCBI taxonomy): Eukaryota > Viridiplantae > Streptophyta > Zygnematophyceae > Desmidiales > Closteriaceae > Closterium > Closterium sp. Naga37s-1. The sequence continues at coordinate 2,420,419 of CANJKZ010000006.1, forward strand.
GCTTTTCTTCGCGATCGGCCGAACCCACACGTAGCGAGTCTTCCTGTCCTTCAGTAGAAGAAAGTAGAGGCTGCCATCATTGGCGGCCACCCAAAATGGCCCGCAAAGATCAACGTGCACTACATCGAGTGCGTTCTCGGCTTCTGCACCTTTGTCGGGAAAGGTGTGCCTCGCCAGCTTGCCGCCGATGCAGGAGGCACACGGCAGATCAGCTGCGGTCGACTTCTTGATGTCCAGACCGGCGGCGACCTCATGTTTTGCCGAGCTCTTGATCGTGTCAACGCCGATGTGCGCAAGCTTTGCGTGCAACATGTCCGGGGTCAACTTCGTCGCCGATGCGATAGTCCGCAGAGCTACTACCTCCGTCGAAGTCATCGTCGACTTCGTCGAGCAGGGGCGCAGGTCGGTGCAGAGAATTTTGCCGGAGTAGCGTGCTCGACCAAGGACATCGCCGCCCGAAGACACTAGCAGCATGTCTCTGCCGTCGTCCTGTAACTTCACGCCGTTCTCCTTGAGTTGGCCAACAGACAGCAGGTTCGCGTGCACACCCGGAACGTAGAGTACGTCGTGGACGAGGACCTGCTTCCCGGCCTCCCCTTGCAGAGCAACGGTGCCTCTGCCTTCGATGCTCTGAAGTGCCCCGTTGAAGCCGCAGACGTGGCGTACATCGCCGCTCGGCTGCATGTTGACGAAGGCCTCCTTCGTCCCCATCAAATGGTGGGAGCAGCCACTGTCGAGCAGCACAATGGTCGGATTGGCCTGCACAGCAGCAGCGACCGCCTTGAAGTCTTCGCCAGCCTCCAGCGCCTGCGAGATTGTCGGCTCCACCACGCTGACCATCGAGCACGAAGCCTCCTCGCCACAAGCATTGCCGCCAGAGGAGTCAGCATCCTTCGTCGAAGTCGTCTTCGACGGCTGCTTCTCCTTGCGCGGCTTGTTGTCCCGACGTTGACGATCGTTGTCGGACTTCCCACGGCTTCCCTTGTGATCATCTTTGTCAGAGTTCTCGCGATCGGGGCAGTCGTAGGAGAGGTGGTCGGGCGCATCGCAGATGTAGCAGCGACGTCCTTCTCGACGCGAGCCACTGCTGCCGCGATCTCCTCCTTTCGCCGACTTTCCGCGGTCGGCGCCCTCCGTTGAATTCGCGTTCGATGACTTCCAGCCACCGCCGCCGCCAGACTGCCCACGCTGCCCCTATTGGCGTCCCTACTTCGCCGGAGCAACGTAGCTGGCCTACGGAAGAAGCTCTGAATACCGCTCAGACTCCTGCATAAACTCATCCTGGATGATGTGACTCGAAAGCGAATCCTCGTTCAAAGTCTCGCGCGTGCCAGGAATTATCAGCATCTGGCGCATCAGATTGTAGTTCGATGGGAGGCCGTTGATGACATGCATGACATACGACGCCACCGAGTACTCGAAGCCAGCCATTTGCAAGTCGGCCAAAATTCGCCGCGCTCGATTGCAGTACTCGGTCGCCGATTCTTGCTCGCCCATGCGAATGGTAGCCAATCTCTTCTCCAGTTGGCTGATGTAGAGGTCGTCGGTCGCTTTGTAGGTGCGCATAATGTACTGCCTCGCTTGGTAGCCAGCATCCACCCGTTGTCTGCACGACTTCAATGCGACCTCCACCAGAGGCGAGCAACACCTCGAAATGACCATGAATGTCAGTAGATGAGCAGCGCGAAATTCCGTCCAGAGTTCAGAGTCGTCTGCGCCCGGCGTCTCAACATTTCCGATGTCGAACTTCTTCAATCCGGCGATCTCCAGCCGAGGCTTGATAGATTCAATCCACGTGATCAAGTCGTGTCGACCTTCGAGTGGTTTCGGCACAGCGATCTTGTCCGGCGAAAATTTAAAATATCCGTACGCCGGTGCAATGCCTCCGTCTCGACCAGCCGATGCATGAGTCGCCGAAGTCGGCCTGACTCCACTCCGCAGAGGAGATTGACGTCGACCATCAACGTTGCCATTCGAGCTGCCTCCAGTCGCAAACGATCGCAGCACTTGCGTCTGCACTCCGCCAATGCTGACGTCGCCGGGCCGAATCACTCCGCGAACCCTCGTGCTTCCACCGCCGACGACATTGCCGCCATCACCTTCGTCGTGCACAGGTCTGTCAGAGGTCCACTGGTGATCCCCGATTGATCCTACGGAAGGGTTACAGGCATGTTGGCCTGGGGGGTTATGGCCGCACTGACCCGCTACTTAACAAGCCCTTTTATCCCAATGGTCTAGTGGTTGGGATTCTGACATGGTATCAGAGCGAAGGTCTCGGGTTCGAATCCCAGTGTGTGCACTTCGGGCATCCCAGTGCGGGGGGGTGTCAGAGGTCCACTGGTGATCCCCGATTGATCCTAGGGAAGGGTTACAGGTATGTTGGCCTGGGGGGTTATGGGCGCACTGACCCGCTACTTAACAAGCCCTTTTATCCCAATGGTCTAGTGGTTGGGATTCTGACAAGGTCGTGGAGAGGCAGACGCGTCGCCCGCTTCTGCATGGGGAGGGGGATGCTCACGCGCCCACTACGCACGAGTTCCAAGGAGCAGAATCTCCAAGTGCGCCTCGCCGTACCCGCCAGCCTCGTGGCGTGCCTGAACACCAGCCTCTCTCGCCTGCAGGGTATCTTCTACGCCTGCTTCGACCACGGGGTCGACCATGGCGACTAAGACGGCTGCCGGCCTAACAACAATTTAGGTAATGAACGCAGAAGTCGGCTATCTGAATGTTCTAACGCGGGGCTGTCCACAATCACCGCACCATGCGGAGAATACTATTCTACGGGAGAGCTTGACTAGCGTGGGACACACGGTTAGAGTTCTGGCAGTGATTCTCAGGATTCAAGCATAGTTCCACTAGCAAAAGTTCATAGAACAAGAATATGGCACAAGCAAGGAGAACCAAATAGCAAAGACAATGAACCCCGTAGAAACGTTCCTCGACAAACACTTGAATCTGTCGAGTCAGCAACGTCAGGTGAAACGACAGACAAATGCATATTTCCATGGTAGAATTCAAGCATAGTTCCACTAGCAAAAGTTCATAGAACAAGAATATGGCACAAGCAAGGAGAACCAAATAGCAAAGACAATGAACCCCGTAGAAACGTTCCTCGACAAACACTTGAATCTGTCGAGTCAGCAACGTCAGGTGAAACGACAGACAAATGCATATTTCACCTGAGTTGGTAGTTGCTCAGGTTTACAACGTTCATAGTTGTGCACGTTATTACTGTTAGTAAAAACGTGTTTCGGTTCAGTGTCCTTACTGAATCGAATTCTCCTGGGGAGTACAATTTCCAAAATTACCTGATTGGTCGAATTTTTTTTGTTTCGTGATTGGGCGAAATTCTTTCACATTGCAAATTTCGGAGCGAAGTAACTCTGGTCGACCAGAATCGCTCTGCTCGACGAAACACTCGTCAAACAAAATTCTGTCGACAAGCAATCCGTCGAAACACCAATTCTGCCAATTCCGTCTATCAGAAAGGCTCGTCTTTGACGCCGTTTTACTCCCGTCGACGAGCTCCTCCTAGACGAGGACTTTGATCGAGTAGAGGAAACAATTCTACCTCGACCAATGAATCTCGTCGATAAACGACTCGCCGCACATAGATAAAAGTCCCCAAAGTCGCCGATGACCACGAAACGAACACCGTCTTGTTCCGAAATGCATGGTCGACTTCGCTCAAGCGAGGGCCGGGCCTTTTCTCTTCGACACTCCCTTGCCCAGCTCACGCTTGGGCACCCATACATAAGGTCCACCGAGAACCCAAAGGGATAGAATACAAGGAGAAAATTGCGCATCCGGCAGCATCGCGTACAACAGCAGCCGTTGTTTGCCCGTTACAGCTAACGGGGCTTCGCCGACTTCGTGCGCACTGTTTCACCAAACCATGCACCGCTGGCCCGGCCTCGGGACTAGCCCGAACCTCGATGCCAGCCTAGCACTAGCTAGCTCGCACGCACCGCGTTACCGTTTGCATGTTTCGCGGATAAATATTCGATCATGCCTTCGTGCACAATTTGTACTCGTTTGACACTTAATGCACTACCTTGATTCATTGCACCCGTAACACATCTTCACACTTACCATTTAAGCTAGTGTTTGCTATGATTTCGTCTAGCTCAAGAATAGAACAATACCTCTAGTAGGGGTTGCTGCCATAACTCTTTGGAACGCAGCGTGTGAGCGGAATATCCACAATCCGACATCCTCCCATTTTGAAATTCTCCAAATCATCCTCGCCTAATTTCTCATTGCTCTCAGAATCTTCATGTGCCGAAGGACTAAGCACTCTACAAAGAAACAGCAACGGTGCACATCGTCTTCGCTTCATTCAGTTTGACTCCAACGGTGCTCCTTCGATTCATAATGACCTAAGCGTGTCTTGGCTTCTTCGAAACCCCTTCCGTAACTGTGCTCCCCGCCACATAGCGTTCCTCCTTGTTGATGGAAGATATCCCTCACGGGGTAGGGGAATAATGCGTTTTCCTACGTACTCCTTGTTACGAATAGTAATGAATGAAACATCACTGTGCACTCCTAACCACAGCAATCGAGCACGCAGTACCGAGGCTGAAGACGAAAAGGCGGAAGTGACGCGAAGGGTCGTACGGTTACGAAGCATCTGGACCGTCAAGGCAGATGGCATCTGGCAGCAGCAGTGGCGAGGATTCTGCCCAGGCAGTTTCGTAACCGTCTGGAGTCGCACGGTTGGGTTTCGCTGCAATAAGGGAATGTACTTGTTAGAGTACATGGCTAGCCTAGGTCGATTCGAATTCTCTTGTACTCTTATTTATATTCCTGTATTTGCATGTTCTCATTATCTCAAGCATTTTACATTCACTCTGCTTTTGAGGTCAAGGGCCCACCACCATTGCTCTGACGTATGCGAACCTTCCTAAGGTGATCCTAGGGACGACCAACTTTTGATCGCAGCATGGTATGAGAGCGACTTGGGAGTCCTTCGCACTGCCACCTCCGAAATCTTCGACGATCGGAAAGTGGCGTTCGGCACACGCTCGCGTGTGAGCATGGCCGGAGGATCTGGTGGTCAGACGAATCTGACGGCTGAAGCGCAGCCCAACCCGGCTGCGACGAGCGAAGAAACGACGACGATTGGAACCGCCGTCCTCGCACAACTGCTTCAGCGACTCACCAGCTTGGAGCAAGGACTCCAAACATTGCGGAATTGCGACGCGGGAACTTCTTCCCAACCCTCTCAACCGGCCTTGAATGGCCACAATACCGACACAAATGGCTCAACTCCCAAAACTCCCCGTCCCAGCGAAGAAGTAATTCTTTCTGCGCAATCAAGGTTTCTGAGCATATAAAAAATAAAGACAAGTGTGTGTTTCGACAGTAGAGACTTCTCTATGTGAAGCTTCGAGCTGGAGCTGCTGCTGCAAAACGCACAGATATTTCACAATCTTGACAAGAGCTACTCGGGACCCGCTGAGGATACCGCTGACGCCCAGGCGCAGTCGTTAATGGCGTATGGCGTCCTCCTGTGGAACATGTCGCCGGCGGAGCAGTTGAGTATTCGTTCGTACAAAACGACCTCCGCTCCAACCCTCGACGCTTGGCGCCACCTGAATGGCGTGTACCAACCGAAAGACTCGGTTTCATCGAGCCGCCTACTCCAACAGCTATTGGAGACTAAAATGGCCCTAAGGGAGAAGGCCAACAGCTACATAAACCGATGTCGGAGCTTGCGCGATCAAATCGAGAATCTAGGAAGCACGATCCCGGAGGAGATATTCGTGAATATCGAGCTTCAAAGGCTCGGCCCAGAGTGGCGGCCCTGTAAGGCGCTTCTCCGACAGCAGGGGGTCATCTAGGAGGCCGCCCTACGCGCAGCCCTTCTCGTCAAACAAAGGGATATGGACCAGCAGCGACCAGCGCCGCGACGAGATCGGGAATGCCTTGCCTCTACGCCGACAACACAGAAGAGTGACGGCCGCGGCGCCTTTACTGCAAGCTTTGCAAAAACCTCGGACACCTTGCAGATCGATGCAAATCCCGATCTCGCCCTCGTCAGACCACCCCGAGCAACTAGTCTGGCCAAGAAGATGCGCGAAACGACACGCGTCAAGCCCAGGGGCACCAACCCCCATTGCGCAACCTGAACCCAGCGGTTCAGCATCAGCAGCAGCACTGACTACCCCAGTCCGCAACGTCATGGGGAACATGACAATGACAAGCGGATCGCGTCGTCCCCGCATGCGCACGCCATCACCTGAGCTAGCACGTCACCCAATCGGAGCGTTCTCGAATAACAATCCGTTCAGCACGCGCCACGACTTCAGCGACGACGGTAGCCAGGACTGGAATCTTCCAGTCCCTCTGCTTGAAATCCCCCTGCACGTGCCTGATCAGCGGGTGGCTCCGATCAATTGGATCTCGCGCGAACAGTTTCTCAAGTTCGACACACCACACATCGTTACTCCGCGACTGGCGCTGCTCGCACGTAACGACAACAGGCGCTACAACACGTGGTACCTGGATAGCTGCTGTGGGCAGCATATGGTGTGCTCTGAGCGTTACATATCCAATGCCATCCCCAATTCCGCCGTGACCTATGTCACCGTGGCGAACAACACACGACTCCGCGCAAGCGCGTAAGGAATCGTGGTGCTCAAGGCTCGAGGAAGCAGGACGCACATCACGCTGAACGACGTACTGATTGTGCAGAACTTGCGCTTTAATCTTCTCTCGACGGCGCAACTCATGGACTGCGGAGTTGACCTCAGCACCGACCACGAAACGCGCAACATTCTGCTTCACTACACCGCGCCGAATAAATCACGCAAGTAGATCGGAAGAGCACACTCCGAAAATGGAGTTTACATCCTCGACTTTGACATTCCCGACTGCTGTGGCGATTCGCAGGAACTCATCGACCTCGTTCCCCTGTGCTTCGAGCACATTCACCGTTCAGACTGGAAACACCCTGACGGAAGACCGTGGGTGCCACACCACCCACACCCACGCGAGCTCGCGCTACACGACCCTGACCCAGACGCCATCTACATGGATTGCCACACCCCCACTAGCTCCACCAGCGCGATTCCCGGCCGTGGGATCGCCACCATTGCCGAAGCAGAGCGAGAAGTGCCGCCCGAAGAAGGAATGTCCAACCCGGAGTTGGAAATCGCAACGCGCGGCGTTTTCGGCACAGAAGAACATCCCCCCCTTGGACCTGTATCACAACATCTTCAATGCATGCTGCGCGGCACTGGCGTCGGCACCCTCGATGAGCACGGCTTCCCGCGACCTTACACAAAGGAGAAGTTCATAGAGATCTACTCTCACCAGCACGACTCTATGAAGAAACTCACAGTGGCGCAAGAAGAGGAACTGGCGCAACGCGAGGCGGAAGAACTTCTCCAGCGGAGCATTGCAGAGTCACGCGGCACATTCGCCTGGAGCGGATGGGGTGGAGAGGAGAGCGCCTCCAATGAAGGGGGGTGGGGAAGCGCTGGCGGATGGGGCACAAGCGGCACCAGCGGATGGGGAGCAGCAACTGGTGGCAACACTGGCAGATGGGGCGCCGCATCTGGCGGTGAGACAAGCGGCTGGGGCACTTCCGGCGAAGGCTGGGGAGCTTCCCGCGAGGAACAAAGGGGGAGAGAAGAAGAAAACGAGGCAAAACCTCCAGTTGTTCCTCTTGGTCGCCCTCTGCACTGCCTTGCACCTGCACTACCCCCACCTGACATCCAGCCGGAAAGTGACCTTTGGGACACCATCGACTGAGGCAACGAGCCCTCGACCCCGCGGCGCACCGTCTACAGGCCTGCCCCTTAGCCGCGCGAACCAACCTTTGTTCCTGGAACCATCCCCTGGACTAATATTCCCTTCTCTGTAATTATGGACAGGGAATTCTTGGCGTTGATGCTGACGACGGCGAAGAAGAAGAAATTGAAGAATCTGCGGCGGAACCTGCCCAAGTGCCTGACGAAGACCCCGAAGCAGCGCGCGCGCATGCTACATGCGCACCTCTGGATTCCGCGCCGACGATGCCCTTTGGCACCAGCGCCTCGGCCACCCTTCGCGCGTAACGCTAAAGAACTGCATCGAATCTGGCATATTTGCATCTGGCGCACTCCTGCACCCTGATGGCACCGAAGTGAGAGGCGCGACACACCTGCGCAATTGCACCGTCTGCCCCGAAGCTGCGCTGAGTCACCAGCCATTCCTGCTACTCGAACCTGGAGCCAACCACTACCCCAAGCTTCACAAGGTGTACAGCGACTTCCTCAACGTGGGGCACTGCGGAATCAACGGTGAATTGTATACGCTCACCTTCGTTGATGCAGGAACACGTTACGTTTGGGTCGTGAACGTGGAGGCGCGCAACAAAGCGTACGATGTATTCCGTCTCTGGTTGGCGCACGCGCAGCGGCAATCTGGGGAGTAGCTGAAAATCTGGCAATCTGACAGCGCAGCGGAGTTCAGAAGCAAAGAGCTGCAGGATTACCTGGCGCAGAAGGGAATTGAGCATCACATTTCCCTCCCCTACGCGCACCAGCAGCAAGGCGTAGCTGAGCGCACGAACCGTACGCTCATGAGGAAGGTGCGGGTGTTGATGAAGCAATCGAAGCTTTTGCCGATCTACTAGACCTACGCAATTCACCACGCCATGCGGATGCATAACTTGCTGTCAACCACGGCCATCACCGGCAACTCGTCGCCGCATGTGAAATGGACCGTAAGCAAGGGCGACACATCCATGCTCCGCATGGGGGGGTGCATGGTGCAGTACCGCCCGCCAACGTCAACTATCGGGAAGTTTGCAAGTCGCGCGCGCTGGGGAATTCACCTCGGCATCAGCCACGAACACAAGGCATGGCTCATCCTAGACCTTATGAGCCAGAAGGTAACAAACACACGCGATGTTATCTTCTACGAGCGGCTCTTCCTCCAGCAGTTTCGCGAAGACGAGCAGGTGAACGTGAACCGTGTCTACGCCAATGACGGGCACAGCTACGCCACACCTGAGGACGAAGCCGCAGCAGCCATTTTGGAGCAGGACACTAGGGGAGAGTTCACAAGAGGCGATAGGCGTAGCAGCGACGATGACGACGATGATTCCCCTGGAGGAGGAGCAGGCGCAGCAGGCGGAAGCGGAAGCGGCAGAGGCGCAGCACCGCCAGCACCACATGAACCAGAAAGCGACGATGATGACGTGCAGGAGGTCATCCCGCAGCACCGCTACGACAGCACCATGTCTGGACTGCAGCTTCTTGGGCTCCACACTGCCATCTCAACGGCGCCACGTGTCATCAAGCCGAAGAATCCGCGCCAAGCCCTTACAGGACCACACAGTAACGAATGGCGCGAGACAATGGATGCGGAAATCAAGGCCCTTGAGTCTCGCGATGCCTGGGTGCTCGTCGATCGAGCGGCAATAAAGGGGAGAAGGATTCTCTCAGGAAATGGGTCTTCCGTGTGAAGACCGTAGCGGACGGCACAGTTGAGCAATTTAAAGCACGATGGGTCGTGCGCGGGTACGACCAGAGGCACGGCATCGACTTCGACCAATCCTTTGCACCGGTTAGCCGTCATACCACGTCAGGATCCTGCTCGCCATCGCTGTCGCACAACGCCTACCGCTGCGACAGATCGATGTGAAGAACGCGTTTCTCCACGCGTTAGTAGATGCTGTAATCTACGTGAAGCAGCCGCACACACACGACGAAGGGGACTCACGTGTGTGTCAGCTGCGAAAATCCCTTCAAACAGGCGCCAAGGCTCTAGCAGCTGTACTTGCAAAACATCCTACTTGAAATTGGGTTCAAGCAGTTGCCTCACGATCCTGGGATGTACCGCCGCGATTTCCGCGGCGGATACATCCTGCTCACAGTCTACGTCGACGATTTCCTCTACACAGGGGCGCGTCGATATCACTTGCAACCATGACGTGAAGCAGTTCCTCGGCCTCAACATCTCCTATTCGCCAGAAGCCATTCATTTCTCAGCAGCCAAGTACGCAGAAGAACTTGGCAAATGCTTCAAATTTGCGCCTACACCGCTCTCCACCCCTTACCATACTCTAGGACCCAACCAAAAGCCTGGCAACAAACAGACTTACCAGCAGTAGTTGGGATGCCTACTTTTCGCTTCTATTACCTGCAGACCCGATCTCTCATACATCGCGAGCCAGTTGGCACAGTACTCTCGCAAACCAACGGCTGAGAATCTCCTAGATCTGCAGCGAGCTCTGCAGTTCTTCATCTCCACGGCCAATGTAGGGCTCTGCTACTCCACTGTCCCAAACGCGTCCTTCAATCTCATCGGCTATGTGGATGCTGATCATGCTGCTGACCCCGACAATCGACGGTCCATAACATGTTTTCTCTTCCGCATTGAGCCCAGCGGCCCCATCTCCTGGAACTCACTGAAACAGGAACTGGTTGCCCTGTCATTGGCAGAAGCCGAGTTCATCACAACAACAGCAGCCGTTCGCGAAGGTCTCTACCTTCAGGAGTTGCTGCAGGAGGCAGAAATTCCAGCTTCGCCGAACTTTCGCCAGCACTGTGACAACCAGAGCGCGATCAGGATCGCGAACAAACCTGGTTTTGTCATCCGTGTGAAAATGAACGAGGAATGGAAAGACTAAGGGAAAGTTGGGTACAAGTACAAACCCTAGAAAGCTGTACCCCATATGTGCTACCCCACTATAGCCTACAGCAGCTAAGTCATATAGATCTGACACACCCCCATAGGCAAAGTGGGGGAGGACAAGGGGTCACAAGACCAGTCAAGCAAAGCAAAGCAAGCTCAGGGTGGATCACAACGTCACCACACATTCCGAGCACAAGTTCAAGGCCACAAGGCCAGTTCACATGCAGGATTACATATATATATAAGGCTAAACAAGCAAGAGCAGGTGTATATATATATGTAACAGTACAAACAAGGTCAAGGGGTGAGCAAGTGAGGCAAGGTAGGCACAAGACCCAGCTGAGTACAGAAGCGCTGATGATCACAAGGCGCAAGTGCCTTGGTGAAGATATCAGCAGTTTTGGCCTGAGAGGCCACGTACGCAAGGCGTAGCTGACCACGCTGCTGTAGCTCACGAGCAAGGAAGTAGCGAAGAGCAATGTGCTTCGTTCTGTGCTCCAGTCTCTGCTCCCGACACAAGGCCAGCATGGCCTTGTTGTCTACGTACAGCACTGGAGGAGAACGAGGCGGCTCTCCGAGGTCAGTCAGCAGGTAGGTGAGCCAGCGAAGCTCCTGTGCAGCCATGGCCCCTGCGTTGATCTCAGCCTCACAACTAGAGCCGAGAACAGAAGACGAGCGGGTAGCCCGCCACGAGACAGAGCCGGAACGGCTGAAGGTGTAACCCTGTGACGACCGCTGCGTAGCCTGGTCGTCAGCCCAAGAAGCGTCTGCGTGCCCAGTGAGGACCACTGGACTCTGCCCTCCAAGCACAAGCCCCATGCCCGACGTACTGCACAAGTAGCGCAACACCCTCTTCGCTGCAGCCATGTGCTCCGGTCTGTGTCTCCCAGGAGCAACATAGCGTGCGAGAATGCTAAGAGGGTATGCAAGGTCAGGTCGAGTGCAGGTCATCAGGTACATGAGGCAGCCAACAAGCTCTGGGTACGGGCCACTCGACTCTACGGACTCATCCGAAGGCAGAGCTGAGAGCGAGTGGCGAGTAGGCAGAGGAGTGGCCTGAGGCGAGGAGTACGTGAAGCCGAAGCACTGAAGGACCTGCTGCACCATGTGTGACTGAGTCAGGGTAATGGTGCGGCGTGCTCTGTCCCGGGTGATCTGCAAGCCAAGGTAGCTGCGCAGTTCACCCAGGTCTGTGCACGTGTGTCTCTTCTGCAGCTCGGACTTCACGTGGGCGAGTCCAGCAGTGTCAGCTGTGGCAAAGACCAAGTCGTCGACGTACACGAGGATGTAGAACGGCGGCAAAGAAGTGTCGGTGCGCAGAAACAGCGACGGGTCGGCAGTAGAGGGAGAAAACCCAAGAGCCGCAAGCGTAGTCCTCAGTGTGTCGTGCCACTCACGCGGTGCCTGGCGGAGACCGTAGACTGGCCGCTGGAGGCTCCACTGGGTGCCAGGAGGAAAAGTCCCAGTGAAGCCAAGTGGGCGGCGCAGCCAGATCTCCTCGTGCAGGCTGCCCTGCAAGAAAACAGTGCTGAAGTCAAGAGAGTGTAGCTCGTAGTCACGGTGAGCAGCTATGTGCAGCAGTACCCGAAGAGTGGTCATCTTCGGGGTGGGAGAGAAGGTCTGAAAGTAGTCAACTCCCTGCCGCTGACTGAAGCCACGAGCCACGTAACGCGCCTTGAAGACAGGCGGAGAACCCGGCGGCCGCTTCACCCTGAAAATCCACATGCCACTGACGATGTTCGCCCCAGGCGGGGGAACCTCGTCAACGTAGGTGCCTGTGGACTTCCAGGAAGCCATCTCTGCGTCCATAGCTGCCTGCCACTGAGAGGAGTAGGGACCCTCTATCGCCTCCGCGTAAGAGCGCGGAGTCGGGATGTCAAGTGCATCCGGGTCTCCCTCAGGGGTAAGCAGTACGGACACGAGATGAGGTGAAGCAGCAGCCAAACACTGGAACTCCTCCTGTCTGTCCTCAAGGACGTCCGTGCCAAGGGCACACTCACCCCCGACGGACGGAGGACAGACAGACTCAGACGCAGCAACAAGACTAGCAGCGTAGTCTAGACGACAGCGAGCAGCAAAGTCGACGAGCTCAGCAACTAGGGCAGACGCAGCAGTGGACTCAAAGGAAGGGTCAGTGACAACAGTAGCAAGGAGACGCGTGATAGTCGGACTGGCAGCACGAAGGGAGTCCGACTCCGGGTCAGCAAGAGCAGGAAGAGAGGACTCAGGAGGAGAAGGCAAAGGGGCACGCAGAGGAGCAGTGGACGGACGGAGAGACATCCGGTGCGTGCCGGGCACAGGGGGAGGACGCTGACGCGAACCACGACCACTAGCGCGAGCAGCACGGACAGGCGATGCAGGACGAGACGCAGGCTCACGACGCTCAGCAAGACCTCCAGTAGGACCAGTGTAGGGAGAAGGAGCAGGCAGTGGGGAGGCCGGCTGTATCTGTAACTGTGACGGGACAGGCTGTGGACACTCTAAGGGAGGAGGAGGACCAGTAGAAGGCGGGAGACCAAGAACCTGCTCAAGAAGCGGAACGAAGTACGGCCGAGGCCGCGCAGCGACTCCAGACACAGCAGGGACAGCACCAGTAACCCCAGTGGTAGCACCAGCGCCAGCAGCACCTCCAGCTCCAGTACCCCCAGCAGCTCCAGTAGCTCCAGGACCTCCAGCAGCACCAGTAGCACCCCCAGCAGGGCCGCCTCCCGTACCGCCAGCAGTACCCTCAGCGCCAACACCCTCAGCAGCTCCAGCTCCACTCGGACCACGAGAAGACGCAGTGGCTCCATCTCCAGTAGTACCCGCAGGCCCAGCAGCTCCAGTACTCCCAGTACGAGCACCTCCGGGACCCGTGGCACCAGCACCCTCAGCAGCCGAAGAACCTCCAGCTCCAGCAGCACGCCTCCAGCGCCGGGCAAACCACTCACGCACCTCCTGTGGAGAGAGTGGCTCCCGTCGAGACGGAGCACCCAGAGAACCTCCAGGCCCAGCACCGCCAGACGCCACACGAGCAGGCCCAGCTCCCTCAGGCTCCGCACCCCCAGGCTCAGCACCTCCAGGCGTAGCACCCCCAGGCTCAGCACCCCCAGTCGTAGCACCCACACGCTCAGCACCCCCAGAGTCAGCACCCCCAGGCTCAGCACCCCCAGCAGCACCAGAGTCACCAGCGACCTCCACAGGCTCGACTGCGTCTACCTGGGACACACCTAAAGGGGCAGGACCCTGAGGGGGAAGGGGGTCTACCGGGGGGGGACCTGGCACAAGGAAGAGCGGTGGCGGGGGGAGGGACGGAGTGCGGTAGGGGAAGAGACGGTAGTAGGGGACCGACTCGTCAAACGTGACGTCCTGGGAGGACAGAACACGGCGAGAGGTGGGGTGGTAGAACTGCCACCCTGGCGCGTCAGGGGGGAAGCCAAGGAAGACGCAGGGAGCAGCACGAGGGGACAGCTTGTCCGCAGACAAGTCGCGGACAAACGCCCGAGATCCCCAGACACGGAACGCAGACGCATCGCCAACCTTCCCCGTCCACAGCAAAGCTGGGGAGGTCTCCGGCATGGAGACCCTGGGCTGAAGGTTGATCTGATGCGCCGCGTACCGAACCGCAAACGGCCACAGAAAATGGGGGCAGCCGCATGCATCATGGACGTACGGGCGACGTCCATGACCATGCCAATGCGGCGCTCAGCAATCCCATTTTGCTGTGGAGAGTCCGGAAGCGTGAAGGTCTGGCGGATGCCTCGTGCACGACAGTAGGCTCGCAGAAGGCCAGAGGAGTACTCTCCGCCTCTGTCTGCAGACGCAGAACAGGAAAGTCCGAGCCGAAACTCTCTCTGAGCTGGAGACGAGCTGCGCGGATCCAGTCGATCAACACCTCAGTGACATCACCCTTGCTGCGCAAGGGGAAGACTGTGGTGTAACGCGAGTAGTCGTCAACCACCAGCAGGAAGTAGCGCTCGTGACCCTGTCCACGGACGCGTGCCGGGCCCCACACGTCCATGTGAAGCGTCTGCAGCGGGGCCTCTGTCGGAGGAAACTGGGAGGAGTGAGGGGCAGCACGCTGCCGCCCCTCGACACAGGGGACGCAGGTAGGGGCAGGCCCCGGAGGAAGGGGAGGGAGGGACCGGGGAAGACCAGAGACAAGGACACGGGAGGCCATGCCTCGGAGACAAGGCAGGGAGGGGTGACCAAGGCGGTGGTGCCAGAGGAGAGTCTCGTGAGACAGGAGGCGACACGAGCAGGGGGCAGACTCAGGACCAGACCTGGACGCTGCAGTAAACACCTGACCCGACGCAGCTGCCTGACCAGACGCTGTGACTGGAGGAGACTCAGTGGTCAGTGTGTACAGGCTCGACCCCGGCCGACGTGTAAACGTGGCCAAGTGTCGGCCCGTCCGAGCGTCCGTGCAGTGGGTCACACGCTGGGTCGCAGGAGTGAACTGGTGAACCCCCGCATCCTGTAGGTCAGCACCACTCACCAAGTTCGTAGAGAACGAGGGGAGGTAAAGACCAGACAGGGTGCCAGAGGGGGCCGTCGGACACGGGAGGACAGTGGAGAAGTGAGCAAGGACAGGACCCCCAGAGGGGTCTGCCAGAGAGACTGCAACTGGCCGACCAAGCGGCGTGAGTGTGGTGCGGTCTCGAAAGAAGGAGCGAGAAGCCCCCGAGTCAAGAGTGAAGGTGTGGGAGGCCGGAGCCGACGCAGTACCTGAGAGAGCAGACGCACCAGCACCTGAGGAAGCAGACGCACTGGCACCTAGAGCAGCAGCCTCGCTAGCACCTAGAGCAGCAGCCTCACCAGTACCTAGAGCAGCAGTCCCAATGCCCGGGTCGGGCGGAAAACACCAGTAACAGTCACCCTCATCACTAATAGTCACAGCATACATGGCAGCAAGAATAGAATCAAAGTCAAGGTCAAAGATAGCTACTCCCGCCCTAGTCAGCTCACCCCAGCGAGGGATCTTAGTGGCCTCAGGGAACTGGTGACGCCAAGCGTCCGTCAGGCGGCCAAAGCAGCGCTGGGTGGAGTGCGCACCCCCGCACGGCTCACCCGCGCGGTCGCCGGTGCGTAGGACGTAGGTGCACGGACCAGTACCCCCACCCCGCTGGCGTGCAGCGTACCACTCACGAAGCTGCTGAGGGGGGGGGATCTCACGAGTGTGCTGCTGCTGCTGCTGCTGCTGCTGCTGGCGCTGACCACCACCGGAGCCGACCCTCTGCGCAGCGCCACCCCGACCAGCTCCACCTCCTCCGCCGCCGCCTCCTCCACCGCCGCCACCTCCGCCACCTCCGCTCCCACCGCCACCGCCGCCGCCGCCTCCGCCTCCACTGCCGCCACCGACGCCCCCACCCCCGCCACCACCCCCACCGCCACCCCCACCCCCTCCGCCGCCTCCACCGCCGCCTCCACCGCCCCCGCTAGCTCCTCCAGCGCCCCTGCCCCCCTTGCCCTTGCCAGTGCGGCGTCTCCCGCTAGGGGCAGACGCCGCACCGACCGACTCAAGACCAACGAGGTCGGCCGCAGCAGCAGAGGCAACAGAGGGCAAGAGAGGAGAGGGGGAGCACCCCTCAAAGACAGGGGCACGAGGGTCACCACGAGAGGCTCCTACAGCAACTATGCTCTTCTCTGCTGCTAGGAGGCGCTCCTCGAGGAGGTCAACGGTGAGGGTGGCGGGGCAAACAGAGAGAAAGTGGTCCCTGACCGGGCGAAGGGTGTCAGGGAGCCGGGTGACTACGTAGTAGAGGGTGATGTACATAGGGGGGGGGTTCTTGGCGCAGAACTCAGGAGGAAGGGCAGCGCGGTAGCGAGTGTCACTAGTGCGCAGGTGCGTAATGAGGTCAGCGACTGTGGGAAAAGCGGCGAGGTCAGGGAAGAGGTACGGCAGGATGAGGCGGCTAAGTGCAGCAGTGGCAGGGGAAGAGTAGCGTGCAACTACAGCGTCGTACAAGGTCTTAGCACTCTTGTACAGACTAAAGTGTGCACGCTCAGCGGTAGGCAAGTGGCGGCGCACAGCAAGACGGGCAGCAGCGTCGCGTGTGGCCCACTGTGAGCGAACAGTGGCGTCAGCATCAGCAGCAGGGGCAGAAGAGGCACCAGAAGTGAGGTCAAAGAGAGAGAGACCGTCTGCCCTGTCGCACTGTAGGAAAAGCTGCAGGTCATCTACCCAGACGTCAAAGTCAATGGCCCGACCCTCAGCGTCAAAAGCGAGGACACTGGGGGTAGCCATGACAGCAGTAGACTAGCAGCTGGAGCAGTAGGGTAAGGGCAGCGCAGTGGTAGAGGTGCCGCTCTTACCGGACAGGGCGGCTCGGGCGGCTCGGCGGCTCGGCAGCAACTGCAGCTCGGCGGCTCGGCGACTCGGCGGCTCGGGCGGCTCGGGCGGCTCGGCGGCACGGCGGCTTGGCAGCAACTGGAGCTCGGCGGCTCGGCGACTCGGCGGCTCGGGCGGCTCAGGTGGCTCGGCGGCTCGGGCGGCTCGGGTGGCTCGGGCGGCTCGGCAGCAGCGGCGGCTCGGTAGATCAGCGGCTCAGCGGCGCCGGCGGCTCAGTGGTGACGGCGGGGCCGCGTGGGGACGACGGCGGGGCCGGGTGGGGCGGCGACGAGGCCGCTGAGGGCGGCGGCGGGGCCACGAAGGGTGGCGACCGGCGCCTTAAGGGTGGGGCCGCGGGGTCGCAAGGGTGGGGCGACGGGGCCAGCAGAGGCGGCGCCGGGGCCGGGAAGGGCGGCGCCGGGGCCGGGAAGGGTGGCGCCGGGGCCGCAAGGGTAGGCGACGGGGCCGCGAGGGCGGCGTGGAGGGGTCGCGAGGGCGGCTCGAGGAGGCCGCGAGGGCGGCGCGAAAGGGCCGCGAGGGCGGCGCGAAAGGGCCGCGAGGGCGGCGCGACGCGACGGGACCGCGAGGGCGGCGCGACGGGGTCGCAAGGGCGACGCGACGGGGCCGCTAGGGAGGCGCGACGCGACGGGGCCGCTGAGGCGGCGCGACGGGGTCGTAAGGGCGGCGCGACGGGGCCGTGAGAGGGGAGCGCGGCTGAGCGCGCTCCGGGCAGGAAAAAAAAAGTTGGTGGGCCCTAGGAACAGTTCCCACAGGGGAACCTGCTCTATACCATGTGAAAATGAACGAGGAATGGAAAGACTAAGGGAAAGTTGGGTACAAGTACAAACCCTAGAAAGCTGTACCCCATATGTGCTACCTCACTATAGCCTACAGCAGCTAAGTCATATAAATCTGACAATCCGCACCAAGCACATCGTGCTGCGGTACTTCTTCGTCAAGGACGAAGTTGACAAGGGAAAGGTTGACTTGACCTACTGCCAAACGGGTGACATGGTGGCTGAATTTCTCACGAAGAAATTACCACGTCTGCAGTACTAGCACTGCTCCGAACTCATCGGAGTGGTCAAGCGGGCCTAGACCTGCTACGCCCGGGAATGAAGGGGGGTGTTACGAATAGTAATTAATGAAGCATCACTGTGCACTCCTAACCGCAACAATCGAAGCACGCAGTACCGAGGCTGAAGACCAAAAGGCGGAAGTGACGCGAAGGGTCGTATGGTTACGAAGCATCTGGACCGTCAAGGCAGATGGCATCCGGCAGCAGCAGTGGCGAGGATTCTGCCCGGGCAATTTCGTAACCGCCTGGAGTCGCACGGTTGGGTTTCGTTGCAATAAGGGAATTTACCCCTTAGAGTACATGGCTAGCCTAGGTCGATTCGCATTCTCTTGTACTCTTATTTACATTCCTGCATTTGCATGTTCTCATTATCTCAAGCATTTTACATTCACTCTGCTATTGAGGTCAAGGGCCCACCACCACCACTGCTCAGACGTGTGCGAACCTTCCTGAGGTTATCCTAGGGACGATCAACTTCTGATCGCAGCACTCCTACTTGGTTGTTGTTGTTGTTTTTTTCTTTTCTTTTTTCTTTTCCATATTCTGTATATGCACTATATACATTTTGTACTCTGGTTACAACCATAATATAACGTTAACCTTCTAGCTCAATAACAGAACAATACCTCCAAGAAAATTCTACAAGAATGATACCGTGCATTTCAGCAAAACGTACAACACCCGACCGCTCTTCACCTGTTATAGCCTAACGGTGTTTGCCACTTCGCGCATCACTTTTACCTTATTATGCACTCGCTGTCAGCATCGCACTAGCTAGGTTGTACGCCTGCGTTACACTTTGATTGTTGCCTTTGCTCAAATTGTACTCGTTTGATTCTTTAGTACCGTCCTCACGCGCTTCATCAACTACACTCATAACTACCAATTTCATCCATTATCTTATTTAGAGAGTGTTTCTACGGCCTCATATTAGACAACCTCGTATCCGATTTGCACCGAACCGCACTAAAAGGCATCCAACCGCAATCGAACACACTTAAACATATTTCACCACACGAAGCTGATACGAGGTATGTCTGATATGAGGTGTAGGAATACACCCTTATATCGTTTAGGGCATTTTGGACCTCTACTGTTACGGGTGCAATTGAGTGAGCGAGCGCAGATTTTGTCGCAATCCTACGAGGCCTTATTTAGGAACTTGCTCAGGGCTGATCGTAGGTTGATGCACATCAGAAATGATAAGTGACGCCTGTCAGAGTAAATGTACATGACAAAGCAATTTCCTAAAAAAACAATTACATTAAAAGTGTGAGATGTGGGAACCCATTTCAATCCAGTTCCCGCCTTTTACCTTTCGATTTTTTTTGCTAACAACCGTCTTCAGTCACAACAGATCGCGACTGTTGGTCTCTTCGTGCCTCTTCGCCTTCGTACTCAGTAAAGTTTGATAATGTAATGTTCACGAGTGCGAAGTGTAATTTCTTTTCGTAACACCCCCATTCATTCCAGGGCGTAGCAAATTATGGTGCTTGACGACTCCGCTGGGGTTGGCACGATGTGCAGCCTCGTCGATCGTTGTGAGCCCACTGTACCACCAAGGCCCGGACCTTTAGCGTCAGAACTTCCATAACCAGCACCTCCAATGCCTGGCTGCTGCAGCTGCTACTTCAGCAGTCTCACCGAACATCGCGGGGCCACCGCACCCTCCGGGTTTGCACCTCCAGCGCTGGGTTGTTGTAGCTCGTGAAGTTCTCAGTGTGCCAGCTTTTGATGCTATCGGTGTAGCGTCTTCTCACGGAAACCCAGGATGATCTGGCTTGGTATCGAGCTCCTTAGTATGACAATTTATCCAGGAACCAAAAGCGAAGACTCGTCCACTATCTGCGGAAGTCCAGCCTCGATTGGATATTAAGTATGAATACCTTCCTTGTTGTACTGCTTTTTCCACGTAAAATCCTCCCCTTGAAGAGCATAACCGTCTTTCCCTCTTTCCACTGTCATACTCGAGGTGGACTCATTGTCCCATAAATTGACTGGCGTTGTGAAGGTTGTAACCTAGACCCAACACGATGAGAACTTGGGAGATTTGAATGACCGTGTCTGTCTCTGGTGACTAAAGAAGCGTGACTTGATGTCAGGTATGTAAAGTTTGATTGTTAACAACTTTAATTGTTACTTATTGACGAATTCGTGTCTCATGCTTGATGAAGAAGCCATTGTTTGTGTCTGACATGCACATGTGTTGTGCGCAGCAACTGTCAAGAAACTAAATGTTGGGACCTCATTCTGCGCTTGCGGCAACATCTGCGTACCGAGGATTGACCTGAAGCGTATTTGTAATCAGATGCAAGACTTCATTTGGTGCAAATGTCGGAGGCGAGTCTTGCACACAAAAATCTGTGTGTATCATCCAAACTTGTCATTTCGTCCTTTTGCTAGTGCTGATGTTGTCTTTGGTTTGACCCGTGCAGCTGAAGCAGTGGCGAAAGCTACCTGTGGTGGAGCTGCAGATGTATGATGTGGAGTTCTTTGTCAAAGCTTTGGGCAGTGTGTTGACGGGAATTGGCCCCGCCCTCGCTTGGGCGATGCTGACTTCGTAGTCAGGTGGGCGGGAGGCGCGGCTGACTACCCCTGCGGTTGATGCCGACTTTGGTGAGCAGGTCGACGGAGTTGGTCGACCTGCTGGGACCACTACAAAGCTGTCAACGAGGTAGGTCAACGGTTGTCTTCGACCTCGGTGGTCGACGAGCCCGTCAAAGGGCGTTGGTCGACGAGCCCATCGAATGGCAATGGTCGACGAGCTCGAAGGGTGCTGTTCGACGGAGCAACGTCAACTTGGTCAAGAGGAGTTGCTCCATGGCAAAGCTTGGCAGATGTGCAAGCTTTGCCGTCGGGTGTCAAACTTATATGCTATAGTCTGTGTAGGCTGTAGTGGGGGAGATAATATGGGGTACAACACTTTTAGGTTTTCCTACTTGTACCCACCTCTTTCCTAGTACATTCATTCCTCCTTCTTTCACATGGTATCAGAGCAGGTTCCCTAGTGGGAACGTTTCCTAGGGCCCACCGAAAATCGATTTTTTTTTTCCCTCCCCGGAGCGCGCTTCGCCCCTACCGGAGTCGCGCCCTGTGTGCCTGCCCTCCCGTCGCGTCCCCTGCCCTTAGCGGCCCGTCGCCCCCTCTTACGGCCCCGTAGCGGCCCCTCTCACGGCCCCTCGCGGCCCCTTCGCCGCTCCCTCGCGGCCCCTCTGCGGCCCTTCGCGGCCCCTCTCACGGCCCCTCGCGGCCCCTTCGCGGCTCCCTCACGGCCCCTCGCGGCCCCTTGCGGCCCCTCGCGGCCCCTTCGTGGCCCCTCGTGGCCCCTTCTCGGCCCCGTCGCCGCGCCTTTGTGGCCCCTCGCGGCCCCTTCTTGGCCCCTCGCAGCCCCTTATCGGCCCCTTCGCCGCCCTTAGCGGCCCCTTCGCGGCCCCTTCACGGCCCTGCCGCCCCGCCGCCGCCGACAGCAGCAGCCCCCGCCGTCGACAGCAGCAGCCACCGCCGCCGCCGACAGCAGCAGCCGCCGCCGCCGCCCCTGCCCCGGCCGCAGCAGCCGCCGCCGCCGACAACAGCAGCCGCCGCCGCCGACAGCAGCAGCCGCCGCCGCCGCCGCCGACAACAGCAGCCGCCGCCGCCGCTGCCGTGTCAGCCGCCGCCGCCCCTGCCCGCCGCGGCACCCTGGCCCCTGGAGCAGCCGCCGCTGCTGCAGCCGCCCCTAGCCCCTGGAGAAGCAGCCCCTGCAGCAGCTGCGGAGCCCTCGCCCTGCGGTGGTAGCGGCCTCACCATTGCCACTGTCGTACTCCTGCCCTTCTTGCCACTGGTGAGCACTGCTGTTCCTGCTGTTACTGCTGCTCTTTCTGCTACTGCTCTTTCTACTGCTACTGCTACTCCTGGAGTGGCCAGATGCAGCTCCAGCGCCGTCCGCGTGAGTCCCTCGCCCCCCATCAGCTTCGTGAGTGGTACGCTAGTTGGGGTTGTAGGGGTGGCCGCGCTGCTAGTACTGCTACTGCTTCTACTGCTGCTACTGCGACTACCACTGCTCCTGCTGCTCCTGGCGGTGGCCAGATGCAGCTCCAGCGACGTCCGCGTGAGTCCCTCACGCCCCAGCAGCTTCGTGAGTGGTACGCTACTTGGGGTTGTCGGGGTGGCCGTAGTGGGAGTCGTCCTGGAGTGAGTAGTTTGGGAGCTGCTTGTAGTGGCCAGGTGCAACTGCAGCGTCGTCCGCGCGCGGTCCTTTCGCCCCAGCAGCTTCGTGAGTGGTACGCTCAGCGTGGAGGGTCACGGAGTACTGCTCGCTGTCCGTACGTCATTCGCACTGGTGCTCGGACTGGTCAGCCTTGCGGGACGTTTGGTCACGCAGAGTCCCGCTGCTTCGCCCGTCTGAGCGACGCCTGGCGTACGGAGTTTGGCGACGCGGCTAAGCTCCCCGACTGGGTGGAGCTGCTTAGGCAGAGGGTAGATATCTATGCTCTTGACTATGATGCTATCCTCACTGCCATGTATGCATTGCCTACTAGTGATGAGGGTGACTGTTACCTGTGTGTTCCGCCTGACCCGAGCATTGAGGCTGCTGCTCTAGGTGCTGGTGAGGCTGCTGCTCTAGGTGCTAGTGCGTCTGCTCCTCCAGGTGCTGGTGAGTCTGCTGCCCCAGGTGCTGGTGAGTCTGCTCTCTCAGGTACCACGTCGTCTCAGGCTTTACACACCTTCACCCTTGACTTGGGTGCTTCCCGCTCCTTCTTTCGAGACCGCACCACACTCACGCCGCTTAGTCGGCCGGTTGCAGTCTCCCTGGCAGACCCCTCTGGGGGTCCAGTCCTTGCCCACTTCTCCACTGTCTTACCGTGTCCGGCGGCCCCTTCTGGCTCCCTGTCAGGTCTTTACCTCCCCTCGTTCTCTACGAACTTGGTGAGTGGTGCTGTCCTACAGGATGGAGGGGTTGACCAGTTCACTCCTGCGAGTCAGCGAGTGACCCACTGTACGTGTGCTCGGACGGGCCGACACTTGGCCACGTTTTCCCGTCAGCCGGGGTCGAGCCTGTACACACTGACTACTGAGTCTCCTCAGGTAGCTGCGTCGGGTCAGGTGTTTGCTGCAGCGTCCAGGTCTGGTCCTGAGTCTGCCCCCTGCTCGTGTCGTCTCCCGTCTCACCAGACTCTCCTCTGGCACCACCGACTTGGTCACCCCTCCCTGCCTCGTCTCCGAGGCATGGCCTCTCGTTTCCTTGTCTCTGGTCTCCCCCGGTCCCTCCCTCCTCTTCCTCCGGGGCCTGCCCCCACCTGCGTTCCCTGCGTCGAGGGGCGGCAGCGCGCCGCTCCTCACTCCTCCGAGTTTCCTCTGACAGAGGCTCTGCTGCACCACGGTCTTCCTCTTGCGCAGCAAGGGTAAAGTCACTGAGGTGTTGATCGACTGGATCCGCGCAGCTCGTCTCCAGCTCAGAGAGAGTTTCGGCTCGGACTTTCCTGTTCTGCGTCTGCACTCCGACAGAGGCGGTGAGTTTTCCTCTGACCTTCTGCGAGCCTTCTATCGTGCACAGTGCATCCGCCAGACGTTCACGCTTCCGGCCTCTCCACAGCAAAATGGGATTGCTGAGCGCCGCATTGGCATGGCCATGGACGTCGCTCGTACGTCCATGATCCATGCGGCTTCTCCCCATTTTCTGTGGCCGTTCGCGGTTCAGTACGCGGCGCATCAGATCAACCTTCAGCCCCGGGTCTCCTTGCCGGAGACCTCCCCTACTCTGCGGTGGACGGGGAAGGTTGGCGATGCGTCTGCCTTTCGTGTCTGGGGATCTCGGGCTTTTGTCCGCGACTTGTCTGCGGACAAGCTGTCCCCCCGTGCTGTTCCCTGCGTCTTCCTTGGCTTCCCCCCTGACGCGCTTGGTTGGCAGTTTTACCACCCCACCTCGCGCCGTGTTCTGTCCTCCCAGGACGTCACGTTTGACGAGTCGGTCCCCTTCTACCGTCTCTTCCCCTACCGCACTGCCCCGCTCCCCCCTCCGCCGCTCTTCCTCACGCCAGGTGCTGACTTAGTAGACCCCTTGCCTCCCCAGGGTCCTGCTCCCTTAGGTGTTTCCCAGGTAGACTCGGTCGAGCCTGTCGAGGTAGCTGTCGACTCTGGTCCTGCGCGAGGTACTGAGCGTGCTGAGCCTGGTGGTGCTGGGTCTGGAGGTACTGCGACTGGGGGTGCTGAGCCTGGGGGTGCGGAGACTGGGGGTGCTGAGCCTGGGGGTGTGGAGACTGCAGGTGCTGAGCCTGGGGGTGCTGTCCTTGGGGGTGCTGGGTCTGGAGGTCCTGAGGCTGGGGGTGCTGCGCCTGGGGGGGCTCTCTCTTCCCAGCAGCTGCGTGAGTGGTACTCTCGGTACTGTCGCAGCCTCCGTGGTGCTGCTGGAGCTGGAGCTGAGGGCGCTGAGCCTACTCGAGTTGGTGTTGCTGCTGACCCAGGGGTCGGCGATGGAGGTGCTGGAGCCACTGGTCCTGGAGGTGCTCGTACTGGCGGTACTGAAGCTGCTGGGGTTGCTGGAGCTGGTCCTGCTGGAGGTGCTGCTGGTGCTGCTGGAGGTACTGGAGCTGCTGGTGCTACTGAGGGTACTGGAGCTGCTGGGGGTGTTGGCGCTGGAGGTGCTGCTGGCGCTGGTGCTTCTGAGGGTGTTGGAGTTGACGCTGCTGGAGCTGGTGGTGCTGCTGACGCTTGTGCTGCCGCTGGGGGTACTGGTGCTGTCCCTGCTGTTTCTGGAGGCGCTGCGCGGCCGCGGCCGTACTTCGTTCCGCTCCTTGAGCAGGTTCTTGGTCTCCCGCCTTCTACTGGTCCTGCTCCTCCCTTAGAGTGTCCACAGCCTGTCCTGTCGCAGTCACAGTTACAACCCGCCTCCCCACTGCCTGCTCCTTCTCCCTACACTGGTCCTACTGGAGGTCTTGCTGAGCGTCGTACGCCTGCGTCTCGTCCTGCGTCGCCTATTCGTACTGCTCGCGCTAGTCGTCGTGTTCCGCGTCAGCGTCCTCCTGCGGTCCCGGGCACACACCAGATGGCACTGCGTCCTTCCACTACTCCGCAACGTGTCCCTTTGCCGTCTCCTCCAGAGTCCTCTCTTCCTGCTCTTGCTGACCCGGAGTCTGACACTCTTCGTGCTGCCAGTCCTACTGTCACGCGACTCCTGGCTACTGCTGTCACTGACCCTTCCTTTGAGTCCACTGCTGCGTCTGCCTTAGTTGCTAAGCTTGTCGACTTCGCTGCTCACTGTCGTCTAGACTACGCCGCGAGTCTTGTTGCTGAGTCTGAGTCTGTCTGTCCTCCGTCCATCGGGGGTGAGTGTGCTCTTAGCACGGACGTCCTCGAGGACAGGCAGGAGGAGTTCCAGTGTTTTGCTGCTGCTTTGCCTCATCTCGTGTCCATGCTGATTGCCCCTGAGGGAGACCCGGATGCACCAGACATCCCGACTCCGCGCTCTAACGCAGAGGCGATAGAGGGTCCCTACTCCTCTCAGTGGCAGTCAGCCATGGACGCAGAGATGGCTTCCTGGAAGTCCACAGGCACCTACGTCAACGAGGTTCCCCCACCTGGGGCGAACATCGTCAGTGGCATGTGGATTTTCAGGGTGAAGCGGCCGCCGGGTTCTCCGCCTGTCTTCAAGGCGCCTTACGTGGCTCGAGGCTTCAGTCAGCGGCAGGGAGTTGACTACTTTCAGACCTTCTCTCCCACCCCGAAGATGACCACTCTTCGGGTGCTGCTGCACATAGCCGCTCAGCGCGACTACGAGCTTCACTCTCTTGACTTTCAGCACTGCTTTCCTACAGGGCAGCCTGCACGAGGAGATCTGGCTGCGCCGCCCACCTGGCTTCACTGGGTCGTTTCCTCCTGGTACCCAGTGGAGCCTCCGGCGGCCAGTCTACGGTCTCCGCCAGGCGCCCCGTGAGTGGCACGACACACTGAGGACTACACTTGCGGCTCTTGGATTTGCTCCTTCTACTGCCGACCCGTCGCTGGTTTTACGCACCGACACCTCTTTGCCGCCGTTCTACATCCTCGTGTACGTCGACGACTTGGTCTTTGCTACTGCTGACACTGCTGGACTCGCCCACGTGAAGTCCGAGCTGCAGAAGAGACACACGTGCACAGACCTGGGTGAACTGCGCAGCTACCTTGGCTTGCAGATCACCCGGGACAGAGCAAAGCGCACCATTACCCTGACTCAGTCACACATGGTGCAGCAGGTCCTTTAGCGCTTCGACTTCACGTACTCCTCGCCTCAGGCCACTCCTCTGTCTACTCGCCACTCGCTCTCAGCTCTGCCTTCAGATGAGTCCGTAGAGCCGAGTGGCCCGTACCCAGAGCTTGTTGGCTGCCTCATGTACCTGATGACCTGCACTCGACCTGACCTTGCATACCCTCTTAGCATCTTGGCACGCTATGTTGCTCCTGGGAGACACCGACTAGAGCACATGGCTGCAGCGAAGAGGGTGTTGCGCTACTTGTGCAGTACGTCGGGCATGGGGCTAGTGCTTGGAGGGCGGCGTTCAGTGGTCCTCACTGGGCACGCAGACGCTTCTTGGGCTGACGACCAGGCTACGCAGCGGTCGTCACAGGGTTACACCTTCAGCCTTGGTTCCGGCTCTGTTTCGTGGCGGTCTACCCGCTCGTCTTCTGTTCTCGGCTCCAGCTGTGAGGCTGAGATCTACGCAGGGGCCATGGCTGCACAGGAGTTACGCTGGCTCACCTACCTGCTGACTGACCTAGGAGAGCCGCCTCGTTCTCCTCCAGTTCTGTACGTAGACAACAAGGCCATGCTGGCCTTGTGTCGGGAGCACAGACTGGAGCACAGAACAAAGCACATTGCTCTTCGCTACTTCCTTGCTCGTGAGCTGTAGCAGCGTGGTCAGCTGCGCCTTGCCTACGTGGCCTCTCAGGCCGACATTGCTGATATCTTTACCAAGGCACTTCAGCCTTGTGATCATCAGTGCTTTTGTACGATGCTAGGTCTTGTGCCTACTTGGCCTCACTTGTTCACTTCTTGACCTTGCTTGTACTGTGATCTATCTATACCTGCACTTGCTTGTCTACCTTTATATATAATATTGCATGTGAACTGGCCTTGTGGCCTTGAACTTGTGCTCGGAATGTGTGGTGACGTTGTGATCCACCCTGAGCTTGCTGTGCTTTGCTTGACTGGTCTTGTGACCTCTTGTTCTCCCCCACTTTGCCTATGGGGGTGTGTCAAACTTATATGCTATAGTCTGTGTAGGCTGTAGTGGGGTAGATAATATGAGGTACAACACTTTTAGGTTTTCCTACTTGTACCCACCTCTTTCCTAGTGCATTCATTCCTCGTTCTTTCACATCGGGGGACGTTTCCTTCGCTTCGCACGAATTGGTCATGTAACTCTCTGCATTTATTAATGTACTCCAAAGCATTTTCTCCAACTTTCATTTGTACTGTTGTTAGCTGCACCAAAAGTCTGCAATGTATGACGCTATCTGTTGCTTGATATAGCCAGGTTAGATGTTGCCAAGCTAACTCTTCAGAATATCCGTATTCCATGTAAGACCTGATACTATGTTGCTTTGTTGATTACAGGTTACGAAGAAGAATTGTAAACGCCATCATTGAATGAAAACCGAAACCATACTGTTCTTTCAGCATTCTGTTTATAGGGAACTGCGCCTCTTCAGTAAAATACTCCCATATCTAAGTTCTTCCATCATGAGCTCGAACTCAAGCTCCAGGCAAAGAAGTCTTTGTCGTTAAAGGGCCTTGAAGTTTGAACAAGATCAACTAGGTCTTTATTCATACCCGGAACCACCATCTCCGTCGGGATTGAACGTGAAGGCCGAGGAAGATCCTCCAATATCTCCTGGTCAGTTGCAGATGCATCAAAAAGTGGGACATGCCGTTGTTAGCGGCCATAACTAAAAGTGTTTGATATACATGACGATTTTAATACTAAACTGTGAATGGTTATCTAGGAAGATATAGTCTCTCTTGCTCTCATACCATGTTCAGCAGAGATAAACCCCTAGTATCTTTTAGAGGCTTGTGTTGTAAAGATAATGCAGCAGAAGGCTTAGAATTCCAGTATTGGTAAAATTTAGAACAAGAAGTGATTACAATAAGAGAATACAAGAAATTTACAAAAGTACCAATTCTGTTAGAAGAATGAACGAGGAATGAATGAACTAGCAGCAGGATGGGTACAAGTAGGAAACCCTAATTGGGTTGTACCCCATATGGGCTACCCCACTACAGCCTACACAATAAGCAGCATATAAGTTTGACACACCCCCACAAGCAAAGTGGGGGAGAATAAGAGGTCACAAGGCCAGTTAAGAAAAGCAAAGCAAGCTCAGGGTGGATCATGAAGTCACCACGCATTTTGAGCACAAGAAAATGGCCACAAGGCCAGTTCACATGCAAAGTTATATACAAAGGAGAACAAGCAGTATAGTGATCACAACCTAGCAAGTGCAAGCACGCATGTATAGGTATATAGATCACAGTACAAGCAAAGTCAAGAAGTGAGCAAGTGAGGCCAAGTAGGCACAAGGCCTAGAACAATACAGAAACGCTGATGATCACAAGGCTGAAGTGCCTTGGTGAAGATATCAGCAGTGTTGGCCTGAGAGGCCACGTAAACAAGACGAATCTGACCACGCTGCTGCAACTCTCAAGCAAGGAAGTAGCGCAGAGCGATGTGCTTCGTTCTGTGCTCCAGTCAGTGCTCCTAACACAAGGCAATCATGGCCTTGTTGTCGACGTACAGAACTGGAGGAGAACGAGGCGACTCTCCCAAGTCGGTCAGCAGGTAGGTGAGCCAGCATAACTCCTGTGCAGCCATGGCCCCTGCGTAGATCTCAGCCTCACAACTGGAGCTGAGAACAGAAGACGAGCGGGTAGACCACCACGAAACAGAGCCGGAGCCAAGGATGAAGGTGTAACCCTGTGACGACCGCTGCGTAGCCAGGTCGTCAACCCAAGAAGCGTCTGCGTGACCAACGAGGACAACTCGAGCCCGTCCTCAAAGCACGAGCCCTATGCCTGACGTACTGCACAAGTAGCGCATCACCTTCTTAGCGGCCTTCCAGTGCTCTGGTCGGTGTCTCCCGGGCGCAACGTAGCGTGCCAGGATCCTAAGAGGGTAAGCAAGGTCAGGTCAAGTGCAGGTCATCAGGTACATGAGGCAGCCCACAAGCTCTGGATACGGGCCACTCGGTTCTACAGACTCATCCGAAGGCAGAGCTGAGAGCGAGTTACCCATAGGCAGAGGAGTGGCCTGTGGCGAGGAGTACTGGAAGTCAAAGCGCTGAAGGACCTGCTGCACCATGTGTGACTGAGTCAAGGTGATGGTGCGCCGTGCTCTGTCCCGGGTGATCTGCAAGCCAAGATAGCTGCGCAGCTCACCCAGGTCTGTGCACGTGTGTCTTTTCTGTAGCTCCGACTTCATGTGGGCCAGTCCAACAGTGTCAGCAGTGGCAAAGACCAAGTCATCGACGTACACGAGGATGTAGAACGGCGGCAGCGAAGTGTCGGTGCGCAGAAACAGCGACGGGTCAGCAGTTGAAGGAGCAAACCCAAGAGTCGCAAGCGTCGTCCTCAGTGTGTCGTGCCACTCACGAGGCGCCTGGCGGAGACCGTAGACTGGCCGCCGGAGGCTCCACTAGGTACCTGCAGGGAACGACCCAGTGAAGCCAGGTGGGCGGCGCAGCCAGATCTCCTCGTGCAGGCTGCCCTGTAGGAAAGCAGTGCTGAAGTCAAGAGAGTGAAGCTCGTAGTCACGCTGAGCGGCGATGTGCAGCAGCACCCGAAGAGTGGTCATCTTTGGGGTAGGGGAGAAGGTCTGGAAGAAGTCAACTCCCTGTCGCTGAGTGAAGCCTTGTGCTACGTAACGCGCCTTGAAGACAGGCGGAGAACCCGGCGGCCGCTTCACCCTGAAAGTCCACATGCCACTGACGATGTTCGCCCCACGAGGGGGAACCTCGTTGACGTAAGTGCCTGTGGACCATACCTAGGCTGACGACGCTCGGTAAGACCTCCGGGCTGCTTAGTGTAAGGAGACGGAGCAGGAACTGGGGAGGCTGGCTGTAACTGCGGCTGGAACTAGTGAGGCGGTGGACACAGTAAAGGAGGAGTGAGGTCAGAAGAAGGCGGGAGACGAAGAACCTGCTGAAACGGAGGAAAGAAGTACGGTCGCGGCTGCACAGCACCTCCAGAACCAGCACTGACAGCACCAGCACCCCCAGGGCCAGCACCTCCAGCTCCAGGGTCTCCAGCTCCAACGCCTGCAGCGCTACCAACACCAGCACCCCTAGGGCCAGCACCTCCAGCTCCAGGGTCTCCAGCACCAACACCTGGAGCACGACCAGCTCCAGCAGCTCCACTGCCTCCAGCTCAAGCAGCACCTCCAGCTCCAGCAGCTCCAGTTCCTCCAGCAGCTCTAGCTCCAGCAGCACCTCTAGCTCCAGCAGCTCCAGTACCTCGAGTACGAGCACCTCCCGGACCAGCATTTCCAGCACCTCCAGCAGCTCCAGCTCCAGCAGCACCTCCAGCTCTAGCAGCTCCAGTACCTCCAGTACGAGCACCTCTGGAACCACCTCCCGTAGCTCCAGCTCCAACAGCACCACTCTGGAGGCTCCAGCGCCGAGCAAACCAGTTGCGCAGCTGCGGTGGAGAGAGCGTCTCCCGACGGGACAAGACACCCGGAGGACCTCCTGAAGACAAAGTACCTCCAAGCGCAGCACGCTCAGGCTCAGCACCCCCAGGCTCAGCACCCCCAGGCTCAGCACCCCCAGGCTCCGCACGCTCATGCTCAGCACCCCCAGGCTCAGTACGCTCAGACTCAGCAACCCCAGGTTTAGCACGCTCAAGCTCAGCACTCCCAGGCCCCGCACCCGCAGGCGCAGCACCCCGAGACGCAGCACCTCTAGCAGCACCAGAGGCAACAGCTACCTCGACAGGCTCGACAGGGTCTACCTAGGACATACCTGAGGGAGCAGGACCCTGAGGGGGAAGGGGGTCTACCGGAGGAGGACCTGGTGCGAGGAAGAGCGGCGGGGGAGGGAGAGGGGCAGTGCGTTAGGGGAAGAGACGGTCAAAGGGAACTGACTCGTCAAACGTGACGTCTTGAGAGGGCAGGACACGGCGCAAGGTGGGGTGGTAAAACTGCCAGCCAGGCGCGTCAGGGGGAAAGCCAAGGAAGACACAGGGAACGGCACGAGAGGAGAGCTTGTCCGCGGACGTATCGCGGACAAAGGCTCGACATCCCCAGACCCTGATCACCGACGCATCGCCAACCTCTCCCGTCCAACGCAGTGTCTGCGAGGTCTCTGGCAAGGAGACACGGGGCCAGAGGTTGAGCTGATGCGCAGCGTAGCGGACCACAAATGGCCACAGAAAATGGGGCCGCAAGGATCATGGAGGTACGAGCGACCTCCATGACTAAGCCAATGCGGCGCTCAGCAACCCCATTCTGCTGCGGAGAGGCCGGAAGCGTGAACGTCTGGCGAATGCCCTCCCCACGACAAAAGTTCCGCAAGAGGTTGGAGGAAAACTCACCACCTCTGTCAGAGTGCACACAAAGGACGGGAATGTCCGTCTCGAACCGCTCGCGGAGCTGGAGACGAACAGTGCGGATCCAATGGATCAAAACATCAGGGACCTCCCCTTTGCGGCGCAAGGGCAAGACCGTGGTGTAACGCGTGTAGTCGTCGACAACTAGCAGAAAGTACCGCTCGTGGCCCTGTCCACGGACGCGGGCAGGGCCCCACACGTCCAGGTGGAGAGTCTGCAAGGGAGCAGTCGTCGGGGAGAACGAGGAGGAGTGAGTGTGAGAATAACGAGGAATGAAATGACTAGGCAAAATGTGGGTACAAGTAGGAAACCTAGAAATGTTGTACCCCTATAGTATCTACCCCACTACAGCCTAGATAGACCATAGCATATAAGTTTGACACACCCCCATAGGCAAAGTGGGGGAGAACAAGAGGTCACAAGACCAGTCAAGCAAAGCAAAGCAAGCTCAGGGTGGATCACAACGTCACCACACAGTCCGAGCACAAGAGCAAGGCCACAAGGCCAGTTCACATGCAAGATCATATATAAAGGTAAACAAGCAAGTGCAGGTATAGATAGATCACAGTACAAGCAAGGTCAAGAAGTGAGCAAGTGAGGCCAAGTAGGCACAAGACCTAGCATCGTACAAAAGCGCTGATGATCACAAGGCTGAAGTGCCTTGGTAAAGATATCAGCAGTGTTGGCCCGAGAGGCCACGTAAGCAAGGCGCAGCTGACCACGCTGCTGCAGCTCACGAGCAAGGAAGTAGCGAAGAGCAATGTGCTTCGTTCTGCGCTCTAGTCTGTGCTCCCGACACAAGGCCAGCATGGCCTTGTTGTCTACGTACAGAACTGGAGGAGAACGAGGCGGCTCTCCTAGGTCAGTCAGCAGGTAGGTGAGCCAGCGTAACTCCTGTGCAGCCATGGCCCCTGCGTAGATCTCAGCCTCACAGCTGGAGCCGAGAACAGAAGACGAGCGGGTAGACCGCCATGAAACAGATCCGGAACCAAGGCTGAAGGTGTAACCCTGTGACGACCGCTGCGTAGCCTGGTTGTCAGCCCAAGAAGCGTCTGCGTGACCAGTGAGGACCACTGGACTCCGCCCTCCAAGCACGAGCCCCATGCCCGACGTACTGCACAAGTAGCGCAACACCCTCTTCGCTGCAGCCATGTGCTCTGGTCGGTGTCTCCCAGGAGCAACATAGCGTGCCAAGATGCTAAGAGGGTATGCAAGGTCAGATCGTGTGCAGGTCATCAGGTACATGAGGCAGCCAACAAGCTCTGGGTACGGGCCACTCGGCTCTACGGACTCATCCGAAGGCAGAGCTGAGAGCGAGTGGCGAGTAGACAGAGGAGTGGCCTGAGGCGAGGAGTACGTGAAGTCGAAGCGCTGAAGGACCTGCTGCACCATGTGTGACTAAGTCAGGGTAATGGTGCGCTGTGCTCTGTCCCGGGTGATCTGCAAGCCAAGGTAGCTGCGCAGTTCACCCAGGTCTGTGCACGTGTGTCTCTTCTGCAGCTCGGACTTCACGTGGGCGAGTCCAGCAGTGTCAGCAGTAGCAAAGACCAAGTCGTCGACGTACACGAGGATGTAGAACGGCGGCAGCGAAGTGTCGGTGCGTAGAAACAGCGACGGGTCGGCAGTAGAAGGAGCAAACCCAAGAGCCGCAAGTGTAGTCCTCAGTCTGTCGTGCCACTCACAGGGCTCCTGGCGGAGACCGTAGACTGGCCGCCGGAGGCTCCACTGGGTATTAGGAGGAAACGACCCAGTGAAGCCAGGTGGGCGGCGCAGCCAGATCTCCTCGTGCAGGCTGCCCTGTAGGAAAGCAGTGCTGAAGTCAAGAGAGTGAAGCTTGTAGTCGCGCTGAGCGGCTATATGCAGCAGCACCCGAAGAGTGGTCATCTTCGGGGTGGGAGAGAAGGTGTGAAAGTAGTCAACTCCCTGCCGCTGACTGAAGCCTCGAGCCACGTAACGTGCCTTACCCGGAGAACCCGGCGACCGCTTTACCCAGAAAATCCACATGCCACTGACGATGTTCGCCCCAGGTGGGGGAACGTCGTCGACGTAGGTGCCTGTGGACTTCCAGGAAGCCATCTCTGCGTCCATGGCTGACTGCCACTGAGAGGAGTAGGGACCCTCTATCGCCTCTGCGTAAGAGCGCGGAGTCGGGATGTCTGGTGCATCCGGGACTCCCTCAGGGGCAATCAGCATGGACACGAGATGAGGCAAAGCAGCAGCAAAACACTGGAACTCCTCCTGCCTGTCCTCAAGGACGTCCGTGCTAAGAGCACACTCACCCCCGACGGACGGAGCACAGACAGACTCAGACTCAGCAACAAGACTAGCGGCGTAGTCTAGACGGCAGCGAGCAGCAAAGTCGACAAGCTCAGCAACTAAGGCAGACGCAGCTGTGGACTCAAAGGAAGGGTCAGTGACAGCAGTAGCCAGGAGACGCGTGACAGTAGGACTGGCAGCACGAAGAGTGTCAGACTCCGGGTCAGCAAGAGCAGGAAGAGAGGACTCTGGGGGAGACGACGAAGGGACACGCAGTGGAGCAGTGGAAGGACGCAGTGCCATCTGGTGCGTGCCCGGGACCGCAGGAGGACGCTGACGCGGAACACGACGACTAGTGCGAGCAGCACGAACAGGCGACGCAGGACGAGACGCAGGGTCACGACGCTCAGCAAGACCTCCAGTAGGACCAGTGTAGGGAGAAGGAGCAAGCAGTGGGGAGGCAAACTATAACTGAAACTCGGACTGGACAAGCAGTGGACACTCTAAGGAAGGAGCAGGACCGGTAGAGGGCGGAAGACCAAGAACCTGCTCAAGGAGCGGAACGAAGTACGGCCGTGGCCACGCAGTACCTCCACAGCCAGCAGGGACAGTACCAGCACCCCCAGGGTCGGCCCCGACTCCAGCAGCTCCACCAGCTCCAGGAGCAGCTACTCGTGCACCCACAGGAGCACTCGCAACAGCAGCACCTCCAGCTCCAGCACCTCCAGCAGCTCCAGCTCCAGCAGGACCACCGGAAGACACAACAGCCCCAGCTCCAGCACCTCCAGCAGCCCCTACTCCAGCAGCACCGCCAGCTCTAGCACCTCCAGCAGCTCCAGCACCAGGAGCACCCCCAAGCCCAGCAGCTCAATTACCTCCAGTACGAGCACCTCCGGGACCCGTGGCGCCAGCACCCTCAGCAGTAGTAGAACCTCCAGCTCCAGCGGCACCTCCAGCTCCAGCAGCACGGCTCCAGCGCCGAGCAAACCACTTGCGCAGCTCCTGTGGACATGGTAGCTCTCGCCGGGACGAAGCACCCGAAGGACCTCCAGACCCAGTACCGCCAGACTCCACACGAGCAGGTCCAGCACCCTCAGGCTCCGCACCCCCAGTCTTAGCACCCCCAGGCACAGCACCCCCAGAATCAGCACCCCCAGGCTCAGCACCCCCAGACTCAGCACCCCCAGGCTCAGCACCCCCAGACTCAGCACCCCCAGGCTCAGCACACCTAGCAGCATCAGAGTCAACAGCTACCTCGACAGGCTCGAATGCGTCTACCTGGGACACACCTGAGGGTTCAGGACCCTGAAGGGGAAGGGGGTCTACCGGGGGAGGACCTGGCGCGAGGAAGAGCGGCGGCAGGGGGAGGGGGGCAGCGCGGTAGGGGAAGAGACGGTAGTAAGGAACCGACTCGTCAAACGTGACGTCATGAGAGGACAAAACACGGCGCGAGGTGGGGTGGTAAAACTGCCAACCAGGCGCCTCATGGGGGAAGCCAAGGAAGACGCAGGGAACAGCACGGGGGGACATCTTGTCCGCAGACAAGTCGCGGACAAAAGCCCGAGATCCCCAGACACGGAACGCAGACGCATCGCCAACCTTCCCCGTCCACCGCAGAGTAGTGGAGGTCTCCGGCAAGGAGACCCGGGGCTGAAGGTTGATCTGATGCGCCGCGTACTGAACCGCGAACGGCCACAGAAAATGGGGAGCAGCCGCATGGATCATGGACGTACGAGCGACGTCCATGACCATGCCAATGCGGCGCTCAGCAATCCCATTTTGTTGTGGAGAGGCCGGAAGCGTGAACGTCTGGCGGATGCCCTGTGCACGTCAGACAGCTCGCAGAAGGTCAGAGGAAAACTCTCCGCCTCTGTCAGAGTGCAGACGCAGAACAGGTAAGTCCGAGCCGAAACTCTCTCTGAGCTGGAGACGAGCTGCGCGGATCCAGTCGATCAACACCTCAGTGACCTCACCCTTGCTGCGCAAGGGGAAGACTGTGGTGTAACGCGAGTAGTTGTCAACTACCAGCAGGAAGTAACGCTCGTGACCCTGTCCACGGACGCGGGCGGGGCCCCACACATCCAGGTGAAGCGTCTGCAGCGGAGCCTCTGTCGGAGGAAACTCGGAGGAGTGAGGAGCGGCGCGCTGCCGCCCCTCGACGCAGGGAACGCAGGTAGGGGCAGGCTCCGGAGGAAGAGGAGGGAGGGACCGGGGGAGACCAGAGACAAGGACACGAGAGGCCATGCCTCGGAGACGAGGCAGGGAGGGGTGACCAAGGCGGTGGTGCCAGAGGAGAGTCTGGTGAGACAGGAGACGACACGAGCAGGGGGCAGACTTAGGACCAGACCTGGACGCTGCAACAAACACCTGACTCGACGCAGCTACCTGACCAGACTCAGCAACCGGAGGAGACTCAGTAGTCAGTGTGTACATGCTCGACCCCGGCTGACGGGTAAACGTGGCAAAGTGTCGGCCCGTCCGAGCACACGTACACTGGGTCACTCGCTGACTTGCAGGAGTGAACTGGTCAACCTTCCCATCCTGTAGGTCAGCACCACTGACCAAGTTCGTAGAGAACGAGGGGAGGTAAAGACCTTACAGGGTGCCAGAAGGGGCCGCCGGACACGGTAAGACAGTGGAGAAGTGGGCAAGGACAGGACCCCTAGAAGGGTCTGCCAGCGAGACTGCAACCGGCCGACTAAGCGGCGTGAGTGTGGTGCGGTCTCGAAAGAAGGAGCGGGAATCACCCGAGTCAAGGGTGAAAGTGTGCAAAGCCTGAGCCGAAGTGGTACCTGAGAGAGCAGACTCACCAGCACCTGGGGCAGCAGACTCACCAGTACCTGGAGCAGCAGACTCACCAGTACCTGGAGCAGCAGACTCACTAGCACCTAGAGCAGCAGCCTCACCAGCACCCAGAGCAGCAGCCTCAATGCCCGGGTCAGGCGGAACACACAGGTAACAGTCACCCGCATCACTAGCAGACACAACATACATGGCATCAAGAATAGCATCATAATCAAGATCAAAGATAGCAACCCCCGACTTAAGCAGCTCGACCCAGCGAGGGATCTCAGTGGCGTCAGGGAACTGGAGACGCCAGGCGTCCGTCAGGCGGCCGAAGCAGCGCTGGGTGGTGTGCGGGCCACCGCACGGCTCACCAGTGCGGTCGCCGGTACGCAGGACGTAGGCACAGGGACCAGCACCCCCACCCCGCTGACGCGCAGCGTACCACTCACGAAGCTGCTGGGGGGGCGGGGTCTCACGAGTGCGCTGCTGCTGCTAGCGCTGACCACCACCGAAGCCGCCCCGCTGCACAGAGCCACCCCGACCAGCTCCACTGCCGCTGCCGCCACCGCCGCCACCGCCGCCTCCTCCGCTCCCACCGCCACTGCCGCCGCCGCCTCTGCCTCCACCGCCGCCACCGAAGCCCCCACCCCCGCCACCACTCCCACCGCCACCCCCACCCCCTCCGCTGCCTCCACCGCCACCTCCACCGCCACCTCCACCGCCCCCGCCAGCTCCTCCAGTGCCCTTGCCCCCCTTGCCCTTGCCGTTGCGGCGTCTCCCGCTAGGGGCAGACGCATCGCCGACCGACTCGGTGCCAACGAGGTCGACAGCAGCAGCAGAGGCAACAGAGGGCAAAAGGGGGGAGGTGGAGCACCCCTCAAAGAAGGGGGCACGAGGGTCACCACGAGAGGCTCCTACAGCGACTATACTCTTCTCAGCTGCAAGGAGGCGCTCCTCGAGGAGGTCAACGGTGAGTGTGGTGGGGCAAACAGAGAGGAAGTGGTCCCTGACTGGGCGAAGGGAGTCAGGGAGCCGGGTGACTAGGTAGTAGAGGGTGATATACATGGGGGGGGGGGTTCTTGGCGCAGAACTCAGCAGGAAGCGCAGCGCGGTAGCGGGTGTCACTAGTGCGGACGTGCGTAATGAGGTCAGCGACTGTGGGAAAGGCGGCGAGGTCAGGGAACAGGTACGGCAGCATGAGGCGACTAAGGGCAGCAGTGGCAGGGGAAGAGTAGCGTGCAGCTACAGCGTCGTACAAGGTCTTAGCACTCTTGTACTGACTAAAGTGCACGCGCTCAGTGGACGGCATGTGACTACGCACAGCAAGACGGGCAGCAGCATCGCGTGTGGCCCACTGTGAGCGAACAGTACTGTCAGCATCGGCAGCAGGGGCAATAGAGGCGCCAGACGTGAGATCGAACAGTGAGAGACCATCTTTTCTATCGCACTACAGGAAAAGCTGCAGATCATCGACCCAGACCTCAAAGTTGACAGCCCGACCCTCAGCATCAAAGGTGAGCACATTGGGGGTAGCCATGACAGCAGCAGCAGCAGGCTAGCAGCAGCAGCAGCAGGCTAGCAGCAGCAGCAGCAGCAGGAGGGGCGCGTCTCGGCGGTGCGCTTAACAGGGGCGGGTGGGTAGAGGTCCGCAAGTGGTGGGGCAGGGCCGAGGTGCGCCGGCAGGAACAGGGCCGCGACAGGGCGGCAGAGGAGGGCTGCGCCTCGGCTGCAGGGTAGGGCTGGGACGGCGGCGGCGGCTGTGACGGCAGTGGCAGTGGCGGTTGTCTCAGCAGCAGCGGCGGCGGCTGTCACGGCAGCAGCACCGGCAGCAGGCGCGACGGCAGCTACTGCTGGGGCGGCGACGACGGGGCGGCAGGGCCGTGAAGAGCCGGGGAGGGGCCGCGAAGGGGCCGCGAAGAGCCGCGAAGGGGCCGCGGAGGGGCCGTGAAGGGGCCGCGAAGGGCCGCGAAGGGCCGCGGAGGGGCCGCGTAGGGCGGCGAAGGGGCCGAGAAGGGGCCGCGAGGGGCCGCGAGGGGCCGCGAGGGGCCGTGAAGGGCCGTGAAGGGGCCGCGAAGGGGCCGCGAAGGGCCGTGAGAGGGGCCGTGAAGGGGCCTTAAGGGGCGCGACGGGCCGCTAAGGGCAGGGGACGCGACGGGAGGGTAGGCGCACGGGGCGCGACTAGGGCAGGAGCGAAGCGCGCTCCGGGCAGGTAAGGAAAAAAAAAAATTGTAATAGTGGTGGGCCCTAGAAAACGTTCCCACTAGGGAACCTGCTCTATACCATGTGAGAATAACGAGGAATGAAATGACTAGGCAAAATGTGGGTACAAGTAGGAAACCTAGAAATGTTGTACCCTATAGTATCTACCCCACTACAGCCTAGATAGACCATAGCATGTAAGTTTGACAGTGAGGAGCGGCGCGCTGCTGCCCCTCGACACAGGGAAGGCAGGGAGGGGCAGGCGAGGGTGGGAGGGGAGGGAGAGACCTGGGAAGACCAGAGACCACGAGACGGGAGCGCATGCCACGGAGGCGTGCCACGGAGAGGTGACCAAAGTGGTGGTGCCAAAGAAGCGTCTGGTGCGACAGTGCGCGACACGAGCAGGGGGCCGCAAGCTGACCTGACGCAGACACAGACGCAGCTTCCTGAGGAGGCGCAGTAGTCAGTGATTACAAACTCGACCCAGGCCGACGGGTGAATGTGGTTAGGTGTCTGCCAGTCCGGGAGCACGTACAGATCGCCACACGCTGTCCTTCAGGGGTGAAGGTATCAACTTACTCATCCTGAAGGACGGCGTTGCTCACCAAGTTCGTAGAGTACGAGGGGAGGTGGAGACCTGACAATGAGCCAGACGGAACCCCCGGACACGGCAGAACAATGGAGGAACGTGCAAGGACTGGGCCCCCAGAGGGGTCAGCCAGAGAGACAGCAACAGGTGCTGAGAGCGGTGTGACTGTGGTACTGTCGCTAAAGAAACATCGTGCAGCATCTGAGTTAAGGGTGAAGGTGTGCAAGGCCGCAGCAGGCGCAGTACCAGAGAGAGCAGACTTACCAGTATTTGAGAGAGCAGACTCACTAGCACCTAGAGCAGCAGCCTCTATACCTGGGTCGGGCGGAAAACGCAGGTAACAGTCACCCTCAGCACGTCTCTGAGACGCCCAACGCTGAGCAAACCACTCACGAAGCTGCTGGGGTGTAAGGGTCTCACGCGGACGCCACTGCAGCTGCATCTGGCCACCGATAGAACCTCCCAACTGAGTAGCTGCACCGCGACTGCTACTACGACCACTACGCTGAGACGCCCAACGCTGAGCAAACCACTCACGAAGCTGCTGGGGTGTAAGGGTCTCACGCGGACGCCGCTGCAGCTGCATCTGGCCACCGCCAGAAACTCCCCATCGAACAGCTCCACAGCGACTGCTACGACGGCCGCCACCACTCTCACTGCTGCCGCCACCGTCGCCACCACTCCCAACGCTGCCATGAAGAGAAGTCATGCGACCAGCAGGGCAGCACGTAGGGAAGGAAGGGCGGCGAGGAGGCACTAGGGTAGGTCGGGGCGGTGCACGTTTAGGGAAGGGCGGGGCGCGACCAGAGTAGGGCTGCGCGCTGCTAGAGCAGGGCGGCGCGCGGCCAGAGTAGGGCTGAGCGTGGCCAGAGCAGGGTGGCGCGTGGCCATAGCAGGGCGACGCGCGGCCAGAGCAGGGCGGCGCACGACCAGAGCAGGGCGGCGTGCGGCTAGAGCAGGGCGGCGTGCGGCCAGAGCAGGGCGGCGCGCAGCCAATAGCAGGTAGTAGCTCCTAGGGCAGAAGCACCAAGGGTGTTTTTTTATTTTTTATTTAATATATTTATTTTGGGTTGCGAAGCAACCTATTCAATCGATTTGGCCAGTTTTTTTTTTTTTTTTTTTTTTTTACGTTTCCCCATTTTATTCATTTTAAATAAAATATGAAAATAAAAAATAAAAATAACTGGATGCATTAATTGCTAGTAATGTAACATGCAGGAGGTCTTGTCTAGTTGAATTATACTAACGTGGTGGTAGTGATTTTTTGGACAACTAGGTTGTTATGTGATTTACTTTGTTGTGCTTTACTAACATATAATATGCATATGAAAAAATGAATGTAATGATCGGTGAATGTAGATGAATAGAATGCTATTATATAAAATGCGTTATATTGTGTAATATATGATATGATAAATTATAAATGCATGCCTTAAGTTAGAGATGAATAATGATTATTTACTGACAATCCATGATGCATATATCTATTGATAAAGATGTGTGAAAGCTAACGATCATAAAACTATGCTACCGCATCCTCTGCCTAGCATGTCGAGGAGCTGATAGCATAATCTTTGAACAATCAGCAGCCACATGAAACAACACAATCTGTGAACTCCAAAAAAATGGTCAACTCTATCATCTTCAATTCAAGTAGGCTCCCGACAGGCGCGCCAATGAACCTTTGGGTAAAAATGATAGAGTCGATTCACCTTTTTAAAACCCACAGGCATGCATTGTTAATGAAATGATGGATCAATGAACACTCACACAAGCCAACACATTCACAACAACCAAACGCATGCACAGCAAAAAACCCAGCCGAAAATCTACGATAAGACATAAAAGATGCAAAACAAAATAAAGATGGCAATATGGGAAATCCTATAAGTGACAACTACAAATTGTCCAGATTGCACTCGTCTTCTTGATCAGCAAGACTCCTGAAAACGAAAACAAAGTAGATAAAGAGAAAAGGAGATCATAGAAAAGTGGTAAACATGAATAATCAGGACCAAGAGAGAGGGAACATGAGAGAGAGAGAGAACGAGAGAGAGAGAGAGAGAACGAGAGAATAAGAACGAGAAAACGAGAGAAAGAGAACGAGAGAGAGAGAACAAGAGAGAGAGAGCGAGAGAACAAGAACGAGAAAACAAGAGAGAAAGAGAACGAGAGAGAGAGAGAGAACAAGAGAGAGAACGAGAGAGAGAGAGAGAGAGAGAGAAAAAACGGGAGAGAGAGAACGAGAGAGAGCCTCTTATGGAGGTGTAGTTTGGCAGTTAGTATTCGGCTAGTAAGTTCTCAGCGTGTCTTGATCACAATCCTAGTATCTGAACCCTGCATGTTTGTAACCCTTCTATCTATCAATGCACGGACCATTAGAGAGAAAAAACGGGAGAGAGAGCACGAGAGAGAACGAACGAGAGAGAGAAAGAGAGAACGAGAGAGATAGAACGAGAGAGAGAACGAGAGAGAAAGAGAACGAGAGAGAGAGAGAGAGAGAACAAGAGAGAGAGAGAGAGAGAGAGAGAGAGAGAGAGAGAGAGAGAGAGAGAGAGAACGAGAGAACGAGAAAGAGAGAGAACGAGAGAGAAAGAGAACGAGAGAGAGAATGAGAGAGAGAACGAGAGAGAACGAGAAAGAACGAGAGAGTGAGAACGAGAAAGAACGAACGAGAAAACGAATTTGTAAGAATCAGCAGATACACACTTGAACATCAGTGAATAAAGTTGGAATCAAGTACATACGACTTACAAACCACATACTAATCTGCTGCTGCCTATAAAGAAAGGGTGAGGAAGAGCCGTAGAAAGTGGACGGGAGAAAACTATGAAAAAAAAAAAACGTTGGTTTAGATGAAACCAAAATTTGTAAACAGATTGCTAGTTTATTCACGAATGTTTTGTCATCAAACAGACTGAATAGGATGCTCATGCTCTGTTGGCAATACAGAGAAATGTCACAGCCCTTAATACGAATAAGGAAGAGTTAAAAAAGGGCAGAGAAATCTGGAAGGTCAGAGAGTGAGAGGAAGAGAGAGAGATAAACGGGTGAGGAAGGTGGACGGGCGAGGGAGAGACGGCCGAGTGAGAGAAATTAATAGTGGGGAGAGATGCACTAGGAAATAGATGAACGTAATCTGAAATCTACATAATAAACATAAAATGTAGGTGCAACTCTGTTGGAGCAATGAATAACGACCAAACACACGGTGTCGTAAGAGCGCGCGATAGGTAATGAAAAGAGAGGACGCATGCTTATGAACGACCTAAAGAATGCAATAACAATTTGAAGTCCTAGAACCTAAACGAAACGGTCTAACTCAGAAGTAAACGAGTGGTATACGACATTACGAAAATGTTAATATAGCCTAAAATAGTCTAACTTAGTTCTAGTTGAGAGCTTAAATGTATTCTCATCTTTTAGTGGTAGGTGGGAGCGTGAGTAGAGGGCGAGTCTCAGCTACCAGTAAAACGCCAGCACGACTTGCACCAGCAGAACGACATTAGCGAGAGGATAAAGAAGCAAAAATGAGGAAGAGAGACGGACAAGGGAGGGAGAATCGTGAGAGAGAGATATGCATAAATGATGGAGATAGAAGGAATGCGAATAAAAAACATGAAGGAACTAGAATAAGCAACAAAAACGAGGTAAACGAAACAGAAAAACAGAGTATGATAAAACAAAGAAGTAGTTACATCAACTTCTGGTCAACATTGGTATCTACATCTAGACAAAGAATCCACTCTCAACTAGAATGAGCTTAGGAATAGAGAGAATAAGCCTTACCTTATATGAGCTTTAGTGTGAGTGGTGTGAGTGGCGTGAGTGGCGTGAGGGACGGGAGGAGCTAAAGTAGTCTGAGTAGCTGGAAGAGAAACGGAGCAGAAAGACATTTGACGAAACCCTAGAAAAAGACGCTTTTCATTTTTATACGGACTGTTTAAACTTGACGCAGAAAACCAAAACAACGTGTCTAGCACAGTGCTGCCGAAGTCGCGGTTAATCGTGAAGGTCGTAAGTTCGGATCTCGATGTGCACAGAGCTTCGTTATAATCATTTTGTTGTTTTAGATTTTCACACTCATCTTAAAACCAAACAATCTGTACAGAACAAGAACCAACCAAACATAAAAATGGTCTTAACAATCAAAATCTATGGGTACATTCGTAGCCTGTGTCAGACATCAGGTCAGACCCGAAGTGGAGGCTCGGAAGACCCGAAGTGGCTCGTTTGTGAGGCAAATCCTAGTTCGGATGAGCCAAATTGGAGACTAAGGGCTTTTGACCTGAAGTCTGACACGGGCCACGAATGTACCCTATGCCCTAAACGACCACACCAATTTATTAATATAATCCTATGTTATATGTCATATAATCCTATATTATATGTCAAGTTTATCTATAAATAACAGTAATTCATCAAATATCAAAATCATGTTACGATATTATAACATCCTCATTATATGCCCGGTGTATCTAGAAATAACAATGTGATGTTGCTTCGCAACCCTAAGACGATTTCGTCGCCTCTTGTTTTTTGTTTTTTGTTTTTTGTTTTTTTTTAATTAATGAATTAATTTATTTATTTTAGGGTTTAGCAGGGCGCACAGGGCGCTGCAGAGGCGGCTCGGGCAGGGCAGGGCAGGGCGCCAGCGCGCGCAGGGCAGGGCGCTGGCGCGTTGGCAGGGCAGGGCGCTGGCGCGTTGGCAGGGCAGGGCGCTGGCGCGGGCAGCAGCGCGCACGGACAGGGCGGCGCTGGGCAGCGAGTGCAGGCCCGCGGCGGGCACAAAACGCAGGCAAGGCGGGCGCAAGGGGCGGGCCCGCGGCGGGCGTAGCGGACAGGTGCGGGAGGGGCGAACGGGCGGGCCCGTGACGGGCCGAACATGTAGGCGTGGCGGCGCGAAGGGAGGGCACGCGGCGGGCCTAACGGGCATGCGGTAGGGCGCGACGCGCAGGGCAGCAGGGCACTACGCGCGGGCTGCAGCAGAGCGCGACGCGCGGGGCAGCAGAGCGCGACGCGCGGGCTGCAGCAGGACGCGACACGTAGGGCAGCAGGGCACGGGGCAGGGCAGGGTGTGCGCGAGGCAGCGCGACGCGGGGCAGGGCAGGGCGTGCGCGATGCAGCGCGACGCGGGGCAGAGCAGGGCGTG
Organism: Closterium sp. Naga37s-1; assembly: GCA_947471745.1. Lineage (NCBI taxonomy): Eukaryota > Viridiplantae > Streptophyta > Zygnematophyceae > Desmidiales > Closteriaceae > Closterium > Closterium sp. Naga37s-1. The sequence continues at coordinate 2,464,974 of CANJKZ010000006.1, forward strand.
CGTGGTGCAGCGCGACGCGCAGCAGGGCAGGGCGTGCGTGGGGCAGCGCGACGCGGGGCAGGGCAGGGCGTGCGCGAGGCAGCGCGACGCGGGGTAGGGCAGGGCGTGCACGAGGCAGCGCGGCGCGGGGCAGGGCAGGGCGTGCGCGGGGCAGCGCGACGCAGGGCTGGGCGTACACGGGCTGTGTGACGCAAGGCAGGGCAGGGCAGGGCGCGCGCTGACGGCGCAGCGCAGGGCAGGGCGTGGGGTAACGCGGTAACCGCAGTCGGTCACTAAGTAATGGCGGGCCCGAAAAAAAAAAACGGTCCTAGGCTAGGACCTGCTCTGAAACCATGTCAGAAGAATGAACGAGGAATGAATGAACTAGCAGCAGGATGGGTACAAGTAGGAAACCCTAATTGGGTTGTACCCCATATGGGCTACCCCACTACAGCCTACACAATAAGCAGCATATAAGTTTGACAAATTCATGGTGTACATGTTTACTAACCAGGTTGTTTTATGGAGTCAACTATTGAAGCGATACTTCTACAATGTCACGCGAATAGTGACGAGACTATTCACGCTACTACCTCGAAGGGACACATGCTACAGTAACATCCAACGAGAATGATTTCTATACCTCTCCTTGCTATCACCTACCAAATCTGAGTTGGCAAATAGGCCACCCATTTTCGCTGCTTCGTGAGCAGCAATCACCTTTACTAAGGCTGTATTGGGGTTTTCGTCTTCGAGGAAAAATCGCCCTTCGGAGCTTGTGCAGAAGACTCTCATAATTTGTGTGGCAACAGAAAGCAGCCGTAGCAAAGATGCTACAGCCACTGCTGACACGCAGAAACAGCTAGGAAATTCATACAAGAAGGTTCAGGTTAGCCAAACATTTCAGAGTGTGTGATCTCTTTCTCTCTCTCTCTCTCTCTCTCTCTCTCTCTCTCTCTCTCTCTCTCTCTCTCTCTCTCTCTCTCTCTCTCTCTCTCTCTCTAATAGTCCGTATATTGATAGGTCAGAAAGGTACACACATGCCAGATTGCACAAACCAAAACTAGACGGGTCCATAGAGCAAAACCACTACGCCCTCTACAGCTCAAGGAGAGGCTCCACCACCGCAAAACAGTCCTCCAGGTGTAACTCCTGCCCTATTCCTCCTACGGGAGGGTTCTCTGCTGCAGCCGCCTCGCCTAACTTGATTAGGAGCCCCACTGATTGGGCCCTCTGAAGGGCCACCGACCACCTCTGCCTGAATTGGTGCAGAAACTTGGCGGCATAGTAAGATTTTGAGTCGGCGTTGAAGTGGCGCCGAGCCGCTGTGTCTGCCAGGAGCTTGAGGAAGACAGGTACCTCGGCGCATGGGCAGCCGTAGGTGTCTACTGCCAGTGGGAAGAAGCCAACCGTCTCCGGGCGGTTGGCGTAATGCTTGATTTTCTTATCGGCTTGTTCACGTGCCGCCCATCCCCTGCCCTTTTGTGCTTCCGGGTCCCTAGTGCTGATAGGGTCAGTGATGGTAACGTCGCAGATGTAAACCGCTCCACTGCTTCTATCGGTCATGGTGAAGTCGGCCGTTTGCTCCTCGATAGGGCAGTAGGCGGCCGACTCCCTGTGTACTATAAACCCCGCATCTTGCACCATGCTGACGCAGGCATCCCGCAGCTCGTTGTGCGTGTTCGTGCGGTGCTTGCCTGTGCCGCAGCGGAGCAGGTGGTTCGGGAGGCGGGGGTCAGTGATAGCCGTGTGGTCCGCGCAGTCGCAGTTCTTGGGAGTTGAAAACGGTAGGCCAAGTCGGAAGCGGACCGCGTTGGCGTCGCAGTTCTATCCGCCTTGCGGGAGCGGTGGGGATCGCGGTGAGCCAGTCGCCTGTGCCGTAGCCAGTCAGTGAAAACATTCGCTGCGTGTGACCTGCAAGCGGATTCGACTTCATGCGCCTCGTTGCCTGCACCTGCTTTGCGTATCTGCTCCCGTGGACCTTGAGTCCTAGCACGTGCCGAATGTCAGAATGCTCAAGCCGCTCCTTCTCTAGTATCTCCTGCGCATCTAGCGGCAGCGCCTCCTCGCACTCGGTCAGCCATGTGTGTAGCGGTGTGTTGTCGACCCGCGGCAGTAGCATATGGTTCCGTGCTAGAGTGAGAGCGTTATCCTCTTCCAGCGGTAGGCAGCTTAGATAGAGCGCCGCATGGGTAAAGCTGGCTGCGAAACCGTAAATCCCCTCAACTAGGGGGTCTGTGATGCCCAGTCCTCCTAACGATGGCGGCAGCGACGCCTGTTCCCAAACCCGCGATTGTTCAGTTCGACAAGTCGGAACTCTGATATCGCACGATGTGAGGAGCATTGCGAGCAGATCCCTGCCCCACTGGCTCCATCTATCATGGGGGAGGAGGTGGAGTGGTGTCGTCCTGGTGAGGTATGCAACTCGTCGCGAGATGCATCACGTGAGTAGCAGTGCTGCTACCTGGGGGTCTGCTCGCTCGAGCAGGGGTAGGGGTTTTGACATCTCGACGAGTTGTCCCCCTAGGAACTGAGCGGCACCGCTATCTGGCCCCACGAAACTACCCAGTAACCGCACGCCGTCCTTAGTGAACGGCACTCCTGGCGGAAGGCAGGCTGTGTCGATTGCGCTTGAGCTCCAGGCAGCACACTTTTGAGGGTTATGCTCGAGGCCCAGGTGCGCCAACTTAGCCGTGAAGTATGTGAATGCAGCTACAGTGCGGGCTGTGTCACCCAGGAAGGTGACATCGTCCGCATATGCCAAGCACAGCACGTCAGGGTGTGCCTCGGCTGTTTCGCGAAGTGCGGCGTGTATCCCTGCTGCAAACAGTAGCGGCCCAAGTGGGTCTCCTTGGCGCACGCCGCGTTCACTTGTTAGTGGTGCGCTGTTGAAATTGGAGTCCAGTAGCAGTTGCGACGGGTTACCGTATGTCAGTTTCACGAGCGGCAGTAGTGGCGAGAGGGTGGGTTAGTGTAACGCGTCGGCGATGGCGGCCCGCGAAATGCTGTTGAACGCGTATGAAATGTCGGCTTTGTCAGATTTATATGACATAGCTACTATAGGCTATAGTGGGGTAGCACATATGGGGTACAGTTTTCTAGGGTTTGCTTTTGTACCCAACTTTCCCTTAGTCAATTCATTCCTCGTTTCTTCTCATGGTATCAGAGCAGGTTCCCTAGTGGGAACGATTCCTAGGGCCCACCACCACGAAATTTTTTTTTCCTGCCCGGAGCGCGCTTCGCTCTGGCCTGAGTCGCGCCCTGTGTGCTCTCCCTACCGTCGCGCCCTCGCTAGGCCCCTCACGGCCCCGTCGCGTCGCCCTTAGCGGCCCTCTCACGGCTCGTCGCGCCGCCCCCTACGGCCCTTCGCGCCGCCCTTACGGCCCTTCGTGCCGCCCTTACGGCCCGTCGCGCCCGTCGCGCCGCCCTTACGGCCCCTCGTGCCGCCCCTTACGGCCCCTCGCGCGGCCCCTTACGCCCCTTACGGCCCCTCCCGCGGCCCCTCACGGCCCCCTACGGCTCGTCGCCGCCCTCCGCGGCCCCGCAACCTACCTGTGCGGCCCCGCCACCTACCTGTGCGGCCCCGCCACCTACCTACGGCCAGTGGCGTCAGCATCAGCAGCGGGGGCAGGAGAGGCAGTGGAGGGGGTGGGGGTGGCAGTGGGGGTGGTGGTGGGGGTGGAGGTGTCGGTGGCGGCGGTGGCGGCGGAGGCGGCGGCGGCGGTGGCGGTGGGAGCGGAGGTGGCGGCGGTGGAGGAGGCGGCGGCGGAGGAGGTGGAGCTGGTCGGGGTGGCGCTGCGCAGAGGGTCGGCTCCGGTGGTGGTCAGCGCCAGCAGCAGCAGCAGCAGCAGCGCACTCGTGACATCCCCCCCCCTCAGCAGCTCCGTGAGTGGTACGCTGCACGCCAGCGGGGTGGGGGTACTGGTCCGTGCACCTACGTCCTACGCACCGGCGACCGCGCGGGTGACCAGTGCGGGGGTGCGCACTCCACCCAGCGCTGCTTTGGCCGCCTGACGGATGCTTGGCGTCACCAGTTCCCTGAGGCCACTGAGATCCCCCGCTGGGGTGAGCTGTCTAGGGCGGGTGTCGCTGTCTTTGACCTTGACTTTGATGCTATTCTTGCTGCCATGTATACTGTGACTATTAGTGATGAGGGTGACTGTTACCGGTGTTTTCCGCCCGACCCGGGCATTGAGACTGCTGCTCTCGGTACTGGTGAGGCTGCTGCTCTAGGTGCTAGCGAGGCTGCTGCTCTAGGTGCGTCTGCTCCCTCAGGTGCTGGTGAGTCTGCTCTCTCAGGTTCTGCGTCGGCTTCGGCCTCCCACACCTTCACCCTTGACTCGGGGGCTTCTCGCTCCTTCTTTCGAGACCGCACCACACTCACGCCGCTTGGCCGGCCAGTTGCGGTCTCTCTGGCAGACCCCTCTGGGGGTCCTGTCCTTGCTCACTTCTCCACTGTCCTCCCGTGTCCGGCGGCCCCCTCTGGCACCCTGTCTGGTCTTTACCTCCCCTCGTTCTCTACGAACTTGGTGAGTGGTGCTGACCTACAGGATGCGGGGGTTCACCAGTTCACTCCTGCGAGTCAGCGGGTGACCCACTGCACGGACGCTCGGACTGGCCGACACCTGGCCACGTTTACCCGTCGGCCGGGGTCGAGCCTGTACACCCTGACCACTGCGTCTCCTCCAGTCACTGCGTCTGGTCAGGTAGCTGCGTCGGGTCAGGTGTTTGCTGCAGCGTCCAGGTCTGGTCCTGAGTCTGCCCCCTGTTCGTGTCGCCTCCTGTCTCACGAGACTCTCCTCTGGCACCACCGCCTTGGTCACCCCTCCCTACTTCGTCTCCGAGGCATGGCCTCCCGTGTCCTTGTCTCTGGTCTTCCCCGGTCCCTCCCTCCCCTTCCTCCGGGGCCTGGCCCTACCTGCGTCCCCTGTGTCGAGGGGCGGCAGCGGGCTGCCCCTCACTCCTCCCAGTTTCCTCCGACAGAGGCCCCGCTGCAGACGCTTCACATGGACGTGTGGGGCCCGGCCCGCGTCCGTGGACAGGGTCACGAGCGCTACTTCCTGCTGGTGGTTGACGACTACTCGCGTTACACCACAGTCTTCCCCTTGCGCAGCAAGGGTGATGTCACTGAGGTGTTGATCGACTGGATCCGCGCAGCTCGTCTCCAGCTCAGGCGGAGCTTCGGCTCGGACTTTCCTGTTCTGCGTCTGCACTCTGACAGAGGCGGAGAGTTCTCCTCTGGCCTTCTGCGAGCCTACTGTCGTGCACGAGGCATCCGCCAGACCTTCACGCTTCCGGACTCTCCACAGCAAAATGGGATTGCTGAGCGCCGCATTGGCATGGTCATGGACGTCGCCCGTACGTCCATGATGCATGTGGCTGCCCCCCATTTTCTGTGGCCGTTTGCGGTTCGGTACGCGGCGCATCAGATCAACCTTCAGCCCAGGGTCTCCATGCCGGAGACCTCCCCAGCCTTGCTGTGGACGGGGAAGGTTGGCGATGCGTCTGCGTTCCGTGTCTGGGGATCTCGGGCGTTTGTCCGCGACTTGTCTGCGGACAAGCTGTCCCCTCGTGCTGCTCCTTGCGTCTTCCTTGGCTTCCCCCCTGACGCGCCAGGGTGGCAGTTCTACCACCCCACCTCTCGCCGTGTTCTGTCCTCCCAGGACGTCACGTTTGACGAGTCGGTCCCCTACTACCGCCTCTTCCCCTACCGCACTCCGTCCCTCCCCCCGCCACCGCTCTTCCTTGTATCAGGTCCCCCCCCCGTAGACCCCCTCCCCCCTCAGGGTCCTGCCCCTTCAGGTGTGTCCCAGGTAGACGCAGTCGAGCCTGTCGAGGTTACTGGTGACTCTGGTGCTGCTGAGGGTGCTGACTCTGGGGGTGCTGAGCATGTGGGTGCTACGCCTGGGGGTGCTGAGCCTGAGGGTGCTACTACTGGGGGTCCTGAGCCTGGGGGTGCTGAGAGTGGGGGTGCTACTACTTGGGGTGCTGAGCCTGGGGGTGCTGAGCCTGGGGGTGCTACGCCTGGGGGTGCTGAGCCTGGGGGTGCCACGTCTGGAGGTGCTGAGCTTGGGGGTGCGGAGCCTGAGGGAGCTGGGCCTGCTCGTGTGGCGTCTGGCGGTGCTGAGCCTGGAGGTTCTCCGAGTGCTTCGTCTCGGCGGGAGCCACTCTCTCCACAGGAGCTGCGCGAGTGGTTTGCCCGGCGCTGGAGGCGTGCTGCTGGAGCTGGAGGTTCTTCGGCTGCTGAGGGTGCTGGTGTCGCGGGTCCCGGAGGTGCTCGTACTGGGAGTACTGGAGCTGCTGGGCCTGCGGGTACGACTGGAGCTGGAGCTGCTGAGGGTCTTGGCGCTGAGGCTACTGCTGTCGGTCCTGGAGGCGGTCCTACTGGGGGTGCTACTGGTGCTGCTGGAGGTACTGGAGCTGGAGGTGCTGCTGGCGCTGGTGCTGCCGCTGGGGGTACTGGTGCTGTCCCTGCTGAGTCTGGAGTCGCCGCGCGGCCTAGGCCGTACTTCGTTCCGCTCCTTCAGCAGGTTCTTGGTCTTCCGCCTTCTACTGGTCCTCCTCCTCCCTTAGAGTGTCCACAGCCTGTCCCGTCACAGTTACAGTTACAGCTGGCCTCCCCACTGCCCGCTCCTTCTCCCTACACTGGTCCTACTGGAGGTCTTGCTGAGCGTCGTGAGCTTGCGTCTCGCCCTGCGTCGCCTGTCCGTGCTGCTCGCACTAGTGGTCGTGGTTCGCGTCAGCGTCCTCCTCCTGTCCCTGGCACGCATCGGATGTCTCTGCGTCCGTCCACTGCTCCTCTGCGTGCCCCTTTGCCTGCTCCTCCTGAGTCCTCTCTTCCTGCTCTTCCTGACCCGGAGTCGGACTCTCTTCGTGCTGCCAGTCCTACTGTCACGCGTCTCCTTGCTACTGTTGTCACTGACCCTTCATTTGAGTCCACTGCTGCGTCTGCCCTAGTTACTGAGCTCGTCGACTTTGCTGCTCACTGTCGTCTAGACTACGCTGCTAGTCTTGTTGCTGAGTCTGAGTCTGTCTGTCCTCCGTCCGTCGGGGATGAGTGTGCCCTTGGCACGGACGTCCTTGAGGACAGGCAGGAGGAGTTCCAGTGTTTGGCTGCTGCTTCACCTCATCTCGTGTCCGTACTGCTTACCCCTGAGGGAGACCCGGATGCACTTGACATCCCGTCTCCGCGCTCTTACGCGGAGGCGATAGAGGGTCCCTACTCCTCTCAGTGGCTGGCAGCTATGGACGCAGAGATGGCTTCCTGGAAGTCCACAGGCACCTACGTTGACGAGGTTCCCCCGCCTGGGGCGAACATCGTCAGTGGCATGTGGATTTTCAGGGTGAAGCGGCCGCCGGGTTCTCCGCCTGTCTTCAAGGCGCGGTACGTGGCTCGTGGCTTCAGTCAGCGGCAGGGAGTTGACTACTTTCAGACCTTCTCTCCCACCCCGAAGATGACCACTCTTCGGGTACTGCTGCACATAGCTGCTCACCGCGACTACGAGCTGCACTCTCTTGACTTCAGCACTGCTTTCTTGCAGGGCAGCCTGCACGAGGAGATCTGGCTGCGTCGCCCACCTGGCTTCACTGGGTCTTTTCCTCCTGGCACCCAGTGGAGCCTCTGACGGCCAGTCTACGGTCTCGGCCAGGCACAGCGTGAGTGGCACGACACACTGAGGACTACACTTGCGGCTCTTGGGTTTGCTCCCTCTACTGCCGACCCGTCGCTGTTTCTGCGCACCGACACTTCTTTGCCGCCGTTCTACATCCTCGTGTACGTCGACGACTTGGTCTTCGCCACAGCTGACACTGCTGGACTCGCCCACGTGAAGTCCGAGCTGCAGAAGAGACACACGTGCACAGACCTGGGTGAACTGCGCAGCTACCTTGGCTTGCAGATCACCCGGGACAGAGCACGCCGCACCATTACCCTGACTCAGTCACACATGGTGCAGCAGGTCCTTCAGCGCTTCGGCTTCACGTACTCCTCGCCTCAGGCCACTCCTCTGCCTACTCGCCACTCACTCTCAGCTCTGCCTTCGGATGAGTCCGTAGAGTCGAGTGGCCCATACCCAGAGCTTGTTGGCTGCCTCATGTACCTGATGACCTGCACACGACCTGACCTTGCATACCCTCTTAGCATTCTTGCACGCTATGTTGCTCCTGGGAGATACAGACCGGAGCACATGGCTGCAGCGAAGAGGGTGTTGCGCTACTTGTGCAGTACGTCGGGCATGGGGCTTGTGCTTGGAGGGCAGAGTCCAGTGGTCCTCACTGGGCACGCAGACGCTTCTTGGGCTGACGACCAGGCTACGCAGCGGTCGTCACAGGGTTACACCTTCAGCCTTGGTTCCGGCTCTGTTTCGTGACGAGCTACCCGCTCGTCTTCTGTTCTCGGCTCCAGTTGTGAGGCTGAGATCTACGCCGGGGCCATGGCTGCACAGGAGCTTCGCTGGCTCACCTACCTGCTGACTGACCTCGGAGAGCCGCCTCGTTCTCCTCCAGTGCTGTACGTAGACAACAAGGCCATGCTGGCCTTGTGTCGAGAGCAGAGACTGGAGCACAGAACAAAGCACATTGCTCTCCGCTACTTCCTTGCTCGTGAGCTACAGCAGCGTGGTCAGCTGCGGCTTGCGTATGTGGCCTCTGAGGCCAACACTGCTGATATCTTCACCAAGGCACTTGCGCCTTGTGATCATCAGCGCTTCTGTACTCAGCTGGGTCTTGTGCCTACCTTGCCTCACTTGCTCACCCCTTGACCTTGTTTGTACTGTTGCATATATATATACACCTGCTCTTGCTTGTCTAGCCTTATATATATATGTAATCCTGCATGTGAACTGGCCGTGTGGCCTTGAACTTGTGCTCGGAATGTGTGGTGACTTTGTGATCCACCCTGAGCTTGCTTTGCTTTGCTTGACTGGTCTTGTGACCCCTTGTTCTCCCCCACTTTGCCTATGGGGGTGTGTCAGATTTATATGACATAGCTACTGTAGGCTATAGTGGGGTAGCACATATGGGGTATAGTTTTCTAAAGTTTGCTTTTGTACCCAACTTTCCCTTAGTCAATTCATTCCTCGTTTCTTCTCAGGCTTGCAGTACCAGGCTGTCCAGGCGGGCATCCGAAAAAGCCCTGGCTGCGTGGATTACTGCCTCTGCTCCACCTGGTACTGCCACCCCGTACTGTAGCGGTAGGAAAAATTCGCGGACCGGTTCTCCCATGATTAACAGGGCAGCCTTGGCTACCAGCCTCGTTAGGCATTCGCCAATTGCGATTGGCCTAGCCCCTCCCCCCAGCTTGGCGAGGGCTATGAGTCGCGACGCCGTCAGCAGGTTTGCAACCGAGCCTGGCAATTTTCCTCCCAGCATAGTGTTGACCAAGGCGTGCAGATGGGTGCTGACCATTCCGTTGGTGATCGCCGCGTCGCGCAGGTGCTCGAATGTCATCCCGGATGGTCTGGCTCCGACACCATTCTTGCATCTTCCCAACATTTTTGCGAAGTCAGGGTGGGGGATTGATAGTTTTGACCCTTGTGGCTCGGGCCACGTCACCGCCTCATCTGCGGCGGATGGGTGCTTTTGGCGCAGCTCCTCCAATATTTCCGGGCTGGGTGTGCAGACGTGCGTTGACTCGAGGGCCAGCACGGCTCGGCGCAGACTGCCACGTTTCGCTAGGCTCTCCGCACGGCTGATGACACCAGTCTCATCCGGCTTGTGTCGTGGCGGGGGCAGTGTGTTGACTGCGTTCAACGCGTCCTGGTACAACTGATCCCATGCGCCACGCTGGAAAGCTCGGAGCCGACCCTTGACACTTGGCCAGTTCGGGCGTTGTGGCGAGGTCTGGCGAAGTGTCAGGCGCGGGAGAAACAGCAGCAGGCGCCAACCCGTCTCCGAATTAGGGTTTCATGATAGGTGGTGTAGCGGTTGTCAGAAACAAGAAGTGATTGAACTAGGAACATTGGTGGTACAAGTAGGAAACCCTAGAGTATTGTACCCCCTAAAGGCTAACCCACTGTAGCCTACACAGCAATAACATATATAATGTTTGACACACCCCCATAGGCTAAGTGGGGGAGAGCAAGGGGTCACAAGACCAGTCAAGAAAGACAAAACAAGCTCAGGGTGGATCACAACGTCACCACACACTCTGAGCACAAGCAAGAGGCCACAAGGCCAGTTCACAGGCAGAGGCATATATGTAACACAAGCAGCACAGTGATCTATACCTAGCAAAGCAAGCATGCAGGTATATATATATAGATCACAGTACAGGCAAAGTCTACAACAAGTGAGGAAAAGTGGGCACAAGCCCTAGCAAAGTGCAGAAACGCTGATGATCACCAGAGTGAAGTGCCTAAGTGAATATATCAGCAGTGTTGGCCTGAGTGGCCACGTAACGCAGACGAAGCTGATCACGCTGTTGCAGCTCTCAAGCCAGGAAGTAACGTAGAGCGATGTGCTTCGTTCTGTGCTCCAGTCTGTGCTCCTCACACAAGGCAATGGCTGCCTTGTTGTCAACGTACAGCACTGGAGGAGAACGAGGCCGCTCTCCCAGGTCGGTCAGCAGGTAGGTGAGCCAGCGTAACTCCTGTGCAGCCATGGCTGTGGCGTAGATCTCAGCCTCACAACTGGAGCTGAAAACTGAAGACGAACGAGTAGAACGACACGAAACTGAGCCAGAGCCAAGGCTGAACGTGTAACCCTGTGACGACCGCTGCGTAGCCTGGTCGTCAACCCAAGAAGCGTCTGAGTGCCCACTGAGAACAACTGAGTCGCACGTGGCTTGGATGAGTTGCTCCATGGTTCTGTCTGTTCGTCAGTCTCGGGGTGGTACAAACTAAAGTGTGGTCGCGTGCCGAACTGCTGCCACAGGTTCCGCCAGAAGTTGCTAGTGAATTTCGTGTCGCGGTCGCTGATGATCGCTGCTGGTATCCCGTGCAGTCGAACAACGGTGGAGATGAAGAGGCGGGCTGTTTCTTCGGCGGTGATCGGTTTCTTGCAGGCTGCGAGATGTGCCATTTTCGTCAGCCGATCGACGACGACCAGGATCGCGCCGTTCCCACTTGCTCCAGCCGGTAACACCGTGACGAAGTCCATCGTCACCAGCTGCCAAGCACGCTCTGGGGGTGGTATCGGCTGCAACTGTCCCGCCGGCCGCTTCCATGATGACTTCATGAGCTGGCAAGTGGGACACGATGCCATGTGTCGCTGCACGTCGGCCAGCATTTCGGGCCAGTAATAATACCGCTGCAGCTGCCGCCATGTTTTTTCCACTCCGAAATGGCCTGAGGTAACTGCGTCGTGTGCCTCCTGTAGCAGTAATTCCCGTAGTAGCGTGTACCCCGGTACCCAGATGCGGTCGGTGCCCACTTTTACGTAATACACCCCCTTTGCTGTTGCGAGCTGCTGCGAATTTCCTCCTGTGAAGAATGGATCCGTTTGGTATCCGTGGGTAAATAGTCCCGTCAGTAGTGGGCTGGACTGGGCAAGTAGTATTGCGTGGATCAGGGCAATGGGGTGGGTCAGTGCGTCCGCGATGTTCGATGCCCCCTTTTTGTAGGTGAACGTGTAGTGGAAGTTTGACTCGAGAATCTGTCGTGGGTTGAGGTGGGGCTGTGCGCGAAGGTAGTGTAATGATTTATGATCTGCCCGTACTGTCACGTCTGCGCCGGTGAAGTAGCAGCGCCACAATTTGAACGCGTGCATGATGCAGTTTGCGGGACTCGTATGCGATGGGTTGTAACCCGTTGCCGAAATCCTGTAGCAGTACGGCTCCGACGGCGATGTCGCTTGCGTCTGTAACTACTTCGAATGGGCGGTGTGGGTCGTCGATGCGCAGTACGGGCGGTGAACAGAGAATATTTTTCAGGGCAGAGAAGGCAGCATGCTCTTTCCCCACCCACGTAAAAGCGACCCCCTTTCGTAGCAAGTCTGTCAGCGGGGCCGTCAGCCGTGCCATGTCGGGGACGAACCGACGCACGTAGTTGACGAACCCCAAAAAACTCTGCAGTTCCGTGATATTCGTCGGGGGGTGCCAGGCTTTTACCGTGTCCAACTTCTTTGGGTAAATTTCAACCCCAGCCTCCAAAATAACGTGCCCCAAAAACTCTAGCCTGTCCTAAAAAAACTCGCACTTGGAACCCTTGGTCAGTAGCCGGTGCTCGTCTAAAATTTTAAATACTGTTTCCAGATCTGCTAAGTGCTACTACTTATCGCGACTGTAGACGAGGACGTCGTCGAGGTAAACTATTACACGTTTATGTAAGAGTGGCCTAAACGCCTCGTTCATGGTCATCTGAAATGTCACCGGTGCGTTGGTCAGCCCGAATGGCATCACGGTGTACTCGAATGACCTGTACCTAGTCCTAAAAGCTGTCTTGGCGCAGTCTGATGGTTCTACTCGAAGCTGATGGTAACTTCCCCGTAAATCGATTTCCGAAAAGACCAGTGTTGTTCGCAGTTCATCTATCAGTTTGTCGGCGCGGGGGAATGAGTATCGCGACTTGACTGTTACCCTGTTCAGTGCTCTGTAATCGATGCACATGCGAAAACCTCCGTCTTTTTTCGGTGTGAACAGTATCGGTGCGGCGAACGGTGATGAGCTCGGTCGGATGAATTTCTTCTCTAACAGGTAATCTAACTGCTTCCTCAGTTCGTCAAGCACGGGTTGTGTCAGTCTGAACTGTCGTTGTAGAGTTGGCTGTGCCCCAGGTTCTAACTCTTTACGGTGGTCGTGTGCTCGCTGAGGTGGGAGTCCCTCCGGTAAGTCTCGGGAAAAATCCTTGGGTACCGTTTCAATATTTCCTGCAGTTCGGGCGGTACCACTGCCAGTAGTTTCTGAAAATCGCTCGGCAGCTCTGCTTCTTCTACTACTGCTATATCCACTGCGTACACGTCAGCTCCAGCGGCGACAGCCCGTTTCATCGTGATGACGTTGACGTGGACCGTTGAAGACTCAGGCAACTGCCAACGAGGTAGCGCAACCCAGTTACCGCTACTTCGCACCGTGCAGCTACCCGTCGTCCAACCAATTCGCTGGCATTTCCTGTGTAAATCCGAAGTTCCCCCCGCAGCGTACTTTTACTCTCTCCACCTTCTCCCGTATGGCCAGTGGTGTGCCGTCTACTAAGCGTGCATCTATCTCCGAAAAACACCGATTAAGTGTCAGCTGCAGTTTTCGTGCGGTCGCGGTATTAATTAAGCTGTGGCTTGCTCCTCCGTCGATAAAAATCTTCACTGCTGCTCCCTCTATTTTCCCGTGGATCAGTACTGGGCAATCCATCGCTGTACCCTCCTTATTCATCCGAGCCCGATCGATGGCATGAATCGGTACTGTGACTCGGTGAGGGTCGGTGAGGTTGGGCGAGTAGGCAGTCTCGTCCGTAGTTGGCCCAACTTCTACTGACTGCTGGCGTTTCCCTGCCTCCGAGACTCCCTCCCCTGATCTGCTCCGCGGCGCCTCAGCTCCTCTGGGCATTCGCTCTTGTGATGGCCCGACCTATTGCAAGCAAAACAGCGCCCCTTAAATGGCGCGGCAGCTGCATTCGCCGCAACGACGTGTACGGTGGCATGCTCGATCGGCCCCCGAGGGCGATGTCCGCAGTAGGACCCCGGTCTCGGACGGCGCAAAATGTGGATTTTCTCGGCGAGCGCGAGGATTTCGTTAAAGTTCGAGAGCCCGCATAGCATGATTTCGCGTGAGATGTCAGGCTTCAGCCCTCCGACGTAACGGTCCACCCGCTCCGCTTCGTGCATGTAGTCGACCTGCTCGCATAATGCAAGAAAACCGCTCGTATAGTCTTGAACCGACCCGAGCTGCCGCCAAGTACGCAGTCTCTGACGCACTGAAATAGAACCCGCAATCGGCTCGAAGCGCGCCCGAAGCCCTGCGCACCACGCGTCCCACGTGCTGTACTGGGCGGTTCCGCAAAAGGAACTCCAGGTGACGGCGGGGCCCGTGGGCTCTTCCTCTTGCGACGGTGGCTCGTAGGCGCGTGGCGACGTCACGGTGACTCGCCACTAGTCCATGGCGGGGCCTCTCAGCAGCGAAACAGCATAGCGAATCTTCGCTGCGTCCGACTCGGCGTAATTTGCGTCGAAGAAAACGTTCATCGTGAAGACCCACGATTGAACCGTCGGACCTCCACGTTGGCTCGGATCAAAACAGGGCGGGCGCTGCGGCTTGAGTGGCATTGGTGCCATGATGTCATGGCTGCCACTTGTTGCTGCAAATTCCATGTGCCGACGAGCTTCGCGAGGCTCACGCGGGCTTGGTGCGGCCCTGTTTCTCTCCGCGCCAGGCATCGATTGAGCGGCACCATAATTGGCTGCGCCTGAGCGCTGTCCCATGCTATCGTGTTGTGTCGGTATGCTTGATGAGATGCCGATCGGTTCTTCTGATTGCGCAGTTGCATTCGCAGGTGCAAGTGCTAAAGCATTCACAGTTGATTGCTGGCGAGCGGAGTCGCGTTCCGCCGTAAGTGCCGGAATTTCGAGCGTTGAATCCTCGAGTTGGCGCACGAGACGGTTGAGTTGCTCCTGCGTAAGTGTCGCGATGTTGTATTCAGCCATGGCGGGGGTGTCGGGCAAGCTCAGCAAGAGCCTCTGTCGTGGCCGTGCGTGCTTATGAGAGAGCACTTCGAGCGGCGGTGCTTGTTTCGCTGAGAGACGTCCCCCCCCCCCCCCCCCCCCCCCCCCAAAAAAAATTTGAGATAGTGGGGAAGCGAAGGTGTGGGTGCGGTCCGAGAAGAGATCGTAGGCTCTGAATACCAAGTGTTACGAGTACAATTCAGTGAGCGAGCGAGAATTGCACTATCGAAGCAAGAGTACAATGAGCGAAGGCATGAGCGAAGAATATATAGCGAAACTATAGTGGTAACGGTAATGTGTGAAAATGAGGTGCGTGACGGGCCTAGCGCCGAGGTTGGGAAATGTCAAGGCAGTAGGTCCGGAGCGCGGGTTACCAACCGCCGTGAGGTTGGGTCGCGTCGTGAACAGTGGCGGGAACAGTGTCGAGTCGAGTGTCGCAAGTGGTAACGGATTACTGTTGGGCGCTGTTGGCGGGAACAGTGGTGTACGCGCTGAGTAGGGACGCGAAGTAAGGAAACTGAATTTTCCTTACATCGGGCTTGACTGCTACGTGTACAACCCTGATTTTTGGAGTGTCACCTTCGGCTTTCCCGATCGCCAAACCTGCACCCAACCTCGTTTCCCGAGGTTCCCGCCTAGCTAGGGTAGTCACTATATTTGTGCGTGCCTTCATTGTATTGTCAGTTCATTGAGTCACAACCTCGTTATTCGTTATTCCGCGCACTCTCTTTTACAACTCATAACACCTGGTATCAGAGCTACTTTCCTAGTTCACCCCGCTTTTCGAGGGTAGTTTCGTGGCACGGGTGTGGCTAGTGTAGTGGACTACACGACGGTTGGCTGCAAGGTTCACGGTTGGGTAGTTTGTTAAGTCAGTCTTGCCCGACTCCGATAGTTCGTGTTTTTCACTTACCTGAAGGCCACGGGTACCCAATTGCCCACCAGCCGTAGTGCTAGACTCATGGATCAGGAAGCCGTTAACAAGTTGATGGCGCAAGTGGCAGAAGTGCAAGAAAGCATGAAGTCATTAATGGCGGAAAAGACAAAGCTACGTGGAGAAAAAGCCGAGCTACGCCAAGCGCGAGGTGAAGCTCGTCAGGAATCGCCCGATGAAGAAGGCGAGGGCAACATTCAAGCGGTGAGCAATCCGTTGGACGCGCTCACACGTGACTTTGAAGGAGAAGATAGGCAGCGAGCGGCACCGACACCAATTGCAGTAACGAAGATCAAGATTAAACCCGTCGACCTGCCCCCGTTCAAACCTACGAACAAGACTACTACAGTGACGGGGTGGCTTTTCGACATTGAAGTCTTCTTCACTGCTGCAGGTGTGAACGACGATGCCACGCGTATTAATTACGCGGTTTCGCTTCTTCGATACGCAGCGCTTGAGTGGTGGCGCCAAACCTTGGACAGGGACCCCGACAAGTGTGACACATGCGGCAAATGGGACTTCAACGTCGGTTTATCAAGTGGCGGCACCGATATTCGGCGAGACCAAGATACGCACATGGAAGAAGTGGGGCGAAGTCTTACGAGATCGCTTTAAGCACATATCCGACTCGCATGAAGCTGCGTACCTGGTCGCAGTTGGCATTTGTCCAAGACTACACAACGACGTTCATGGCCCTCGCCGACCAAGTGGATGACATGTCGGAAGCGGAGCGTTTTGGATAAGTACGTCTGCAGCCTTAAATACGAGATACAGTATGAGGTGTGCCGATGCCGCCCGACATCGTTTCTGGAAGCAGCACGGTTGGTAGAATCTACGGGCCCGCTGATGCAGTACGCGAGGTCGAGTTTCCGGGAGGGAAACCGTTTTCACGGCCAGACCCAACGAGCCACGATAAATGGAGTCCATGCACCAGACCGCCCCTACACTGGGTTGTGTTATAAGTGTGGGAAGCCGGGTCACAAATATGCAGACTGCCCCGAGAGAACGCCGACGAAGAAGAACGACAAGAAGGAGCCGGTGAATGGGAAGAGTCGGTAACAGGCGGGCCCATTACTGACTGTGCTGTGTCGCCCAAACACCATCATCCCCACGAGTCGTGGTTCCGATTCATGCAACCGATCGCACTCGGCCGAATAACGGGGATAACCATGTGGATCGCCCTATGCTGATCGCTAGCAGGGTGTTTGAAAATGTTCGCCGACGGAGGGGTCAGCCATAGCCTCTTCAACTTGGCGACAGCAAAAAAATGGAAGCTGCAACTTGTGGAGAGTCACTCTACAAGGTAGTGAGCTAGACTAGGGGGAGGGGGGGGTTGGCACGAACTACTAGGAGTGATCGTAGCTTTTCTTAGTTCCTTAGCGCTTGCACATTCACGAGAGAAATCGGCAAGAGTTTCACTAGGCAAAGATTGCATTCCATAATAACTGAACAAGCAATGACAACAATGACTACATCAGGCACCTAGCAACTATGCAGCTAGCCTGGTCGACCGCCAGCACAGCTTGGTCGACCGCCTGCCAGCGTTGCGTAGAGGAGTCGCAGTAGCACTGAAGAGGTAGAAGATGCAGTGCTGATCGCAGTCACCGAGCTCCCCTCATCGACTGCTGCTCTCATGTCAGGTCGACGGACTGCTCCGTCGACCTCCCCGGCGAACTGCTCCTCCTGGTCGACGGCCCACCCGTCGACCAGCCCAATCAACTGCAACCGTCGAGCACCCCTAGTCGACGGCAACACCATAGTGATCCGTGCGGCTCGACGAAGCCCGTCGAGCAGCTCCCTCACTGCGAACGGTTGGTTGCTTCTCGCGTACATCCGGCCAAGTCGTCGTCGTTGCCCAAGCGAGGGCGGGACCAACACTCCACTCCCGTTAACACTCCCCTGCCGCGCTCACGCTTGTGCCTCCAGCCCACACGGCAGTACTACGGAGAAAACTCGTCCTCAGCGTGCACCCCACACACAGCACGCCGTCACCGCACCAGCCATGCAGAAGGGCACGGCACCAACTGCTGCACATCATCGTCGCCGTCGCCGACGTCGGCCAGACAAACTTGGACAATGGCGACAGAGCACCGGTTGAAGGCCGGAAAATGCAGCGCCTTTGTCAGGAAGTCAACCGTCCCCTCGGTGGTCGGAATGTACTTCGTCACGAACTTCCTGCGCCTCACCATGTGCTACAGCCAGGCATAGCGTCGCTCCATGTGCTTGAGGTTGCCCGTCAGCCCCAAGCCCTCAGCGATCGTGATCGCCGACTTGTTGTCCACGCGAAGGGTGGTCAGCTTCCCAGCGGTGAGTAGCTTGAATTCTGCAAGAAGAAAGCGAAGTCGACGCCCCACTTTGCCGGCGTCCGTGGCCGCGACGTACTCTGACTCAGTCGAGGAGAGCGTCGCGCACTTGATGCGCTGGCTCGACCAGGAGACCGCGGCCCCTCTGAAGACGAAGATGTAGCCGCCCGTGCTCGTCCGGTTCTGCTTGTCGCCCGCGTCATCGGCGTCCACGTAGCCGATTAGCTCCAGCGACTCCGGTCCACCGCCGAACTCCAGGGCGGTGTCGCGGGTGTCAGCGAGGTAGGCGAGGCAGAGGTCGACCTCGCGCGAATGCTGGTCGCTCCTCACCGTGAGGCCGCTCACCAGCTTGCTCCTTGTTGATGAAGCGCCTACGCAGCTTGTCGGCGTAGTTCTGCTGGTGCAGCCACAGCTTCTTCGACGACCTGTCGCGCACGATCTCGAGCTCGAGGTACTTGACGACCGGCGAGATCTCAGGCAGCTCGAAGGCGGCCTCCAGCAGCTCCTTCAGCTCCTTCAGCATCGCGGTGCTGCTGCTGGCGGCGAGCAGGTCGTCGACGTAGACCAGCACCTATTAGGTCACTCCGTCATCGCCGGCCTTGAAGTAGAGCGCCGTCTCGACCTGGCTCTTCTTCCAGCCAGCGCCCAGCAGCACGCCGTCGAGAGACCAGTACCATAGCAGCGGCAACTGCTTCAGTCCGTAGAGGCTCTTCAGCAGCTTGCACACCCGGCCGGTCCCATCGTCGAAGTAGTCCGGCTCCAACATATAGAGCACGCAGTCGAGCTTATTCTGCAGGAAAGCGTTCTTCATGTCGAGCTGCATCATGTTGAGGTCGAGGACGGCGGCGATGCTGAGGAAGATCCTCGGCGTGATGTAGCTACTCATCGGCGAGTACGTCTCGTTGTAGTCGGCCCCGTACACCTGCGTAAAGCCCTTCACAACCAGCCTCGCTTTCTCGCGCTCGACGGTGTCGTCGATGCGGTACTTGGTTGTCAATACCCATCAGTTATTCATTATGTTCACCCCGCATGTCGTTCGACCGGCTCCCATGTGCCCATGCCGATAAGGCTGCGGATCTCCTCTTCCATGGCGGCCCTCACTGCCTCGCCCTTCCAGCTTGCTAGTGCCTCCTTCACCGTCATCGTTGCAATGTCCCAGCGGTGTTCGGGGTCAGCATGCACGTCGGGTCGAGCTCGGCAGGTCGACGTCATCGTCGGCGTCGTCGTACAGCAGGTTATCGTCGGCGTCGTCGTACACCGTGGTGAAGGCAGCTGGTGGTAGGCAGGCGTGGAAGACCAGCAGCTCCACGGCTTCCGAGTTCATCCTGTACGTCGCAGCTCAGGCTTCTCGATTGGAACTTCCCTGTCGGTGGACTCTTCTCCTGCCGACAGATCCTCTTCCTCGTCGACGTCCACGTCATCGACCAGTTGCTTCAACCCTTCGACCGGCTGCTCACCTCCTGCTGACTTCGACAGCTCCCCTGTCGATCGTCCCGGCTGCTGCTCCTTTGTCGATTGCCCCCCTGCTGCTGCCTCCTCTTCGACCGGCTCCCTGTCTGCTGCTCCCCTGTCATCAACGGCCTCCCGTCCTGGTTGACGAGATTGGCGCCTTGTCGGCTGTCGGCGATGCCACTGGCCGGCGCAACAGGCGACGCCTCAATGCTCCCCTCATCGCTGGTGGCTGACACAAGTGTCGACGCGGACTGATTTGCGACAGGGGTGGGAGAAGCAAGAACAGGCAGAGGAGGACGAGCTTCCACGACATCCTCATCAGCAGGCTCGTCGACCTCGGCGAGCAGCAGGACCGGCGCCGTCAAGTTGTCTGTTGGCGGGTGTGCCTGCGTCCGACCCGTCGCCGTCCCATACTTCGCCTTCCACACCTCCAGCGACAGTGTCTCGTGGAAGATCACCTCGACCATGCTCTCTGGCGACATGCCCAGGTGAAGCCCCCAGCGAGCCTTCGGCGCCATCTTCCCACCGCGCTGCTGCTCGGGAACCATGAGCTGCACCATTCAGCCCCACACCCACGCCAGCGTGAGGTCGGGCTTCTTCCCGGTCAGCAGCTGGTGCGGCGTCGTCCCTGGCGGCGCCATCGACCGCTCCAAGCAGTTACGCACCCAGACGGCCTGTCGTAGGGCGAGATGCCACCAGTGGTGTTGCACGCCCATGTGCAGCAGCATTGTCCACACGGACTCGACAACCATGCGCATCTCCCGAGTGTAGGGGCACGTCAGATCGTGGACGATGCCCTTCCCGTTGACGAAGTTGGTGAACTCCTTCCCGAGGAACTCCCCTCCTCGGTCTGAGCGGAGCATCAGCACCATCTTCTTTTGAAAAAATCAGGGGAGGTTTAGAGGCTAAGAAAAAGCCTTTAGAAATCATTCAGGTACCTGAGAAGTTGGGCAAAGTACTACGGAGCGTAGAAAAAGGTCGTGCGTTCCGTGGAGTTAATATTCTCTCCCCGCAGCACAGTGTTAAGGCTCCCCGTTGCCCACAGGTGAAGCCTACACAGCTGCCAAGGCTTAGAGGAGGCATCCAGGCTCAGAAGAAAATATACAAGCCTCGGAAAAATCCTCCCACCCGCAAGGTGAAGTTGGAAAGTGCTGAGTCGGGTATAGGAAAAAGGGAAGGTATTAAGTTTGATGTACCCTATGATCCTATTAATGAGACCCTCTTTGGCTACTCAGCGCAGCAGAAACCACTACTCCTCGAGGTGTTATGCAATGGACGACGCCTCCAGGCACTGGTGGACAGCGGTGCATCTCACTCGGTGTGTGACCGCGGAGCATTGGAGAAAATTGGAGAGAAGGCAGAGGAGACCCAGTTTTCAGCAACCATGGTGGACGGTACGAAACTTCCTATCCACGGCGAAGCATCACTGCAGCTGCATATAGGTGCGTTGAGGTGGAAGCCGAAGCTACCAGTCACCAACATCAAAGGGTTAGATTTTATCTTGGGGCGAGATTTTCTGAAGCGGTTCAACCCCGAGATCGATTGGATCAACAGCAAGGTGTGCATCTACAACAACGGGAAGCGGATAGCACTACGAAGCTGGACGGATACAGGGGACGTACCTGAGACGACACTGGCATGGTTCGAACAGACAGTGAACGAGAGTAACACGGGTTACCTAGCACTAGTCATGGCAGCAACAGAGGAGGAGAAGCCGAGTTCCGAGCTCCCTGCAGCAGTGAAGGAGGTCTTGGAGCAGTACAAAGATATAATGCCCGACGACCTACCTGCAGGCGTACCTCCAGCACGCACCCACGAGCATGAGATCGTGGAGGAACCAGGTGCGAAACCCGTCTCACGTGCACCATACCAACTGAGTCCGACCGAACTAACAGACATGAAGAAACAGACAGAGTATCTACTGGACAGACAACTTCCGCCCATCCACCTCTCCCTACGGTGCACCAGTTCTCTTCACTCCAAAACCAGACGGCAGCTTACGGATGTGCATCGACTACCGCGCACTGAACAAACAGACAGTTAAAAACAAATACCCCATACCGCGCATCGACGACTTACTGGACCAACTGCGTGGTGCAACAGTCTTCTCGAAGCTGGACCTACGGTCGGGTTACTGGCAGATCAAGATGGCGGACAACTCGATCCACAAGACGGCGTTCCGTACTCGATACGTCTCCTACGAATACTTGGTGATGCCGTTCGGACTCTGCAACGCACCAGCAACGTTCCAGGCGGAAATGAACCATATTCTACGGCCCCTGCTGGACGAGTGCGTAGTGGTGTACCTGGACGATATCCTCATCTACTCCAAGAACATGAAGGAGCACGTGGAGCATCTGCGGAAGGTGTTCGAGATCCTGCGGAAAAACAAGTTCTACGTGAAGCTGTCAAAGAGCGACTTCGCCCTGAAGAAGGTGCAGTTTCTCGGGCACATGGTGAGTGCCGAGGGCGTACACGTGGACCCGCGGAAGATCGAAGCCGTCAAAAAGTGGAAAGTTCCGGAGAACGTGAAGGAGTTGCAGCAGTTCCTAGGATTCGCCAACTACTACAGCAGGTTCGTGCCACAGTACGCTAAGATTGCAGCGCCACTGACCGACCTACTGAAAAAGGATACGCCCTTCAAATGGGATACTCCGCATCAGCAAGCCATGGAACAGCTACAAACAGCACTGACCACAGCCCCAGTACTCATCCTACCAGACCCCGAGAAGGACTACGTAGTTGAAGCAGACGCTAGTGACCAGGCAGTCGGAGCAGTACTGATGCAGGATCACGGGAACGGTTTACAGCCTATCGCTGAGAAACTTAGAACGAGAATGAATGACTAAGGAATGAAAGTGATACAAATGTGAAACCCTAGAATTGTGTACCCCTTAGTATCTAACCCGCTACAGCCTACACAGGCTAGATCATATAAGTTTGACACACCCCCATAGGCAAAGTGGGGGAGAACAAGGGGTCACAAGACCAGTCAAGCAAAGCAAGGCAAAGCAAGCTCAGGGTGGATCACAACGTCACCACACATTCTGAGCACAAGTTCAAGGCCACAAGGCCAGTTCACATGCATGAGTACACACATATATATAACGCTAAACAAGCAAGAGCAGGTATATATATATGTAACAGTACAAGCAAGGTCAGGAAGTGAGCAAGTGAGGCAAGGTAGGTACAAGACCTAACAGAGTACAGAGGCGCTGATGGTCACAAGGCGCAAGTGCCTTGGTGAAGATATCAGCAGTGTTGGCCTCAGAGGCCACGTAAGCAAGGCGCAGCTGACCACGCTGCTGAATCTCACGAGCAAGGAAGTAGCGAAGAGCGATGTGCTTCGTTCTGTGCTCCAGTCTGTGCTCCCGACACAAGGCCAGCATAGCCTTGTTGTCTACGTACAGAACTGGAGGAGAACGAGGCTGCTCTCCTAGGTCAGTCAGCAGGTAGGTGAGCCACTGTAGCTCCTGTAAAGCCATGGCCCCTGCGTAGATCTCAGCCTCACAACTGGAGCCGAGAACAGAAGACGAGCGGGTAGACCGCCACGAAACAGAGCCAGAACCAAGGCTGAAGGTGTAACCCTGTGACGACCGCTGCGTAGCCTGGTCGTCAGCCCAAGAAGCGTCTGCGTGACCAGTGAGGACCACTGGACTCCACCCTCCAAGCACAAGCCCCATGCCCGACGTACTGCACAAGTAGCGCAACACTCTCTTCGCTGCAGCCATGTGCTCTGGTCTGTGTCTCCCAGGAGCAACATAGCGTGCCAGAATGCTAAGAGGGTATGCAAGGTCAGGTCGAGTGCAGGTCATCAGGTACATGAGGCAGCAAACAAGCTCTGGGTACGGGCCACTCGACTCTACGGACTCATCCGAAGGCAGAGCTGAGGGCGAGTGGCGAGTAGACAGAGGAGTGGCCTGAGGCGAGGAGTACGTGAAGCCGAAGCGCTGAAGGACCTGCTGCACCATGTGTGACTGAGTCAGGGTAATGGTGCACTGTGCTCTGTCCCGGGTGATCTGCAAGCCAAGGTAGCTGCGCAGTTCACCCAGGTCTGTGCACGTGTGTCTCTTCTGCAGCTCGGACTTCACGTGGGCGAGTCCAGCAGTGTCAGCTGTGGCAAAGACCAAGTCGTCGACGTACACGGGGATGTAGAACGGCGGCAAAGAGGTGTCGGTGCGCAGAAACAGCGACGGGTCGGCAGTAGAAGGAGCAAACCCAAGAGACGCAAGTGTAGTCCTCAGTGTGTCGTGCCACTCACGAGGTGCCTGGCGGAGACCGTAGACTGGCCGCCGGAGGCTCCACTAGGTACCAGGAGGAAAAGACCCAGTGAAGCCAGGTGGACGGCGCAGCCAGATCTCCTCGTGTAGGCTGCCCTGCAAGAAAGCAGTGCTCAAGTCAAGAGAGTGAAGCTCGTAGTCACGGTGAGCGGCTATGTGCAGCAGTACCCGAAGAGTGGTCATCTTCGGGGTGGGAGAGAAGGTCTGAAAGTAGTCAACTCCCTGCCGCTGACTGAAGCCACGAGCCACGTAGCGCGCCTTGAAGACAGGCGGAGAACCCGGCGGCCGCTTCACCCTGAAAATCCACATGCCACTGACGATGTTCGCCCCAGGAGGGGGAACCTCGTCGACGTAGGTGCCTGTGGACTTCCAGGAAGCCATCTCTGCATCCATGGCTGCCTGCCACTGAGAGGAGTAGGGACCCTCTATCGCCTCCGCGTAAGAGCGCGGAGTCGGGATGTCTAGTGCATCCGGGTCTCCCTCAGGGGCAAGCAGCATGGACACAAGATGAGGTGAAGCAGCAGCAAAGCACTGGAACTCCTCCTGCCTGTCCTCAAGGACGTCCGTGCCAAGGGCACACTCACCCCCGACGGACGGAGGACAGACAGACTCAGACTCAGCGAGAAGACTAGCAGCGTAGTCTAGGCGACAGCGAGCAGCGAAGTCGACAAGCTCATAAACTAAGGCAGACGCAGCAGCGGACTCAAAGGAAGGGTCAGTGACGACAGTAGCAAGGAGACGCGTGACAGTAGGACTGGCAGCACGAAGGGAGTCCGACTCCGGGTCAGCAAGAACAGGAAGAGAGGACTCAGGAGGAGAAGGCAAAGGGGCACGCAGTGGAGCAGTGGAGGGACGCAGAGACATCCGGTGCGTGCCGGGGACAGGGGGAGGACGCTGACGCGAACCACGACTACTAGTGCGCGCAGCACGGACAGGCGACGCAGGACGAGACGCAGGCTCACGACGCTCAGCAAGACCTCCAGTAGGACCAGTGTAGGGAGAAGGAGCAGGCAGAGGAGAGGTAGGGTGTAACTGTGACTCGGACTGGACAGGCGGTGGACACTCTAAGGGAGGAGCCGGACTAGCAGAGGGCGGAAGACCAAGAACCTGCTCAAGGAGCGGATCGAAGTACGGCCGCGGCCGCTCAGCACCACTAGCACCAGAAGGGACAGCACCAGCACCCCGAACGACAGCACCAGCGCCAGCAGCACCCCCAGCTCCAGCAGTGCCAACTCCAGTACCCGCAGAGGCACCAACACCAGAGGCACCCTCAGTGCCAACACCCCCAGCAGCTCCAGCTCCAGCCGGACCACCAGAAGACGTAGCGGGTCTAGCTCCAGCACCCTCAGTAGCACCGACGCCCGCAGCACTACCAGCTCCAGTACGAGAAGCACCCGCAGGCCCAGCAGCTCCAGTACTCCCAGGACGAGCACCTCCGGGACCCGCGGCACCAGTACCCTCAGCAGCAGCAGAACCTCCAGCACCCGCAGCACCTCCAGCTCCAGCAGCTCGCCTCCAGCGCCGGGCAAACCACTCACGCAGCTCCTGTGGAGAGAGTAGCTCCCGCCGGGACGAAGTACCCGAAGAACCCCCAGGCCCAGCACCGCCAGACGCCACACGGGCAGGTCCAGTACCCTCAGACTCCGCACCCCCAGACGCAGCACCCCCAGGCTCAGCACCCCCAGGCGTAGCACCCCCAGGCTCAGCACCCCCAGGCGCAGCACCCCCAGAGTCAGCACCCCCAGACTCAGCACCCCCAGGCTCAGCACCCCCAGAGTCAGCACCCCCAGACCCAGCACCCGCAGGCTCAGCACCCCTAGTAGCACCAGAGTCAACAGCTACCTCGACAGGGTCGACTGCGTCTACCTCAGACACACCTGAGGGGGCAGGACCCTGAGGGGGGAGGGGGTCTACCGGAGGGGGACCTGGCGTAAGGAAGAGCGGCGGGGAGGGACGCAGTGCGGTAGGGGAAGAGACGGTAGTAGGGAACCGACTCGTCAAACGTGACGTCCTGGGAGGACAGAACACGGCGCGAGGTGGGGTGGTAGAACTGCCAGCCCGGCGCGTCAGGGGGGAAGCCAAGGAAGACGCAGGGAACAGCACGAGGGGACAGCTTGTCCGCAGACAAGTCGCGGACAAACGCCCGAGATCCCCAGACACGGAACGCAGACGCATCGCCAACCTTCCCCGTCCACAGCAAAGCAGGGGAGGTCTCCGGCATGGAGACCCGGGGCTGAAGGTTGATCTGATGCGCCGCGTACCGAACCGCAAACGGCCACAGAAAATGGGGGGCAGCCGCATGGACCATGGACGTACGAGCGACGTCCATGACCATGCCAATGCGGCGCTCAGCAATCCCATTTTGCTGCGGAGAGTCCGGAAGCGTGAAGGTCTGGCGGATGCCTCGTGCACGACAGAAGGCTCGCAGAAGGTCAGAGGAGAACTCTCCGCCTCTGTCAGAGTGCAGACGCAGAACAGGAAAGTCCGAGCCGAAACTCTCTCTGAGCTGGAGACGAGCTGCGCGGATCCAGGCGATCAACACCTCAGTGACCTCACCCTTGCTGCGCAAGGGGAAGACTGCGGTGTAACGCGAGTAGTCGTCAACCACCAGCAGGAAGTAATGCTCGTGACCCTGTCCACGGACGCGGGCTGGGCCCCACACGTCCTTGTGAAGCGTCTGCAGCGGAGCCTCTATCGGAGGAAACTCGGAGGAGTGAGGATCAGCGCGCTGCCGCCCCTCGACGCAGGGAACGCAGGTGGGGGCAGGCCCCGGAGGAAGGGGAGGGAGGGACCGGGGGAGACCAGAGACAAGGACACGGGAGGCCATGCCTCGAAGACGAGGCAGGGAGGGGTCACCAAGGCGGTGGTGCCAGAGAAGAGTCTGGTGAGACAGGAGACGACACGAGCAGGGGGCAGACTCAGGACCAGACCTGGACGCCGCAGCAAACACCTGACCCGACGCGGCTACCTGAGCAGACTCAGCGACCGGAGGAGACTCAGTAGTGAGTGTGTACAGGCTCGACCCCGGCTGACGGGTAAACGTGGCCAAGTGACGGCCCGTCCGAGCACAGGTACAGTGGGTCACTCGCTGACTCGCAGGAGTGAACTGGTGAACCCCTCCATCCTGAAGGTCAGCACCACTCACCAAGTTCGTAGAGAACGAGGGGAGGTAAAGACCCGACAGGGTGCCAGAAGGGGCCGCCGGACACGGTAGAACAGTGGAGAAGTGGGCAAGGACAGGACCCCCAGAGGGGTCTGCCAGGGAGACTGCCACTGGCCGACTAAGCGGCGTAAGCGTGGTGCGGTCTCGAAAGAAGGAGCGGGAAGCACCCGAATCAAGGGTGAAGGTGTGGGTGGCCGAAGCCGACGCGGTACCTGAGAGCGCAGACTCACCAGCACCTGGGGCAGCAGACTCACCAGCACCTGGAGCAGCAGGCTTACTGGCACCTAGAGCAGCAGCCTCACCAGCACCTAGAGCAGTAGCCTCAATGCCCGGGTCAGGCGGAAAACACCGGTAACAATCACCCTCATCACTAATAGTCACAGCATACATTGCAGCAAGAATAGCATCATAATCAAGGTCAAAGATCGCAACACCCGCCCTAAACAGCTCGCCCCAGCGAGGGATCTCAGTAGCGTCGGGGAACTGATGACGCCAAGCGTCCGTCAGGCGGCCGAAGCAGCGCTGGGTGGAGTGCGGACCCCCACACTGCTCACCCGTGCGGTCGCCTGTACGTAGAACGTAGGTACAGGGGCCAGTACCCCCACCCCGCTGACGAGCAGTGTACCACTCACGAAGCTGCTGGGGGGAAGGAGTCTCACGAGTGCGCTGCTGCTGCTGCTGCTGGCGCTGACCACCACCGGAGCCGACCCTCTGCGAAGAGCCGCCCCGACCAGCTCCACCTCCGCCGCCGCTACCTCCACCACCGCCACCACCTCCACCACCTCCGCTCGCACCGCCACCACCGCCGCCTCCTCCGCCCCCACTGCCGCCACTAGTGCCCCCACTCCCGCCACCACTCCCACCGCCACCCCCAACCCCTCCGCCGCCTCCACCGCCGCCTCCACCGCCCCCGCCAGCTCCTCCAGCGCCCTTGCCCCCCTTGCCCTTGCCTGAGCGGCGTCTCCCGCTAGGGGCAGACGCCGCGCCGACCGACTCAAGACCAACGAGGTCGGCCGCAGCAGCAGAGGCAACAGAGGGCAAGAGGGGGGAGGGGGAGCACCCCTCAAAGACAGGGGTACGAGGGTCACCACGAGAGGCTCCTACAGCGACTATACTCTTTTCTGCTGCTAGGAGGTGCTCCTCGAGGAGGTCAACGGTGAGGGTGGTGGGGCAAACAGAGAGGAAGTGGTCCCTGACCGAGCGAAGGGTGTCAGGGAGCCGGGTGACTATGTAGTAGAGGGTGATGTACATAGGGGGGGGGTTCTTGGCGCAGAACTCAGCAGGAAGTGCAGCGCGGTAGCGAATGTCACTAGTGCGAAGGTGCGTAATGAGGTCAGCGACTGTGGAAAAAGCGGCGAGGTCAGGGAAGAGGTACGGCAGTATGAGGCGGCTAAGGGCAGCAGTGGCAGGGGAAGAGTAGCGTGCAACGACAGCGTCGTACAAGGTCTTAGCGCTCTTGTACTGACTAAAATGCGCGCGCTCAGCGATCGGTAAGTGGCGGCGCACAGCAAGGCGAGCAGCAGCATCGCGCGTGGCCCACTGTGAGCGAACAGTGGCGTCAGCATCAGCAGCAGGGGCAGGAGAGGCACCAGAGGTGAGGTCAAACAGGGAGAGACCGTCTGCCCTATCGCACTGTAGGAAAAGCTGCAGATCATCTACCCAGACCTCAAAGTCAACAGCCCGACCCTCAGCGTCAATGGTGAGAACACTGGGGGTGGCCATGACAGCAGCAGACTGGCAGAGATAGCAGCGGGGTAGGGCAGTGCAGTGGCAGAGGCGTTGCGCTTACCAGGCAAGTGAGGCGGTCTGGGGCAGGCCGGCAGGGACAGGGCCGCTACTGTAGTGACGGCGGCGTCTCGGCTGCGGCGGCCCGGCGGCTCGGCAGCTCAGCGGCTCGGTGGCTCGGCGGCTCGGCGGCTCGGCGGCTCGGCGGCAAAGGCGGCTCGGCGGCAGAGGCGGCTCGGCGGCTCAGCGGCTCGGCAGCGAAGGCGGCTCGGCGGGGCCGTGAAGGGCGGCGTCGCTGCCGCGAAGGAGTGGCGACGGGGCCGCTGAAGGGCGGCGACGAGGCCGCGGAAAGGGGCGGCGACGAGGCCAAGTAGGGCGGCGACGGGGTCGCGGAAAGGGACGGCGACAGGGCCACGGAAAGGGGCGGCGACGGGGCCGCTGAAGGGCGGCGACGGGGCCGCTGAAGGGCGGCGACGGGGCCGCTGAAGGGGCGGCGACGGGGCCGCTAAGGCCGGCGACGGGGCCGCTGAAAGGGCGGCGACGGAGCCGCTGAAAGGGCGGCGACGGGGCCGCTGAAAGGGCGGCGACGGAGCCGCTGAAAGGGGGAGGCGGCGACGGGGCCGTCAAGGGCGGCAACGAGGCCGGTAGGGGCGGCTACGGGGCCGCCAAGGGCGGCGCGACGGGCCGCTAAGGAGGGCGCGACGGGGCCGCTAAGGAGGGCGCGACGGGGCCGCTAAGGAGGGCGCGACGGGGCCGCTAAGGAGGGCGCGACGGGCCGCGAAGGGCAGAACACTAGGCGCGTCTCGGGCAGGGGACAACGCGCGCCCCGGGCAGGAAAAAAAAAATCGATCTTGGTGGGCCCTAGGACAGTTCCCACTAGGGAACCTGCTCGATACCATGAGAAACTTAGAACGAGAATGAATGACTAAGGAATGAAAGTGATACAAATGTGAAACCCTAGAATTGTGTACCCCTTAGTATCTAACCCGCTACAGCCTACACAGGCTAGATCATATAAGTTTGACAATCGCCTACCTCAGTAAAAAACTGCACGGAGTAGAACTAAACTACCCCATCCACGACAAGGAAGCCCTAGCTATAGTCGTAGCCTTCAAGGCGTGGAGGTGTTACCTCGAGGGAGCCAAGACCACAGTCTATACTGACCACTGCAGCCTCAAATACCTGAAGTCGCAGCCTACGCTCTCACGACGACAGGTACGGTGGGTGGATTTCTTGGAGACCCACTTCCACTACGACATCATCTACAAGCCCGGGCTACACAACAAAGCAGACGCGTTGAGCCGCCCCACAAGCCCGGGCTACACAACAAAGCAGACGCGTTGAGCCGCCCAGGTCATGTAGCAGGCATCCAACTCGACGGGATGAACCCTCTGCTCAAAGGTCTATTCCAACATGGGTACTCCGTGGACGGCGAGATAACAACGGCAGAGAAACAGAAACTGTTACAATGGGAGAAAGACCTAGCGGTAAGGAAGGGTTCAGGAAAGATTTGGGTACCGAATTACGCCCCGCTACGGCAGATCCTATTGGAGGAGTTCCACGACGTACCATACACAGGACATTTCGGGAGCAACAAGACGTTAGCGGGAATAGCGAAGTATTACTACTGGCCCCGGATGGCAGCAGATGTGCAGCAGTTCGTCACCTCCTGCGACACGTGCCAGCGGATGAAGAGCAGCAAGCAGAAGAAAGCAGGGTTACTTCAGCCTCTACCCGTACCGGAGCAGCCATGGCAGGTCGTTAGTCTCGACTTCATCACAGGACTTCCCTCGACCTCACGGGGACATGATTCCATCCTCGTAGTCATCGATAAGTTCTCCAAAATGGGGCACTTCCTACCGACCAACGCCACCGCCACAGCAGAAGCAACTGCTCGCCTCTTCTTCGACCGCATCATCACCATCCACGGCATCCCCGCTACACTCATCTCAGACAGAGACCCAAAATTCACCAGTAAGTTTTGGAAGGAGCTCATGGGATTATTGGGGACTAAACTTGCGATGTCCTCAGCATACCACCCACAGACTGACGGACACACAGAGCGACTCAATTAAGTGGTTGAACAGTTACTGCGCACAGCTTGCAAGGACGACGTCAGCCACTGGGACACACAGTTACCGACCCTAGAGTTCGCTTACAACAACGCGTCACATGCGGCCACAGGGAAAACTCCTTTCTTTCTGTGTTACGGACGGGAACCACTCACACCACAGCAGCCTACCACACCGGCACACGTCCAAGCCGCACATGACTTCGTCACCACCATGCAGCAGCTATGGGAGAAGACTCAGCGACGACTCACCACGATGCAAACCTCCCAGAAGCAGTATGCCGATCGTCAGCGACGTGATCACTCAGTAGCAGTCGGAGATCAGGTGCTTCTTGACACGCGCAACTTGAACCTGTCTCACCTCCCATCCAAACTCCGGCCTCGCTTCTGTGGTCCTTTTCTCGTTGAGGCACAGGTGACACCAGTTACATTCCGCTTGCGCTTACCAGATACGTGGAAGCTTCACAATGCTTTCCATGTGCAGCTACTGAAACCCTACAAGGACCCCAACCAGCAGTTCCAGGGACGGCAGCTACCGCCACCTCCACCTGTTCTTGTGCAGGACGAAACCGAGTACGAGATTGAGCGCGTCCTCTCTCATCGGCGCCACGGCGGCAGGACCCTCGAGTTCCTGATACGCTGGAAGGGATACGACCCCACTGAGGACAGTTGGGTTGCAGAAGCTGATATGGGCAACGCACGCCGTGCTCTTAAGGACTATCTTGTCAAGCAGGGTGTATCTCACGCCACCCAGCTTTGAGGGGGGGACGTGTGAGAGTACGACGGCTTATGCCAGCTATGCTTGCTTGCCTTTACTTTATCATGCTATTTCTAGCATAGGAAAATTATATGCATGCATGAATTGCTTGATTTCCTAGGCTAGGTGCTTTCCTATATTTTATTATAGTTATAGCACCGAGCTAGGTTGCGTGCACCGAATTCTGGCTCTTCGGTTGCCACCGAATTGCCTTCTACCGAATTCGGGAAGGATCTGTTCGGGACGCTTCGCGACCCGCGGAACCTTCGCGTAACACCTGGTTACGCGGTCTTGTGTCGAGCATATATATAGCCTCGTGTTGTACCCACGTGATCATAAAATTCACATTCTCTTTTCTGAGCTCGATCCTAGATCCTCACATGCGCGGTCCGAAAAGGAAAGTGGCTCCGATGCCAAGTGTTACGGGTGCAATGAATTGAGGTAGCGAGGATTGCAATAGAGTGGTCAAAGAGTACAAGGTATGAGCGAAGGCATGAGCGAATACTTATACGCGAAAACATGCAAACGGTAACGCGGTGCATGCGAGCTAGCTAGTGCTATGCTGGCGCGTGGTTCGGGCTAGTCCCGAAGCGTAGGCCGACTCGGCTGCTCCAGCAGTGCGAGGTTTGGTGAAACAGTGCGTGCGACGTTGGCGAAGCCCCGTTAGCAGTATCGGGCGAACAACGGCTGCTGCCGTACGCGATGTTGACAGTCGCGGTAAGGAATAGCGAGAAACTTCCTTACAACAATGAAAGAGTGCGTGGAAGTCAACAAAAGAAGTTCTTAAAAATCCTCACCATGGAGCTAGCCTAGCACATATATAAAGTAAACCAGGAGGAGTCTCCAAGCGCAGTGAGCGGCGAGAGGACGCTGTGTCGTTAGCAGTTCACCCCCATCAGCCGGGCCAACGGGGTCTGAGGAGACCTGCAAAGGCTCAACCAAGGGGGGTGGTGTGACCTGAGACACTCCTCAAGGAGCAGGATGCGGAGGGAGGGGAGGGGGTCAACCGGGGGCGAAAAAGGAAACAAGAAGAGGGGCCCGGGGAGGGGGGGGGGGGGGGGGGGGGGAGGACAGGGGAACTGCGGTGGGGGAAGAGACAGTAGTAGCAAACTGACTCGTCAAATGTGACGTCACGGGAGGACAAGACGCGACGCGTGGCTGGGTGGTCAAAACTGCCAGTCAGGCGCATTGGTGGAACAACCAAGGAAGACGTAGCGAATTGTGCGAAGAGAGAGCTTGCCCGCGGTAGAATCGCGAATAAGGGCAAGCAAACCCAGACCCGAAATGCCGACGCATCGCCAACCTCCTCTGTCCAACGCAGTGTAGGCGAGGTCTCTAGCTCGAAGACACGGGGCCAAAGGTTGAGCTGTTGCGCGGGGTATCGGACCGCAAACGACCATGGGGAGCTGTCGCATGAATCATGGAGGTGCGACCAATCTCCATGATCAAGCCAATATGGCACTCTGCAATCCCATTCTACTGTGGAGAGGCCGGAAGCGTGAACGATTGGGTGATGCCCTCCTCGCAACAAAAGTCATCAAGAAGACAAGAGGAAAAATCTCCACCATGATCAGAGTGCAGACGGAGCGCCGGGAGGTCCTGACAAGAACCGTACGCTCAGCTGGCGACGAACAGCAGGGATCAAAGCAACACGTACGTCTCCCTTATGCTCTAACAGAAACACTGTGGTGTAGCGCATGTAGTACTCGACGACCAGCAGGAAGTAGCCCAGATACGGGGGCGGGGCCCCATACGTCCATGTGCAACGTCTGCAGAGGAGCAGTGGTCGGAGAAAACGAGGAGGAGTGAGGAGCGGCGCGTTGCAGCCCCTCGACGCAGGTAGTGCACGGTGGCGCAAGCGATGGCGGGAGCGAGGGCAGGGATCGCGGGAGGCCAGAAACAAGGAGACACGCATGCATGCGACGCAGACGCTGCAGGGAGGGGTGACCAAGACGGTGGTGCCAGAGGAGGGACGGGTGCGTGAGTAACTGACACGAGCAGGACGCAACTATCTGACCTGATGCGCACACCTGAGCAGACTCAGTGTGGAGTGTGTACAATCCAGACCCAAGTCTCGGAATGAACGTGGCAAGGTGGTCGCCTGTCACTGAGTCCTTACACCTTGCTCACCAAGTTCATAGAGAACAAGGGGAGGTGGAGACCCGTGAGGGAGCCAGAAGGGGTTGCCAGACATGGAGAAACGATGGAGCTGCGGCCAAATGAGGTGTCGGCCAGGGTGACAGGGACATGTGATGTGAGAGGTGTGATTGTGGTGCAGTCGCGGAAGAAGCAGCAACACATGACTGAGTCCAGCGTGAAGGTGTGCAAAGCCTCCGTAGGAATTGCACCTCTGCTAGCAATCTCATAAGCACCTACACTAGAAGCCTCTACACTACCAGACATATGCACACACGAATAATAGTCACCCTCAGCATTAGCACCAATAGCATACATATCATACATGCCAGCAGAGATCTGGTCCCATTCAAGAGAAAATACATCTACGCCCTTATTGAGCAATCCAAACCAGCCAGGATTCTTGGCCTATTCACAACACTTCACGCGAAAGGCGTCGTCGAGGCTGTAGAAAAAGCGAGCCCTTGTCTGCCACAGACGCCGCCAACTCGGAAACCTCTTCGCCGGACGAACTAGCAGCGACCACCACTCGCGGTGACTCCTCGCTGGGCAACCCACTAACGTAGCTGCTGCGGCGAGAGATTCTACTGCCGACGTGGCTGCTAGTGCTGCTGCCTACCCCCAAAAGCTCCGCCTCCACCAGCTGCACCACCGGACGCAACTCCTCTTGTGGCCATATCCGAGCCTCCACCTTCACCAGCTCCACCTCGACCACCACCCGCGCCCCCTCTACCACCCCACTGCCTCCACCATCTCCGGCACCTCCACCGTCACCGCCACCCCCGCCACCACCACCTCCACCACCCCCGCCACCGCCACCGCTACCACCGCCTCCACCACCTCCACCGGCCCCACCCTTCTTACGCCCACCCTTGCCGCTGCGCCTCCCACTAAGAGCAGACGCATCACCGGCCTCCTCAGTACCAAGGAGGTCAACAGCAGCAGCAGAGGCAACAACAGATGTAGGGAGGAAAGGGGAGCACCCCTCAAAGAAGGAGGGGTGGGGAGTGCCACGAGAGGCAGCTACAACGCATGCACTGGTCTTAGCCGCGAAGGGATGGGAGCCAAACGAGGCAAGGGGGAGCTCGGTGGGGTCTAGGGAGAGGAAGTGGTCTTTAGCGGTGCGAAAGGAGTCAGGGAGGCGAGTCGTGAGGAAGTAGAGTGTGAGATACATGGGAGGATGGTTTTCAGCCAGAATGTCTGGCTTGAGAGCAGCATGGTAGTGCGTGTCATGGAAGCGAAGGTAAGGTCGGCTACAGTGGGGAAGTCAGCCAGATCAAGGAAGATAAACGGCAGTGCAAGTCAGCCTAGGGTGGCAGAGCGTTGAACTACAGTGTTATAGAGCAACTTGGCCGTTTTCAGCTGGAGAAAGTGGGACCTCTGATCGGGCGAGAGGTGAGAGCGGGCTGCAAGCTGGGCAGTAGCCCACTCTGTGTGGGCAATGCGGTCAGTCTTAAACTGCTGCCGCTGATCGTTAGTAGCGGTAGGGCCAGGGGGAGTCCGCTCATCAGGGGCAAAAAGGGACCCTGACGTGTGCTCAAAAATCAAGGAGTCATCCTTGGTAACGGCGTACAGGCGGTGGCTGAAGCGGTAGTGGTGACAGCGGGAGCATTAGGGGCGGTAGTTGGAGTGGCAGTGGCTGCGGCTGTAGTGTCAGCGGTGGTGGCAGCAGCAGCGGCAGCGGTGGAGGTAGTAGCAGCAGTGGCAGCGGCTGCAGCAGCAGTAGTGGCGGCTGGAGGACACCGGTGGCGGCAGCTGCAGCGACGGCGGCAACAGCAGCAGTAGTGGCGACTGTAGCGGAAGTGACGATGGCAGCTGCAGGGTTGGTAGTGGTAGGGGCGGCGACTGTAGCTGTGGCTGTAGCGGCAGCGGCGGTGGCAACTTTAGCGGCAGCTGCAGTGGCAATGACGGCAGGGGCGGCAGCTGCAGTGGCAGCAGTGGTGGCTGTAGCGGCAGCAACGGCGGCAGATGTAGCGGTAGCTGCAGTGGCAGTAGCGCCAGGGGCAATGGCTGCAGCGACGTCTGTTGCTGCAGCAGCTGTGGCATCTGCAGCGGCAGCGGCTGTAGCGGCAGTTGCAGCGGCTGTGGCGGGAGCGGCAGTAACGGGAGCAGCAGCGGCAGTTTCAATGGCAGCGGCAACTGTGCGGCAACAGTTGCTGCAGCAATGGCATTGGCTGTAGCGGCAGCGGAAGAGTTAGCGGTGGCGGCGGCGGCAGTTGTAGTGGGAGCGGCAGTGGCCGCAGCAGCGGCAGCGGCGGCGGCAGCAACTGCGACTGTAGCGGCTGCGCATGGAAGTAGCAGTATAAGGGGCAGCAACGGCGCGCGAGCAGCGGCGGCGTGCGAGCAGCGGCGGCGCCCGACAGCAGGGGCGCACGTGGCAGTGGCTACGCGCGAGCCGCAGCGGAGCCCGGCAGCAGCGGTGCGTGGGGCAATGGCAGCGACGGCGCGCTGGGCAAGGGCAACGACGGCGCGCCGGATAGCGACGGCACGCGGGGCAGGGGCGGCACGCGAGCAGCGGCGGCGCCAGGCAGCAGTGGCGCGCGGGCAGCGGGAGCGCGTGGGCATGGGCAGCAGAGGCGCGCATGGGGCGGCGCAAAGAGCTGCGCGCGGCTCGCACACCAGTTCGGAGTAGCGCGTGGCACACGCGGCAGCGCGGGGGGCGCGTAAAAGTACGAGGCGCGCAAAGAGCAGCGCGCTAGGGGCAGCTTGGGGAAGTTTGCGCATGGGGCAGTACGGGGCAGTAAATACGGCGATTGGACCTAACATATTCTCGGATACCCTGTTAAAGCTCGTGTCTAAGATTTCCTAGCGTTTAACACTTGGTTGGGTTCCCCCTACCGTGATTGGGTAACGAATGACCAAACATTTGACGAGCTGGTGAAAAAAACACAGCGAACTCCGCTGTGTTCAAGGCCAAACCAAACCAGGGCTGGCAGGTTTGGGTGGAAGTCAAGCCTTGGGGGACAGGTTTGGCCTTGATTGGGAACTGAACGACCACCACCTCCCCCCCCCATGTCGCACGTGTACATAACTGAAGTACCACAAAATGAGTGCTACCTCGTTCCTTTCCACACTCCCGTCACCAAGCAGTAGGACCACCGGAACAAAAACAAGGTAAGCATTCATACCCCGATCCTATTAGGGACGGGCTGAATTAGATCAGGGAAAGGCGAGGTAAGCGTGATGATGGGCGGGATGAGGTTGGAAAGAGGAATGCGATAATAAATGGCGAAATGAGTGCGTGAAGTGCGGAACGAAAATAAGAAGGGCGTAACGACAGGACGAAGGGCGGAGCGATAGCGTGAGAGGCAGAATGGAAGGAAGAAGGGCAGATCGATACTCCCCCTATAATCACTACTCCCTTCTCCCTTTCACAGCAACCCCCTTCCTCCTCTCACAGCACCTACCTTCCCCCTCTCTCAGCACCTCCCTTCCCCCTATCTCAGCACCTCCCTTCCCCCTTTCACAGCAACCCACTTCCCCCTTTCACAGCACCTCCCTTCCCCCTCTCTCAGCACCTCCCTTCCCCCTATCACAGCAACTCCCTTACCCCTCTCATAGCACCTCCTTTCCCTCTCTCACAGCACCTACCTTCCCCCTCTCTCAGCACCTCCTTTCCCCCTATCTCAGCACCTCCCTTCCCCCTATCACAGCAACTCCCTTTCCCCTTTCACAGCGACCCCCTTCCCCCGCTCACAGCACCTCCTTTCCCCCTCTCTCAGCATACTCCCTTCCCCCTATCACAGCACCTCGCTTCCCCCTCTCTCAGCACCGCCCTTCCCCCTATAATCAAAACTCCCTTCTCCCTTTCACAGCACCCCCCTTCACCCTCTCACAGCACCTCGTTTCCCCCTCTCTCAGCACCTCCCTTCCTTCTATAATCAAAACTCCCTTCTCCCTTTCACAGCAACCCCCTTCCCCCTCTCACAGCACCTACCTTCCCCCTCTCTCAGCACCTCACTTCCCCCTATCACAGCAACTCCCTTCTCCCTTTCACAGTAACCCCCTTCCCCCTCTCTCAGCTCCTCCTTTCCCCTTCTCTCAGCACCTCCCTTCCCCCTATAATCAAAACTCCCTTCTCCCTTTCACAGCAACCCCCTTCCTCCTCTCACAGCACCTCCTTTCCCCCTCTCTCAGCAACCCCCTTCCCCCTCCTCACAGCACCTCCTTTCCCACCCTCACAGCACATGTTGCACACTGAACAGCACCTTCTCTCCCCTGTCTCAGCATTGCCGTCCCCCCTCTGACCACACCTTCATCTCCCCCTCCCCTCGCCTACCTTTCCCACGTGACCTCATCTCCCTTACCCCTCACTAAGCACCTATTGCCAGTCAATCCACCATGCAAGCTGCCAATGTATACTCATTCCGCCACTCATTCCGCCGTGTACTATCGTTCCGCCCCTCATTCGACTGTGTACTATCGTTTCGCCACTCATTTCGCTGTATACTATCGTTCCGCCTCTCATTCCGCCGTGTAATATCGTTTCGCCACCTATTCTGCCGTGTACTATCGTTCCGCCTCTCATTCCGCCGTGTACTATCGTTCCGCCTCTCATTCCGCCGTGTACTATCGTTCCGCCACTCATTCCGCCGTGTAATATCGTTCCGCCACCTATTCCGCCGTGTACTATCGTTCCGCCTCTCATTCCGCTGTGTACTATCATTCCGCAACTCATTCCGCTGTGTACTATCATTCCGCCTCTCGTTCCGACGTGTACTATCATTCGTATCATTACAGCCATATGCGAGTAGCTCAATTGGGCCTCGTCCCGCACGGGCCTACGTTATTGACCCATTCTAGCGCCATGCTCGTAGCTAGGGTAATCTCCCGCCCCACTGTCGAGCTCACCTAATCCAGGGGGAATGTCAGGGCGATGCAAGCCGGTTCGAGGCAGGTCGGCGTGGGTAGTGGATTGTGTGGGAATCTGGTGCCTATTTTTATCGGCTATGAGGTGAGCGGTTATATGGGTTGCAGGTTTGATTGATGACGAAATGGTGGGAATGGGCATAAGATGTTTAGCGGCCGAAGAATGGTTCCTGCGACTGACCTAGTGGGATTTATGTGAGAGAGCTCTAGAGTAAGACGGGCGTTTCGAGGGTACAACACTTGGTGCAGAGTGCCTTTTGCATAAGTGACGAGTTATGTGCCTCATATTTCCGTGCTGGTGTAAAACGCTTGTTGTGCAGGCTGGAGAGGCGCCGGTTGGTTTTCGCACGATTGATTGTACACCTGTTGTTTTGTCGCTCAGGTTGGTTTGCCAAACAAACCTACTTTGGCTTATCTGCCCACCCAATCATACGGCACGTTGCAAACCCACACCACCCAACCTACACTGCCTCCACCCTGAAACCTTGCCAAGGACAACTTTGCGACAAAGTTGTGTATTACCCAGTTTCTAGCGTTTAACACTTGGTTGGAAAGGGGTAATATGAAACGCGGGCTTTAAGAACGTAGGAAACATGAATGACTAAAAGGAAGGGTACAGAGAAACAAGCATGGTATGAAACCACATAGGGGTTGTAGCCTTAAAGGCTGTCAGAATCAGAAGTAGATCGTAACCAGGATCACCTCAGGAAGGTTCGCACACTTCTAGTCTAGTGGTGGTGGGCCCTTGACCTCAATAGCAGAGTGAATGTAAAATGCTTGAGATGATAAAAACATGCAAATACAGCGATATAAATAAGAGTACAGGGAAATACGAATCGACCTAGCTAGCCATGTACTCTAAGAGGTACATTCCCTTATTCAAATTCATTCCCAACCGTGCGGCGCGTACAGTTACAAAACTATTCCCGCCAGAATCCTTCTGCCTGCAACTGCCCGATGCCATCTGCTCCGACGGTCCAGATGCATCTCAACCGTCTGACGTTTCGAGTCAATTCTGACTCTTCACATTCGTTCTTGATACTGCATGCTCCTTTAGCTGCGGTCGAGAGTGCACTGTGATCTTCATTCATTGCTATTCGTAACACCCCCCTTCACTCCTGGCCGCAGCTCGACTTGGCCTGCTTGACCACTCCGCTGAGTTCGGAACAATGCTGATACTGCTGGCGTGGCAGTCGCTTCGTGAGAAAGTCTGCTGCCATGCCACCAGTCGGGCAGTAGGTCAAGTTAACCTTGCCTTTGTCCACTTCGTCCTTCACGAAGAAATACCGCAGCGCAATGTGCTTGGTGCGGTTGACGAAACCAGGTTTGTTCGCGATGCGAATCGCGCTCTAGTTGTCGTAGTGGAGACGAAAGGTGGACGAAGCTGAAATTTTTGCCTCCTGCAGGAGCTCCTGCAAGTAGAGGCCTTCGCGAACTGCTGCGGTTGCTACGATGAATTCCGCTTCGGCTGACGACATGGCAACCAGCTCCTGCTTCTGCGAATTCCAGAAGATTGGTCCCGTTGGTTCGAGTCGGAACAGGAAGCCAGTCCTCGACCGTCGATTGTCGGGATCTGCTGCGTGATCGGCGTCCACGTAGCCGATGAGATTGAAGGATGGGGTTGGTGCAGTTGAGTAGCACAACCCAATCTTGGGTGTTGAAACGAAGAACTGTAGGGCGCGCTGCAGGTCCAAAAGATTCTCAGCCGTTGGTTTACGTGAGTACTGGGCCAGCTGACTTGCGATGTAGGAAAGGTCAGGCCTGCATGTGACAGAGGCAAAGAGCAGGCATCCCAGCTACTGCTGGTAAGTCTGAACTCCGGCAGGGGATAGGGCTTTGTTGTCAGGTTTGTGGTTCGGTCCCGGAGTTCGGTAGGGAGTGGAGAGCGGTGCAGGTGAGATGTTGAACCGCTTCCCTAACTCCTCTGCGTACTTAGCCGCTGAGAGGTGAATGGCCTCAGGTGCGTAGGAGACGTTGAGGCCT
This sequence comes from Closterium sp. Naga37s-1, assembly GCA_947471745.1. Classification (NCBI taxonomy): domain Eukaryota; kingdom Viridiplantae; phylum Streptophyta; class Zygnematophyceae; order Desmidiales; family Closteriaceae; genus Closterium; species Closterium sp. Naga37s-1. The sequence continues at coordinate 2,505,215 of CANJKZ010000006.1, forward strand.
AAGAACTGCTTCACCTCATAGTTGCACGTGATGTCGACGCGCCCCGCCAGGCTTTTCTCAAACTGCTCGAGTAACTCGTTGCTTAATCCCGTGTAAAGCAGGTCGTCGACGTAGACCGTGAGGAGAATGTATTCGCCGCGGAAGTCGCGGCGGTACATTCCTGGATCGTGCGGCATCTGCTTGAACCCGATTTCAAGCAAGATGTTGTGCAGATACTGCTGCCAAAGCCTTGGTGCCTGTTTTATCCCGTACAGAGATTTGCGCAGCTGGCACACGCGCGAATCTCCTTCGCCGTATGTGTGCAGATGCTCCACGTAAATCACGGCGTCTACTAACGCGTACAGGAACGCGTTCTTCACATCGATCTGGCGGAGGGGCAGATGCCTTGCTGCTGCGATGGCGAGCAGGATTCGGACGGAGGTGTGGCGGCTGACTGGGGCGAACGTCTGGTCGAAGTCGATGCCGTGCCTCTGGTCATATCCTCGTACCACCCAACGCGCCTTGAAGCGCTCGATTGTTCCATCCGCTGCGGTCTTCACGCGGAAGACCCATTTTCCCGAAAGAACTCCTGCACCTTTGATTGCCGCACGGTCGACTAGCACCCAGGTGTCCCGGGATTCGAGCGCCTTGATTTCCGCGTCCATCGCCTCACGCCATTCTTTGCTGTGTGGTCCAGTGAGAGCTTGGCGCAGGTTTCGCGGCTCGATGACATGTGGCGCCTTCGAGGTTACGGTGTGAAGCCCGAGCAGCTGCAATCCTGAGACGGTGCTGTCATGGCGACGTTGCGGGATGACTTCCTGCACATCGTCGTCATCGCTCTCTGGTTCAGGTGGTGCAGGTGGTGCTGCGCCACTGCCGCTTCCGCCTGTTCCGCCCATTCCTCCTCTGGAGGAGTCGTCGTTGTCGTCGTCGTCGCTGCTGCGATCTCCCCGTGTGAACTCGCCCTTGGTGTCCTGCTCCAGGATTGCTGCCGCAGCTTCATCCTCGGGCGTTGCGTAGCTGTGCCCATCGTTTGCATAAACACGGTTTGCATTCGTCTGCTCGTCGTGGCGGAACTGGTCGAGGAAGAGGCGTAGAAAATCACGTCGCGAGCGTGGGTGGTCTTCTAACTGAGCAGGTCCAGTACGATCCATGCCTTGTGCTCGTGGCTGATGCCGAGGTGAATGCCCCAACGTGCGCGGCTGGCGAATTTGCCGATGGCTGACGTTGGCGGGCGGTATTGGACCATGCACTCCCAAACGCGGAGCATGGACGTGTCCCCCTTGGTCCCGGTCCACTTCACATGCGGGGACAGGTTGCTGGTGATGGCGGTAGTTGACAGTAAGTTGTGCACCCGCACGGCATGGTGCATCGCGCGAGTCCAGTAAATTGGCGGCAGTTTTGACTGCTTCATCAATGCTCGCACCTTCGTCATCAGCGTGCGGTTCGTCCGCTCAGCTACGCCCTGTTGCTGGTGTGCGTAGGGGAGAGAAATATGGTGCTCGATCCCCTTTTGCGCGAGGTAACTCTGCATCTGATTGCTCCTGAACTCCTTTGCGCCGTCAGATTGCCAGATTTTCAGCTTCTCCCGGGATTGCCGCTGCGCGTGCGCAAGCCAGAGGCGAAACACCTCATAGGCTCTGTCGCGTGTTTCAACGTTCAAGATCCACACATAGTGCGTTCCGGCGTCGATGAAGGTAAGCGTGTACATTTCGTCGTCGACTCCGCAGTGCCCCACGTTCAGGAAGTGGCTGTACACCTTGTGCAGCTTGGGGTAGCGGTTCGTCCCTGGCTCGAGCAGCGGGAACGGCTGGTGGCTTAGCGCAGCTTCGGGGCAGACGGTGCAGTTGCGCGGATGTGTCGTGCCTCTCACTTTGGTGCCGTCTGGGCGTAGCAGTGCCCCACGAGCGAAGACTCCTGCGTCGATGCAGTTCTTCAGTGTCGCACGCGAAGGATGTCCGAGACGCTGATGCCAGAGCGCATCGTCAGCGCGAAAGCCGGAAGTGCGCATGTACCGTGTGCGAGCTTCTTCGGGGTCCTCATCAGGTACAGGGGCAAGTGCTGCTGGTGCTTCTTCTGCTGCTTCATCTTCGTCGTTGGCGGTAGTCAGCATTAGCGCCAGAAACTCTCTGTCACGAATCTCAGAGAGGGGAATGTTAGTCCCAGGGATAGTTCCAGGTAAAAAGATCGGTTCGCGCGACTCGGGAGCAGGTCCGTAGACGGTGCGACGCGGGGTTGACGGTTCGTTGCCCTAGTCGATGGTGTCCCAGGGGTCGCGCTGCGGTGGGTTGTCAGGAGGAGGTAATGCGAGTGGGGTGCGGCGCGGGGGACGACCAAGGGGAGCAACTGCAGGTGTTGCCTTAGTTTCCTCTGCTTCATCCTCTCCCCCCTTTTGTTCTTCGCGGAAAGTCCCCCAGCCGCTGTTGTTGGCGCTAGTTGCGGCGCCCCATCCCCCGCTTGCGTTGGCCCAGGTTCCGCCGCTGGCTTCCCATCCGCCGGTATCACTCGTTCCCCATCCACCAGCGCTTCCCCACCCCCCTTCATTGGAGGCGCTTTTTTCCGCTTCGGCTCCCCATGTGCTGCAAGCGAATGTCCCGCGCGCTGTGGCGAGGCTTTGTTGGCGGAGCTCCTCAGCTTCGCGCCGCGCCATTTCTTCTTCTTGCTCCACGGTAAGTTTCTTCGACGGGACGCGTTGATGAGGGTAAATTTCCAAAAATTTCCCGTGGGTGTAGGGTCGCGGTACGCCATGCGCATCAAAGGATTCGACGCCAGTACCGCGTAGCATTCCTTCCAGGTGTTGGGAAGGGGGTCCGATGAGAGGGTGTTCTGGCGTACCGAACACGCCCCGCATGGTGACTTCAAGCTCTAGCTGTGACATTCCTTCCTCTGGCGGCGCATGCCGCTCGGTTTCGGCGATGGCGGCAAGTCTGCAGCCGGCGATAGCGCTAGTTGACACCGTCCGCGTGTGACAATCCCTACAGATGCCGTCTGGGTCAGGGTCATGCAGCGCCGTTTCGCGTGGGTGAGGATGATGCGGTACCCATGGTCTGCCGTCAGGGTGCTTCTAATCCGTGCGGTGGATATGCTCGAAGCGCAGTGGCACGAGGTCGATTAACTCGTGCGAATCGCCGCTGCAGTCGGGGATGTCAAAATCCAGGACGTACACTCCGTTTTCGGAGTGCGCTCATCCGATCTGCCTGCGGGGAAAAGTCCGTGATTCGTAGTGCAGCAGGATGTCGCGTGTTGTGCGGTCCATGCTGAGATCAACGCCGCAGTCCATGAGCTGTGTGGCGGAAAGCAAGTTGAAGTGTAGGTTCTGGACGATCAGCACATCGTTGAGCGTGATGTGCGTGCGGCTTCCGCGTGCCTTGAGCACGACGATGCCTTGCGCGCTTGCGCGCAGGCGGGTGTTGTTGGCCACGGTGACGTAGGTGACTGTGGGGGTGGCGACGGCGTAGGATATATAACGCTCGGAGCCCACCATATGCTGGCCGCAGCAGCTGTCCAGGTACCAGGTGTTCTAACGCTTGTTGTCGTCATGTGCGAGCAGCGCCAGTCGCGGCGTGACGATGTGCGGGGTGTCGAACTTCAGAAATTGCTCGCGCGAGAGCCAGTCGAGTGGCGCCACCCGCATATCAAGTACGTGCGGGGGACTTTCAAGCAGCGGGACTGGAAGATTCCAGTCCTGGTCGTCGTCGTTGGTAAAGTCGCGGCGCGGACTGAACGGGTTGTTATTGGAGAGCGCGCCAATGGGGTGCGGTGGTGGCTCGGGTGAGCGTGAGTGCACGCGGCGACGACGCGATTCGCCTGTCATGGCCATGTTGCTCATGACATTGCGTACTGGGGCAGTCGATGACGGCTGCTGCTGCTGATGCTGAACCGCTTGGTTCAGGTTGCGCGCGGGTGGGGGTTGATACCCCTGAGCTGGACGCACATCGCCTCGTGCGTCTTGTCGGCCGGACCAGTAGCTCGGATTGGTCTGGCGAGGGCGAGATCGGGACTTGCATCGATCCGCCAAATGCCCGAAGTTCTGCAGATTTTGCAGTAGAGGCGCCGCGGTCTTCGCTCTTCGTTGTTGTCGGCGTAGAAGGCGAGCCGTTCACGTTCTCGTCGTGGCGCTGGTCGCTGCTGATCCATATCCCTTTGTTCGACGAGAAGGGCGGCGCAAAGGGCGGCCTCCGAGATGACCCCCTGCTGTCGGAGAAGCGCCTTGCATGGCCGCCACTCTGGGCCGAGCCCTTGAAGCACGATATTAACGAAAATTTCCTCCGAGATCGAGCTTCCCAGCTTCGCGATTTGGTCGCGAAGGCTCCGACAGCGATTGATGTAGCTGTTGGCCTTCTCCCCTGGGGCCATTTTAGTTTCCAGTAGCTGCTGGAGCAGCCGGCTCGAAGAGACTGAGTCCTTCGGCTGATACACGCCGTTGAGATGGCGCCAGGAGTTGAGGGCTGGAGCGGCCGATGTTTTGTATGAGCGGATGCTCAATTGCTCCGCCGGCGACATGTTCCGCAGGAGCACCCTGTACGCCATCAGAGATTCGTTGTAATATCTCGCCTTGGCGTCGTCGGTGTCCTCAACGGGCTCCGCGTAACTCCCGTCGAAATAGTGAAAAATCTGAGCGTTCTGTAGCAGGAGCTCCGGCTCGAAGCTCTAGGTATAGAAGTCTCTGCCGTCAAAACACACACTTGTCTTTATTTTTTATATGCTGAGAAACCTTGATTGCGCAGAGAGAATTGCCTCTTCACTGGGACGGGGACTCTTGGGGGTTGAACCATTTGTGTCGAGGGAGAATGTGTGCGGAGCGGCATTCTGGCCAGTTGGGGCTGGTTGAGAAGGTTGCGAGGATGTTCCCGCGTGGCCGTTCCGCAATGTTTGGAGCCCTTGCTCCAAGCTGGTGAGTCGTTGAAGAAGTTGTGCGAGGACTTCGGTGCCGATCGTCGTCGTTCCCTCGCTTGTCGCAGCCGGGTTGGGTTGCGCTTCAGCCGTCAGATTGGTCTGACCACCAGATCCTCCGGTCATTCTTACACGCGAGCGTGTGCCGGACGCCACTTTCCGAATGTCGTAATTTTCGGGAGTGGCAATGCGAAAGATTCCTGAGTCGCTCTCATACCATGTCAGAATCAGAAGTAGATCGTAACCAGGATCACCTCAGGAAGGTTCGCACACTTCTAGTCTAGTGGTGGTGGGCCCTTGACCTCAATAGCAGAGTGAATGTAAAATGTTTGAGATGATAAAAACATGCAAATACGGTACAGCGATATAAATAAGAGTACAGGGGAATACGAATCGACCTAGTTAGCCATGTACTCTAAGGGGTACATTCCCTTATTCAAATTCATTCCCAACCGTGCGGCGCGTACAGTTACGAAACTGTTCCCGCCAGAATCCTTCTGCCTGCAACTGCCCGGTGCCATCTGCTTCGACGGTCCAGATGCATCTCAACCGTCTGACGTTTCGAGTCAATTCTGACTCTTCACATTCGTTCTTGATACTGCATGCTCCTTTAGCTGCGGTCGGGAGTGCACTGTAATCTTCATTCATTGCTATTCGTAACAAAGGCTACCCTAGTATAGGCTACAACAATATGTGTTATCTAATTTGATATGCCGTTCATGAAATATTACCTTAACCCATCCGTGTAGCTAAAATCTAAACACTGACAGATCAGGGAAATCCATAATCTAATAATAATAATAAAAAAAACCAAGACACATGCGTGTGAACCATTAAAACTGTCAGAACATTGTAGCTTATGCTGTTGTGTAGGCTATAGTGGGGTATCCCATAAGGGGTACAACCAATTAGGGTTTCATATTTGTACTCACTTCATTTCATAGTTCATTTCATTCTTGTTCTAATCTTCTCATGGTATCGAGCAGGTTCCCCCTTGGGAACTGTGCTTAGGGCCCACCACATCGATTTTTTTTTCCTGCCCGAAGCGCGCTCAGCCCGAGTCGCGCTCCGGGCCCTCACTTCGTCGAGCCGCCCCTCACGGCCTCCCTTGCGCCGCCCTTACTCGGCCCGTCGCCGCCCTTCGTGGCCCGTCGCCACCCTAAGCGGCCCGTCGCCGCCCTTGCGCCGCCCGTAACGGCTCGTCGCCGCCCTTCGCGGCGTCGCGTGCCGCCCCCGCGACCCCTCGTGCCGCCCTCACCTGCGGCCCTACCACCTTCCAGCGGGCACGCCGCCCTTACCTGCGGCCCCGCCGCCCTCTGCTGCGGCCCCGCAACCTTACCTGCGGCCCCGCCACCTTACCTGCGGCCCCGCCGCCCTCTGCTGCGGCCCCCCCTCCCCCCCCGCCTTACCTGCGGCCCCGCCACCCTATCTGCGGCCCCGCCACCCTACCCGCGGCCACGCCGCCCTTACCAGCGGCCCCGCCGCCCTTACCTGCGGCCCCGTCACCTGCTGCCCAGCCGCGCCGCCCTGCAGCAGCACAGCCGAGCCGCCCAGCGACCGAGCAGCCGGACAACCGAGCCGCCCAGCAGCCCAGCAGCCGAACAGCCGAACCGCCGAGCCGCCGAGCCGCCCAGCAGCCGAGCCGCCCAGCAGCCGAGCCGCCCAGCAGCCGAGCCGCCCAGCGGCCGCGCCGCCCAGCAGCCGAGCCGCCCAGCAGCCGAGCCGCCCAGCAGCGGAGCCGCCGAGCCGCCGAGCCGCCCAGCAGCTAAGCCGCCGAGCCACCGCGCCGCCCTCCTTCCGGGCCGCCCGACCTGCCCAGCCTGGTGAGCACAGCGCCTTTTCACTGCACTGTCCTCACCCTACTGTTTGCGCTGCTAGTCGTCTAGGGTCATGGCTACCCCTAGTGTTCTCGCCTTTGACGCTGAGGGTCGGGCCATTGACTTTGAGGTCTGGGTAGATGACCTGCAGCTGTTCTTACAGTGCGATAGGGCAGACGGCCTCTCTCTCTTTGACCTCACCTCTGGCGCCTCCACTGCCCCTGCTGCTGATGCTGACGCCACTGTTCGCTCCCAGTGGGCCACGCGCGACGCTGCTGCACGTCTTGCTGTGCGTCGCCACCTCCCTACCTCCGAGCGTGCGCACTTTAGTCAGTACAAGAGTGCTCAGACCTTGTACGACGCTGTAGTTGCGCGCTACTCCTCCCCTGCCACTGCTGCACTGAGCCGTCTCATGCTACCGTACCTCTTTCCTGACCTTGCTGCCTTTCCCACAGTCGCTGACCTCATTACGCACCTCCGCACTAGTGACACTCGCTACCGCGCTGCACTCCCTCCTGACTTCTGCGCCAGGAACCCCCCCCCCATGTACATCACTCTTTACTACATAGTCACTCGCCTTCCTGACTCCCTTCGCGTAGTCAGGGACCACTTTCTCTCTGTCTGTCCTCCGTCCGTCGGGGGTGAGTGTGCCCTTGGCACGGACGTCCTTGAGGACAGGCAGGAGGAGTTCCAGTGTCTGGCAGCTGCCTCACCTCATCTCGTGTCCGTACTGCTTACCCCTGAGGGAGACCCGGATGCACTTGACATCCCGACTCCGCGCTCTTACGCGGAGGCGATAGAGGGTCCCTACTCCTCTCAGTGGCAGGCAGCTATGGATGCAGAGATGGCTTCCTGGAAGTCCACAGGCACCTACACTGACGATGTTCGCCCCAGGAGGGGGGACAGCGTCAACGTAGGTGCCTGTGGACTTCCAGGAAGCCATCTCTGCATCCATAGCTGCCTGCCACTGAGAGGAGTAGGGACCCTCTATCGCCTCCGCGTAAGAGCGCGGAGTCGGGATGTCAAGTGCATCCGGGTCTCCCTCAGGGGTAAGCAGTACGGACACGAGATGAGGTGAGGCAGCTGCCAGACACTGGAACTCCTCCTGCCTGTCCTCAAGGACGTCTGTGCCAAGGGCACACTCACCCCCGACGGACGGAGGACAGACAGACTCAGACTCAGCGACAAGACTGGCAGCGTAGTCTAAGCGACAGCGAGCAGCAAAGTCGACGAGCTCAGTAACGAGAGCAGACGCAGCAGTAGACTCGAAAGAGGGGTCAGTGACAACAGTAGCAAGGAGACGCGTGACAGTAGGACTGGCAGCACGAAGAGAGTCCGACTCCGGGTCGGCAAGAGCAGGAAGAGAGGACTCAGGAGGAGAAGGCAGAAGGGTACGCAGAGGAGCAGTGGACGGACGCAGAGACATCCGGTGCTGAGCCTGGGGGTGCGGAGCCTGGGGGTGCTGAGCCTGGGGGTGCTGAGCCTGGGGGTGCTGAGCCTAGGGGTGCTGAGCCTGGGGGTGCTGAGCCTAGGGGTGCTACGCCTGGGGGTGCTGAGCCTGGAGGTGCTCCACCTGGAGGTTCTCCGAGTGCTTCGTCTCGCCGGGAGCCACTTTCTCCACAGGAGCTGCGTGAGTGGTTTGCCCGGCGCTGGAGGCGTGCTGCTGGTACTGGAGGTCCTTCGGCTGCTGAGGGTGCTGCGGTCGCGGGTCCCGGAGGTGCTCGTCCTGGGTGCACTGGAGCTGGTGCTGCTGAGGGTGTTGGCGCTGAGACTACCGCTGGCAGTCCTACTGGGGGTGCCTCTGGTGCTGCTGGAGGTTCTGGAGCTACTGGTGGTGCTGCTGGAGCGGGTGCTCCTGCTGAGGGTTCTGGTGCTGTCCCTGCTGCTTCTAGCGTCGCCGCGCGGCCTCGACCGTACTTCGTTCCACTCCTGCAGCAGGTTCTTGGTCTTCCACCTTCTGCTGGTCCTCCTCCTCCCTTAGAGTGTCCACAGCCTGTCTCGTCCCAGCTACAGTTGCAGCCTACCTCCCCTTTGCCTGCTCCTTCTCCCTACACTGGTCCTACTGGAGGTCTGGCTGAGCGTCGTGAGCCTGCGTCTCGCCCTGCGTCGCCTGTCCGTGCTGCTCGCACTAGTGGTCGCGGTTCGCGTCAGCGTCCTCCTCCTGTCCCTGGCACGCACCGGATGTCTCTGCGTCCGTCCACTGCTCCTCTGCGTACCCTTCTGCCTTCTCCTCCTGAGTCCTCTCTTCCTGCTCTTGCCGACCCGGAGTCGGACTCTCTTCGTGCTGCCAGTCCTACTGTCACGCGTCTCCTTGCTACTGTTGTCACTGACCCCTCTTTCGAGTCTACTGCTGCGTCTGCTCTCGTTACTGAGCTCGTCGACTTTGCTGCTCGCTGTCGCTTAGACTACGCTGCCAGTCTTGTCGCTGAGTCTGAGTCTGTCTGTCCTCCGTCCGTCGGGGGTGAGTGTGCCCTTGGCACGGACGTCCTTGAGGACAGGCAGGAGGAGTTCCAGTGTCTGGCAGCTGCCTCACCTCATCTCGTGTCCGTACTGCTTACCCCTGAGGGAGACCCGGATGCACTTGACATCCCGACTCCGCGCTCTTACGCGGAGGCGATAGAGGGTCCCTACTCCTCTCAGTGGCAGGCAGCTATGGATGCAGAGATGGCTTCCTGGAAGTCCACAGGCACCTACGTTGACGCTGTCCCCCCTCCTGGGGCGAACATCGTCAGTGGCATGTGGATCTTCAGGGTGAAGCGGCCGCCGGGTTCTCCGCCTGTCTTCAAGGCGCGTTACGTGGCTCGTGGCTTCAGTCAGTGGCAGGGAGTTGACTACTTTCAGACCTTCTCCCCCACCCCGAAGATGACCACTCTTCGGGTACTGCTGCACGTTGCTGCTCACCGTGACTACGAGCTGCACTCTCTTGACTTCAGCACAGCTTTCTTGCAGGGCAGCCTGCACGAGGAGATCTGGCTGCGTCGCCCACCTGGCTTCACTGGGTCTTTCCCTCCTGGTACCCAGTGGAGTCTCCGGCGTCCAGTCTACGGTCTCCGCCAGGCGCCACGTGAGTGGCACGACACACTGAGGACTACGCTTGCGGCTCTTGGGTTTGCTCCTTCTACTGCCGACCCGTCGCTGTTTCTACGCACCGACACCTCTCTGCCGCCGTTCTACATCCTCGTGTACGTCGACGACTTGGTCTTTGCCACAGCTGACACTGCTGGACTCGCCTACGTGAAGTCCGAGCTGCAGAAGAGACACACGTGCACAGACCTGGGTGAACTGCGCAGCTACCTTGGCTTGCAGATCACCCGGGACAGAGCACGCCGCACCATTACCCTGACTCAGTCACACATGGTGCAGCAGGTCCTTCAGCGCTTCGGCTTCACGTACTCCTCGCCTCAGGCCACTCCTCTGTCTACTCGCCACTCGCTCTCAGCTCTGCCTTCGGATGAGTCCGTAGAGTCGAGTGGCCCGTACCCAGAGCTTGTTGGCTGCCTCATGTACCTGATGACCTGCACACGACCTGACCTTGCATACCCTCTTAGCATTCTTGCACGCTATGTTGCTCCTGGGAGACACAGACCAGAGCACATGGCTGCAGCGAAGAGGGTGTTGCGCTACTTGTGCAGTACGTCGGGCATGGGGCTAGTGCTTGGAGGGAGGAGTCCAGTGGTCCTCACTGGGCACGCGGACGCTTCTTGGGCTGACGACCAGGCTACGCAGCGGTCGTCACAGGGTTACACCTTCAGCCTTGGTTCCGGCTCTGTTTCGTGGCGGGCTACTCGCTCGTCTTCTGTTCTTGGCTCGAGTTGTGAGGCTGAGATCTACGCCGGGGCCATGGCTGCACAGGAGCTTCGCTGGCTCACCTACCTGCTGACCGACCTTGGAGAGCCGCCTCGTTCTCCTCCAGTCCTGTACGTAGACAACAAGGCCATGCTGGCCTTGTGTCGAGAGCAGCGACTGGAGCACAGAACAAAGCACATTGCTCTCCGCTACTTCCTTGCTCGTGAGCTACAGCAACGTGGACAGTTGCGGCTTGCGTACGTGGCCTCTGAGGCCAACACTGCTGATGTCTTCACCAAGGCACTTCCGCCTTGTGATCATCAGCGCTTCTGCACTCAGCTGGGTCTTGTGCCCGTCTTGCCTCACTTGCTCTCCTCTTGACCTTGCTTGTACTCTCACATATATATATACCTGCTCTTGCTTGTCTAGCTTTATATATATGTGTGTACTCTTGCATGTGAACTGGCCGTGTGGCCTTGACCCTGTGCTCGGACTGTGTGGTGACTTTGTGATCCACCCTGAGCTTTCCTTTGCTTTGCTTTGCTTGACTGGTCTTGTGACCCCTTGTTCTCCCCCACTTTGCCTATGGGGGTGTGTCAGAACATTGTAGCTTATGCTGTTGTGTAGGCTATAGTGGGGTATCCCATAAGGGGTACAACCAATTAGGGTTTCATATTTGTACTCACTTCATTTCATAGTTCATTTCATTCTTGTTCTAATCTTCTCAAAAACCACCATAATAATCAATATACGTCTGCACTTATTAAATAATCACTCATTAGTCCCTTACATAGACATAAGGATTTGCATGTGTAGTCTCTATGCTACAGGTTTAGTTGGGTTTGCTACTTCTACCCCCCTCTGTATGCCCATCATTCATCATATTCAGTTTCCGACACAAATGTGTGAAACGAGCTACCAAGGACGTGAAAATATACCGTAACGGTGACCGTACGCGGTATTGAGCCCCAATAGCTACCATTGGCATATTTTCTGTCCTCTTTGCAGCCGTCCATTTGAAAGCTGTATGCCTAATCCTGCGGAATAACATAATAACATAAAAAACAGAATTAGGAATAAGGGGTAGTGTTTGAGTGAAAAATAAACAGGGAGATACTATATTCCAGAGCACATACTCTTAGTAGTGTTGGAGCATAGCGGGTTCAACCATCCTGTTCAAACATTTGAAATGGTGAAATTCTGAACAATTCTGCGAGGGTAGGGCAGGGGAGTGGCACGGCACATAAACTGCCACCCTCGCTCCCTCTTGTCCTGTCCGTGAGGACTGAGTGGCGTGCGGTGCGATTGTACCATACTTCGACAGTGCACCGTTCCGTGTTTTAACAGTTATAATTGCCTTTCTGCTCCCGTAGATTGCCTAGGTTCGTTTCCTCTCGTACCGTCGGCCTCCTCCCCGCTTTCTCTTTCGAAGCAGAAGCGCGACTCGACCCGCCCTTCTTCGTGACGCGAGGAAACATGGGCGCCGTGCAGGCGGACGAGATTGAAGCGGCTTTCAAGCGGCGCGCCGATGATTTCAAGCAGCAGGCCGAGTGAGTTCACTCCCCGGCTCGTACCGCCAAGGGGCTGACTGCTTGCAGATCGTGTCATTAGCTTGCACGGCTTTGGCGGCTGGATCTCGGCAAGTGACTTTTAGGCGCAGATGAGACTTTATGAAACGAGATCGGGCGCAAGATGCGGAGAGAGGGCGAAAGGAGACGAGAGGAGACGAGAGACGAGAGGAGACAAGAGACGAGAGGAGACGGGAGACAAGAGGGGAGGCGAGAGGAGACGAATTGCATTGCGATGAGACTAGATGCAATGTTACGTCCATCCAGCTGCGTTTCGCTGTCGCGCGTCTCTTCTCGACGAATTAAGCCACTCAAGAGATCGGCGGTCATCCTTCCCCTTCCCCCATCTTTCCGCGTTCCCCCCGCACAGCACGATGACGCTCAAGGCCGTGCGGTTGGCGCTGGAGGGCGACATGGGGCTGGCGGCGGGCGCGCTGAACGCGCACAAGGACCTCGTGCGCGACCTCGTTGACCAGGTGCGTGCGCGACCTCGTTGACCTCGTTGACCAGGTGCATACGGGGTGATGATGCAGTTGCCTGGATGGTGCATACGGAGAATGAAGTGCAGCGCACTAGGCTTGCAGTTTGGACCGAGGTTTAGAAAGAAAAGGCAAAAAAAAGGGGGAAAAAAAAAGGCAAAAGAAAAAAGCCAATCTGTTCCGTAATCGCTGAGCATATCGTGTTGCATCCTGCCCGTCCCATTGGGTTTGGCCTGCCATGCGTGCAGCTGTTTTCTGATGAAGGGGATGTTGATGAGGCACAAGGCGAGAAGGATGAGAAGGACGACAAAGGGGAAAAAGAAAGAGTTGGTAAGAAGGTGGGCAGTGGGGTGAAGCCGGCAAAGACAGGCAAGAAGGCTGGCGGGAAGGATAAACGGCAAGGTCGCAAGGGGAAGGAGGAGGAGGATGACGAGAAGCAAGGGGAGGAAGAGGAGGAGAAGGAGGAGGAAGTGAGGGGGGAAGAGGGAAACGGCGCGGAGGAAGGGAGGGATGGGAGCGAGGCTAACGGTGAGAAGGATGAGGAGGAAGAGAGGCCCGAGGGGGAGGATGAGGAGGAGAAGGAAGAGGAGGAAGACGAGGAGGAAGAGGAGGAGGAACAGGAGGAGGAAGAGGAGAAGACTAGGAAAGGGAAGAAGAAACGGCCGAGAGGGCGTGGCGACGAGCGAGCCGAGGAGGAGCAGGAGGCAGATTATGAAGACAGCGCGGAGGAGAGAAGTAGGAAGAAGGGGAAGAAAAGGAAGGAGAAACCTGCAGTGGGAAAGAGCAAGCGAGCGGGGGATGAAGATGACGAGGAAGGAGACGGGGAGGGAGAGGAGGAGGAGGGGAGCAGCGGAGACGACGAGAGGGACAGACGGAAGTCAAGTGGGAGGAGCAGGAGCAGTGGCAGCAGCAAGGTGAGGAAGGAGCCCAGGGTTGCTGATGAGGACGGAACACGTGTCAGTAGATGCTTGCTCGCTGTTTACATGTTTGCTTGCTTGTTTGTTTCCCTGTTTGTCGAGGATTTCTTGTTTGTTTGTGTGTGTGTGTGCGTGTGTGTGTGTGTGTGTGTGTGTGTGTGTGTGTGTAGTGGGGCCGTTTTGAGTAGCAAGTCCTTGCGAGTAGCAAATATGCATGCTTGCGAGGAGAGAACATTCAACTTTCAGCTTGTCTCGTCGTGTTGCAAAGGTGCCAGTCCTGATTCTTGTGTGTGAGCAAGACCGTACGATACGAGCATGCAGTTTGTAAAAACATGCAGCTTGTGAGAGCATGCAGTTTGTGAGAGCATGCAGTTTGTGAGAGCAGGCAGCTGTTTTGCCTGCCTCTGGCAAATGAAAATGCGGTCCTGTGTGCATGGGCAGTTTCATACCCGTCCTCATCTTCTTGAACAATATGCACTTCTTTCTTCTTCGTTCACTGGCGACATTTTCCTTGTTTCCCATCAATTCCTCCCGCTTCCTCCCCCCACCCCACAATTCGCCCTCTCCCCCCTTCCCGCCCCTCCCCTCCCCTCCCCTCCCCTCCCTGCTCTCGCCCCCCTTGGCTCTGCAGTCATCAGCAGCAGCACCGCGCAGTGCAGCAGTGGAGAGGCTAAAGAAGGTGTTCCAGGCATGTGGGCTCAGGTGAGGCGCCAGGGGCAGTGGTAACGAGCTGTGGGGCTGCCTCAGTGGCAGCAGGAGCGAGTGGCAGGAGTAAGTGGAAGGCACAAGTGGCAGGACTCAGGATTCAGGTGCTGCAGGCTTGTGCTGCAGGCTTGTGCTGCAGGCTTGTGCTGCAGGCTTGTGTTGCAGGCTTGTGTTGCAGGCTTGTGTTGCAGGAGTTGTGGTGATGGTGTTTGTGAAGAGGGTTCTGATAGTGACGATGGTGATGGTATGCTTATACATGGCATGGCCTCTGCTTTACCATAGCATTGAAATGGGATGGCATAGGAATGTAGCGTGGTCTGGCATAGTGTAGAAGTTTATCAGATGCCATCGGATGGCATGGCATGGCATGGCATGGCATGGCATGTCATAACATGGCATAAGATTGTATGGCATGTCGATCCCGAACGTCTCTTTTTTCGGTGCGCATAGATACCCCCCACCTTATCCATCCCTCCCCCATCTTTTCAAGGTGCATCCATCATGGGCCAGACCAGAAGAATAGCAGACTGGCGCAGGCGAGGCATCAATGATGGACACTTACGCCTTTAAATTTGCCCCCTTCGCCTCTCCCCTCGTCCGTCTCCGGCCTTCCCAGGGTGCCACCCAACGTGTACAAAAAGGCGCGGCAGGCAGCAGGCGAGTTAGCAATGAATGACATGGCCACTTTCAAATAACACCCTTTTTCCTTTCTCCCCGTCATTCCCGGCTGCCCCAGGGTGCCACCCAACGTGTACAAGAAGGCGCGGCAGGCAGCAGGCGAGGCAGCGAGCGCAGGGCAGCACGAGGCGGCACTGGTGGGGGAGCTGGAAGCACTGCTGGACCGTGAAGGACTCTCCTCCCACCCATCGGAGAAAGGTTGGTGGGGGGGAGCAGAGTATTGGGGAAGCAGGGGGTGCGTGTGGGGGAAGAGTGGAGGTTTGGGGTGAGGGGGGAGGAAAAGTGTTTGGTGTGATGTGTGAAGGGCTGGGTGAGACGGCACTGGTGGGGGAGCTGGAGGCGCTGCTGGACCGCGAAGGGCTCTCCTCCCACCCATCGGAGAAAGGTGCCCGGGAGGGAAGAGTGAGGGACGGGGAGGAGGGGGTGCGTGTTGGGGAAGAGGGGAGGTTTGGGGTGAGGGGGGAGGGAAGGTGCTTGGCGTTGTGTGTGCAGGGCCGGTTGACTTGGTGCTGGTGTGGGAGCTGGAGGCAGTGCTAGAGTTCCAAGAGCTCTCCTCCCACCCATCCGAGAATGGTGAACGGGAGGAGGAGGTGGGGGGGTAGGGGACGAGGGGGGAGGGGGGGCGGGAGAGGGGAGAGGGGAGAGACGGGGAGAGGGGAGAGGGGAGAGTGGAAGTGCATGGGCACATCTATCACATCATGGATGCACCCAGAGGGCGTTGCTCCTCAAGACCTCCTCCCCCCTTTCCCCCTTCCTTCCGATCAACTTCTAACCATACATCCTTGCGTTGTCCTCCCCACCTCCCCTCTCTTTCCCCTCCCTCCCCAACCACTTGTGCTTTACACAGAGATCAAGGCATTCAGGCGACGCAGGGACAAGGCGAAGGAGCTGGAGGGGATTGATGTGAGCAACATTG
This sequence comes from Closterium sp. Naga37s-1, assembly GCA_947471745.1. NCBI lineage: Eukaryota > Viridiplantae > Streptophyta > Zygnematophyceae > Desmidiales > Closteriaceae > Closterium > Closterium sp. Naga37s-1. The sequence continues at coordinate 2,520,953 of CANJKZ010000006.1, forward strand.
TGGATGCACCCCGGGGGCGCCGCTCCTCTCGCCCCACCTCCTTCGCTCCCCCTCAACCCCCGCCCCGACCGCCTTCAAAGCCTAGAAAGGGCGCTGGGGGGAGCGAGGATGGGGAGGGACAGGAGGAAGAGGAGGAGGGAGACGAAGAGGATGAGGACGAGGAGGAGGAAGAGGAGGAAGAGGAGGAGAATGACTCGGAAGGTGGGACACGGGGACAGGGAGAGTGGTGTTGTGGAATTGTGATGGGAGGATCCTGGCCAGGTGGGGTGGAGGGGGGCAGGGTCTTGTGCATGCTGCTTCCTGTTTTTTCCACGCGTCATGCCCACAGCATCACTGCATCACTGCGTCGCAGCATCACAGCATCGCATCATCACAGCATCGCATCATCACAGCATCACAGCATCACAGCATCACTGCATCGCTGCATGTGCTTTTCTGGCATCTGGTATCTGTTCTCGTCCAATCCTTGATGCTAATTTCAATGTGCATGTATTATTCCATCCAGTCATATTGTCTCCAGACCAGACCATGAATAACCACGCTCTGCAAGCATCATCCTTGGATCTTGCACCTTCCTTGCACCTTACTCACGACTTCCTTGCACGTTCCTTGCATCGACTCTGCATCGTACATTGCACTAATGTCTTTCTTGATCCAGACTTTGAGCCGGAGGACGACGACGAAGATGACTAGAACTCCGAGCCGTGCCACGCCCAACTTCCTAACTCCCTCTGACTGGCTTATCTACCCGGCATCATCACCCCACGTCGCTTGACGGCAATTACACATCACTAGAACCTCAAGTCATGCCACGCCCAACGTCCTCTGGATAATCACCGTTGCACCTTCTAATCTTCTCCTCAGCCTCGTTAAGAGGACAGAGATAGGCTTCTCTTGGTTGTGCCTGCTGCACTGCTTGCCAGCCTCAGGCTTGGAAGCAACGAGTGTGTATCTAACATGCTGGTTAGCAGGTTTATGTGGCAACAGGGTTTTGGGGTTAGATATTCTAGAGTGTGCTTTGGTTTCAGCTGGGGTAGGCTGTAGTGGGGTAGCCTATATGGGGTGCGGTACAGCCCAATTAGGGTTATAATTGTACTCAGTTTGATGTCAATGCAATCATTCTTGCTCGTTAGTTTCTGACATTGTTTCAGAGCAATAGGTCCGTAGGACCGTTTTTTTTTTTCGGGCCCACCATTACCTAGTGACCGACTGCGGTTACCGCGTTACCCCACGCCCTGCCCTGCGCTGCGCCGACAGCGCGCGCCCTGCCCTGCCCTGCCCCGCGTCGCGCTGCCCCGCGCGCGCCCTGCCTTGCCCCGCGTCCTGCTGCAGCTCGCGCCCTGCTGCAGCCCGCGCGTCGCGCCTTGCTGCCTTGCGCGTCGCGCCCTGCTGCCCCGCACGTCGCGCCGTGCTGCAGCTCGCGCGTCGCGCCCTACTGCCCCGCGCGTCGCGCCCTGCTGCAGCCCGCGCGTCGCGCCCTGCTGCCCCGCGCGTCGCGCCCTACTGCAGCCCGCGCACCGCGCCCTTCTGCCCACGCGTCGCGCCCTGCTGCAGCCCGCGCGCCACGCCCTGCTGCCCTGGACAGCTCGCGCCCTGCTGCCCGCGCCGCCCAGGCCGAGTCGTGCCGCCCAGCCTGAGCCGCCCTGCCCAACCCGATCCACCTTGCTGCTCGTACTACTGCTGCTGCTGGCGGAGGTGCTGCTAGGAATGCTGGAGGTGCTGCAGCCTAGCCTCACCGAGCCGCTCTGCTGCTCTTACTGCTGCTGCTGCTGCTGCTCGTACTACTGCCTTCCCTCCGTACTGCCCTACTGGTCGCACGCCTCCTTACTTGGCCCGCTATGACTTCTCTTCGTGGTAGCGGTCGGAGCGGTGATGGTGGTGGTGACAGCAGCTGGAGTGGTGGCGGCGGCCGTAGTGGCAGTCGCGGTGGAGCTGTTCGGTGCGGATTTTCTGGCGGTGGCTAGATGCAGCTGCTGCGGCGTCCGCGCGAGACCCTTACGCCTCAGCAGCTTCGTGAGTGGTACGCTAAGAGTGGGGGGACTTGGAGTACTATCCGCTGTCCGTACGTCATTCGCACAGGTGATCGGGCTGGTCAGACTCCGGGACACTTGGTCATACACAGGCTCGCTGCTTCAACTGTCTGAGCGACGCCTGGCGTGCAGTGTTTGGCGACGAGGCTGAGCTCCCCCGCTGGCTAGAGCTGCTTAGGAACAAGGTGGATATCTTTGCTCTAGACTATGACACTATCCTCACTGCCATGTATGCCTTGACTATAAGTACTCAGGGTGACTAATACCTGTGTGTGCCGCCCGACCCTGGTATAGCGGGTGCTGCTTTAGGTGCTGGTGAGTCTGCTCTAGGTGCTGGTGAGTCTGCTCTATGTGCTAGTAAGTCTGCTCTCTCTGGTACTGCGCTTGCTGAGGCCTTGCACACCTTCACGCTTGACTCAGATGCTTCGCGTTACTTCTTTCGCGTCAGCACCACGGTCACACCACTCGCAGCACCGGTTGCAGTCTCTCTGGCTGATCCCTCTGGGGGACCGGTTCTTGCACGTTCCTCCACTGTTCTCCCGTGTCCGACGGTTCCATTTGGCTCAATGCCATATCTTCACCTCCCCTCATTCTCTACGAACTTGGTGAGCAACGCCGTCCTTCAAGATGAATGGGTTAACACCTTTACTCCTGGGGAACAGCGTTCCACGATCTGCACGTGTGCACGGACGGGCCGTCACCTGTCAAACATTGTATATGTTTCTGTTTTGTAGGCTACAGTGGGTTAGCCTTTAGGGTGTACATTTCTCTAGGGTTTCATACTTGTACTCCCAAATGTTTCTAGTTGATCACTTCTTGTTTCTGACATGGTATTAAGAGCTTAGGTTCTAGACCTAGGACTTACCTACTGTAAGGGCCCACGGTTAGAAGCGCCGTATCGACTTAGCGCCCTCGAGCGCCTCTCTCCTAGTGCGCCCTCGTGCGCCTCTCCTTCTCCTGCTGCCCGTGCGCAGCTCGCTAGTGCCGCGCGCGGCCCTTTTTTTTTTAGCGCGCGTCGCCCGCTAGCAGCCCACGCGCGGCCTTTTCTGCGCGCGCGCCGACCGTTAGCCGCCCACGCCGCCACGAGCAGCCCGCTAGCCGCCCGTCGACCGGCCCTCCTTGCCGCGCGTAGCCCGCTAGCGGCCCGCAGCCCCGTCCGTAGGCCGCCGCGTCGCCCACGTAAGCCGCCGCCCACGCGCGACTGCAGCCCACGCACAGCCACGGACCGCCCGCTACAGCCGCCCACGCGCAGGCCCACCGTCGCGCCGTGCCGCGTAGCCTAGTCCGAGCCGCGCCGCGCCGCCCTGCCCGAGCCGCGCCGCCCGAGTCGCGCCGCCCGAATCGCGCTGCCCTGACCGAGCCGCGCCGCCCCACGTGCAGCAACTACTGCTCCTGTTCCTGCTACTGCTGCTAGTGCTACTGCCACTATGGCCAGTCCCACTGTTCTCACTTTTGACGCTGAGGGCCGACCTATTAAGTTTGATGTCTGGCTCGATGACCTACACCTGTTCCTTCAGATCACTGCCAAGGACGACGTTTCCTTATATAACCACACGTCCGGCGCTGCCCCCGCACCTGCTGCTACTGCTGACAGTACTGCTCGCTCACTGTGGCAGACTCGTGGCGCCCATGCTCGCCTAACCGTTCGCAGTCACCTGCCATTAGATGAGCGCGAGCACTTCGGCCAGCATAAGACCGCTAAGGAGCTGTACGATGCTGTAGTTGCACGCTACTCCTCCCCTGCTACTGCTGCGATAGGCCGTCTCTCACTGCCCTATCTCTTCCCGGATCTGTCTGCCTTTGCCACTGTAGCTGACCTCATCACTCACCTCCGTACTAGTGATCTCCGCTACCGTGCCGCGCTCCCCCCCGATTTCCTAGCCAAGAACCCCCCCCCCCCCCGATGTACCTCACCCTCTACCACCTAGTCACTCGCCTCCCTGACTCTCTTCGCGCTGTCAGGGACCACTTTCTCGCTCTCTCCCCCACAGACCTCACTGTCGACCTACTCGAGAAGGAACTCCTTGCAGCTGAGAAGAGCATTGTAGCTGTAGGTGCCTCTCGTGACGACCCTCGCACTCCCTTCTTTGAGGGATGTTCCCCCTCCCCCCTTCTCCCCTCCATTGCATCTGCTGCTGCTGTCGACTTCCTAGGTGCTGAGGGGGTCGGAGCTGCGTACGCTCCCAGTGGGCGGCGCAAGGGCGTCAGGGGCAAGGGGGGCCGGGGTGGCGGAGGTGGCGGCGGGGGAGGTAGTGGTGGAGGGGGTGGAGGGGGCGGCAGCGGTGGCGGCGGTGGTGGGAGTGGTGCTGGTGGTGGGGGGGGCGGTGGCGGAGCCGGGGGTGGTGGAGGCGGCGGTGGTGGAGGTGGCGGGGGTGGTGGTGGCAGTGGTGGCGGCGGTGGAGCTGGTGGAGGACGCGGTGGAGCGGTGCAGCGTGGCGGGCTCGGCGGCGGCCAGAGGCAGCAGCAGCAGCGTCCCAGCGAGACCCAGTCGCCCCAGCAGCTCCGTGAGTGGTACTCTCAGCGTGGGGGGTCTGGGGGTGGAGGTACCTGCCCGTACGTCATCCGCACAGGTGACCGCACTGGCCAGACCTGTGGGAGGTTTCACACGGCGCAACGCTGTTTCATTCGCCTCGACGACGCCTGGCGCGAGCAGTTTCCTGACGCCTCTGAGCTGCCCTGCTAGGCTGATCTGCTAAAGAAGGGGATTGATATCTTTGCTCTTGATTATGATGCTATCCTTGCTGCTATGTATGCATTGACTATTAGTGCTGAGGGTGACTGTTACCTGAGTGTACCGCCCGACCCGGGTATTGGGACCAGTGAGGCTGCAGCTCTAGGTGCTAGTGCGTCTGCTGCTCTAGGTCCTGGTGAGGCTGCTGCCCTAGGTGCTAGTGCGTCTGCGTCTGCTGGTACCGCACCTACTGAGGCACTGCACACCTTCACACTGGACTCAGGTGCTTCCCGCTGTTTCTTTCGCGACCGCACTGCCCTAGAGCAGCTTCCTAGTCCGGTTGCTGTCTCCCTGGCTGACCCCTCAGGGGGTCCGGTCCTTGCGACCTCCACCACTGCCCTCCCTTGTCCTGCTGTCCCGTCTGGCACGCTGTCGGGCCTCTACCTCCCCTCATTCTCTACGAACTTGGTGGCGGGTTCCATGCTCCAGGACGCGGGTGTTCACCAGTTCACCCCTGCCTACGAGCGTGTGACACACTGCACGTGTGCCCAGACGGGTCGTCACCTGGCTACCTTCACTCGGCAGCCGGGGTCGGACTTGTACACACTAACCACTGAGTCCCCTCAGGTAGCTGCGTCTGCGTCTGCGTCAGGTCAGCTGTCGGCCCCCTGCTTGTGTCGCTCCCTGTCGCACAGGACTGTCCTCTGGCACCACCGCCTTGGTCACCCGTGAGTGCAGCGCCTTCGCGGCATGCACTCCAGGTATGTTGTTTCTGGTCTTCCCAGGGTTCTCCCTCCCCTGCCACCCTCGCCTGCTCCTCCCTGTCTTCCCTGTGTCGAGGGGCGGCAGCGCGCCGCTCCTCACTCTTCCTCGTTCCCTCCCACAGAGGCTCCCCTTCAGACTCTCCACGTGGACGTGTGGGGCCCCGCGCGAGTTCGGGGACAGGGCCACGAGCGGTACTTTCTGCTGGTTGTCGACGACTACACGCGCTACACCACGATCTTCCCCTTGCGTACCAAGGGTGAGGTCCCTGATGTCTTGATCCCCTGGATCCGCGCTGCTCGTCTCCAGCTCCGCGAGCGGTTCCAGTCGGACTTTCCTGTCCTACGTCTGCACTCTGAAAGAGGTGGCGAGTTTTCCTCTGACCTCTTGGCAGCCTACTATGCGGAGCACGGCATCCGCCAGACGTTCACTCTCCCGGCCTCTCCGCAGCAGAATGGGGTTGCTGAGCGCCGCATTGGTCTCGTCATGGAGGTCGCTCGTACCTCCATGATCCATGCGGCTGCCCCCCATTTCCTGTGGCCGTCTGCAGTGCAGTACGCCGCGCATCAGCTCAACCTCTGGCCCCGTGTCTCTGTTCCGGAGACCTCGCCTACCCTGCATTGGACGGGGGAGGTTGGCGATGCGTCGGTGTTCCGAGTCTGGGGATGTCAAGCCTTTGTCCGCGATACGTCCGCGGACAAGCTCTCCTCCCGTGCCGTTCCCTGCGTCTTCCTTGGCTTTGTCCCTGACGCGCCTGGCTGGCAATTTTACCACCCCACCTCGCGCCGTGTCTTCGCCTCTCAGGAAGTCACCTTTGACGAGTCGGTACCCTTTTACCGTCTCTTCCCCTACCGCACTACCCCGCTCCCCCCCCCACCGCTCTTCCTCACCCCAAGTGTCCCGTCGGTAGACCCCCTCCCTCCCCAGGGTGCTGCTCCCTCAGGTGTTTCCCAGGTAGACCCAGTCGATCCTGTCGAGGTAGCTGTTGACTCTGGTCCTGCGCGAGGTGCTGAGCGTGCTGAGCCTGGTGGTGCTGGGTCTGGGGGTACTGAGACTAGGGGTGCTGAGCCTGGGGGTGCGGAGACTAGGGGTGCTGAGTCTGGGGGTGCGGAGACAGCGGGTGCTGAGCCTGGGGGTGCTGCGACTGGGGGTGCTGAGCCTAGAGGAGCTGAGGCTGGGGGTTCTGAGACTGACCGTACTGCGCCTGTTGGCGCTCCCTCTTCACAGCAGCTGCGTGAGTGGTACTCCCAGTGTTACAGCCTCCGTCGTGGGGCTACTGGAGCGGGGGGGTCTGCTGGAGTTGGGACTGGTGGCCCTGCGGGTGCAGTGTCGCAGCCGGAGCCTCCCTCTCCTCAGCGGCTACGGGAGTGGTACGCTCGGCGCTGCAGCCTCCGGAGTGGAGCTCTTGGTGTTGAGGTACCGCCTGCTGGAGGTGCTGCTGGAGGTGCTGGAGCTGCTGGAGGTGCTGCTGGTGCTGCTGGAGGTCCTGGAGCTGCTGGAGGTGCTGCTAGTGCTGCTGGAGGTACTGGAGCTGCTGGAGGTGCTGCTGGTGCTGCTGGAGGTTCTGGAGCTGCTGGAGGTGCTGCTGGTGCTGTTGGAGGTTCTGGAGCTGCAGGAGGTGCTGCTGGTGCTGGTTCGGCTGGAGGTTCTGGTGCTGTCTCTGCTGCTTCTGGGGGCACTTCACGGCCGCGGCCGTACTTCGTTCCGCTCCTTCAGCAGGTTCTTGGTCAACCGCCTCCTCCTAGTCCTCCTCCCTCCTTAGAGTGTCCTCCGCCTGTCCAGTCGCAGTCACAGCTACCGCCTGCCTCGCCACTTCCTGGTCCTTCTCCCTACACTGGTCCGACACGCGGTCTTACAGAGCGTCGTGAGCCTGAGTCTCGTCCTGTGTCGCCTGTGTCTCGTCATGTGTCACCTGTTCGTGCTGCTCGCACTGGTCGCCGTGTTCCGCGTGAGCGTCCTCCACCTGTCCCTAGCACACACTATATGACTCTGCGTCCTTCCACTGCTCCACAGCGTGTCCCTCTGCCGTCTCCTCCTGTGTCCTCTCTTCCTGTTCTTGCTGACCCGGAGTCTGACTCTCTTCGTGCTGCCAGTCCTACTGTCACGCGTCTCCTGGCCACTGCTGTCACTGACCCTTCCTTTGAGTCTGCTGCTGCGTCTGCCCTAGTTGCTGAGCTTGTCGACTTTGCTGCTCGCTGTCGTCTAGACTACGCCGCGAGTCTTGTTGCTGAGTCTGAGTCTGTCTGTCCTACGTCCGTCGGGGGTGAGTGTGCTCTAGGCACGAACGTCCTTGAGGACAGACAGGAGGACCTTGAGTGTCTTGCAGCCACTGCGCCTCATCTCGTGTCCATGCTGCTTGCCCCTGAGGGAGACCCGGATGCTCCAGACATCCCGACCCCGCGCTCTTACAATGAGGCGATCGCGGGTGAGTGCTCCTCTCAGTGGCAGTCAGCCATGGACGCAGAGATGGCATCCTGGAAGTCCACTGGCACTTACGTCGACGAGGTTCCCCCTCCTTGGGCGAACATCGTCATTGGCATGTGGATTTTCAGGGTGAAGCGGCCGCCAGGTTCTCCGCCTGTCTTCAAGGCTCGTTACGTTGCTCGAGGCTTAAGTCAGCGAGAGGGAGTAGACTTCTTTCAGACCTTCTCCCCCACCCCGAAGATGACCACTCTTCGGGTGCTACTGCACGTTGCTGCTCAGCGTGACTACGAGCTTCACTCTCTTGACTTCAGCACAGCTTTCTTGCAGGGCAGCCTGCACGAGGAGATCTGGCTGCGCCGCCCTCCTGGCTTCACTGGGTCGTTTCCTCCTGGTACCCAGTGGAGCCTCCGGCGGCCGGTCTACGGTCTCCGCCAGGCGCCACGTGAGTGGCACGACACACTGAGGACTACTCTTGCGGCACTTGGGTTCGCGCCTTCTACTGCTGACCCGTCGCTGTTTCTGCGCACCGACACTTCGCTGCCGCCGTTCTACATCCTCGTGTACGTCGAAGACTTGGTCTTTGCCACTGCTGACACTGAGGCTCTCGCCCACGTGAAGTCGGAGCTGCAGAAGAGACACACGTGCACATGCCTGGGTGAACTGCGCAGCTACCTTGGCTTGCAGATCACCCGGGACAGAGCACGCCGCACCATCACACTGACTCAGTCACACATGGTGCAGCAGGTCCTTCACCGCTTCGGCTTCACCTGGTCCTTAGCACAGGCCACTCCTCTGGCTACAGGTCACTCGCTCTCAGCTCTGCCTTCGGATGAGTCCGTAGAGCCGAGTGGTCCTTACCCAGAGCTAGTTGGCTGCCTCATGTACCTGATGACTTGCACTCGTCCTGACCTAGCGTACCCTCTTGGCCTTCTGGCCCGCTACGTGGCTCCTGGTAGGCACCGAAAGGTGCACTGGGATGCTGCAAAGAGGGTATTGCGCTACTTGTGCAGTACATCGGGCATGGGGCTCGTGCTTGGAGGAGGGAGCTCAGTTGTTCTCACTGGGCACTCAGACGCTTCTTGGGTTGACGACCAGGCTACTCAGCGGTCGTCACAGGGTTACACCTTCAGCCTTGGCTCTGGCTCAGTTTCGTGGCGTTCTACGCGTTCGTCTTCAGTTCTCAGCTCCAGTTGTGAGGCTGAGATCTACGCCACAGCCATGGCTGCACAGGAGTTACGCTGGCTCACCTACCTGCTGACCGACCTGGGAGAGCGGCCTCGTTCTCCTCCAGTGCTGTACGTCGACAACAAGGCTGCCATTGCCTTGTGTGAGGAGCACAGACTGGAGCACAGAACGAAGCACATCGCTCTACGTTACTTTCTGGCTCGAGAGTTGCAGCAGCGTGGTCATCTTCGTCTGCGTTACGTGGCCACTCAGGCCAACACTGCTGATATATTCACCAAGGCGCTTCAGTCTGGTGATCATCAGCGTTTCTGCACCTTGCTAGGGCTTGTGCCCACTTTTCCTCACTTGTTGTAGACTCTGCCTGTACTGTGATCTATATATATACACCTGCATGCTTGCTTTGCTAGGTATAGATCACTGTGATGTTTGTGGTACATATATGCTTCTTGCTTGTGCTCAGAGTGTGTGGTGACGTTGTGATCCACCCTGAGCTTGCTTTGTCTTTCTTGACTGGTCTTGTGACCTCTTGTTCTCCCCCACTTAGCCTATGGGGGTGTGTCAAACATTGTAGATGTTTCTGTTTTGTAGGCTACAGTGGGTTAGCCTTTAGGGTGTACATTTCTCTAGGGTTTCATACTTGTACTCCCAAATGTTTCTAGTTGATCACTTCTTGTTTCTGACATCACCTGGCCACGTTCACCCGTCGGCCTGGGTCGAGCCTGTACACACTGACTACTGCGCCTCCTCAGTTAGCTGCGTCTGCGTCCGCGTCAGGTCAGCTAGCAGCCTCATGCTCGTGTCGCGCCCTATCGCACCAGACTCTCCTTTGGCACCACCGCCTTGGTCACCCCTCTCTGCCACACTCTCGCCTTCTTGTCTCTGGTCTTCCCAGGTCTCTGCCTCCCCTCCCACCCTCGCCTTGCCCACCCTGCCTTCCCTGTGTCGAGGGGCGGCAGCGCGCCGCTCCTCACTCCTCCTCGTTTCCCCGACGACTGCTCCCTTGCAGACTCTTCACTTGGACGTGTGGGGCCCAGCCCGCGTCCAGGGACAAGGCCGCGAGCGATACTTTCTGCTAGTTGTTGACGACTACTCGCGTTACACGACGGTCTTCCCCTTACACAGCAAGGATGAGGTTCCTGATGTCTTGATCCCTTGGATCCGCGCTGTCCGTCTCCAACTCCGCGAGTGGTTCGAGACGGACCTTCCCGTCCTGCGTCTGCACTCTGACAGAGGTGGTGAGTTTGCCTCCTACCTCTTGCGGGACTTTTGTTGTGGGGAGGGCATCACCCAGTCGTTCACGCTTCCGGCCTCTCCGCAGCAGAATGGGGTTGCTGAGCGCCGCATTGGCTTAGTCATGGAGGTCCCTCGTACCTCCATGATCCATGCGGCTGCCCCCCATTTTCTGTGGCCGTTTGCGGTCCGGTACGCTGCGCATCAGCTCAACCTTTGGCCCCGTGTCTCCTTGCCGGAGACCTCGCCGACACTGCGTTGGACGGGAGAGGTTGGCGATGCATCGCGTTTCCGGGTCTGGGGTGCCCAAGTCGACGCCGACTTGGCAGTTTTCTGGCCGACCAAGTTACCCGGGCGATGAGGTTCTGCTTAGTGCATTATATAGTCTCGACACAAGGCCAACAACCCAGGTGTTACGTGAATGTTATGAGGGTCGCGAAGCGCCCACCAGCGATGAAGGGAGGATTTGTGCGTCGTCTGCAGCCGACGGCCTCTGTGAGGATCGATTGGATCAAGTTCAGAAATTGGGAAATGTATTGGATGATCCACCTGGCTACAACACGAGGCTATATATAGTCTCAACACAAGGCCAGCAACCCAGGTGTTACGTGAATGTTATGAGGGTCGCGAAGCGTCCCGAACAAAACCTTCCCAAATTTGGTAGAAGACAATTCAGTGGCAACCGAAAGGCCTGGAATCCGGAACATGCAACATGGTTTGGTGCTATAACTATGATGAAATATAGGAAAGCACCTAACCTAGGAAATCAAGCAAAAGAATGCATGAGAAAATAAACCTAAAATAGATATAGCAGAATAAGGTTAATGCAAGCAAGCAAAGCTAGCATAAGTCGTCATGCTATCACATTTCCCCCCCTCAAAGCTGGGCGGCATGAGAAACACCCTGCTTGACAAGATAATCCTTGAGAGCATGGTGTGCGTTGCCCATATCAAATTCTGCAACCCAACTATCCTCTGATGGGCCATATCCCTTTGAGCGTATCAGGAACTCAAGGGTCTTGCCGCCGCGATGCTGATGAGTAAGAACGCATTCCACCTCGTACTCAGGTTCATCTTGTACGAGAACAGGTGGTGGTGGCGGTAGCCGCCATCCCTGGAACTGTTGATTGGGGTCATTGTAGGGCTTCAACAACTGAACATGGAAAGCACTGTGAAATTTCTACATAGTAGGTAAGCGCAAGCGAAATGTTACCGGTTTCACATGTGCATCAACGCGAAAGGGACCATAGAAGCGAGGCCGGAGATTGGATGTAATATGAGAGAGGTCCAAGTTGCGTGTGTCGAGAAGCACTTGATCTCCGACGCTACTGAGTGATCCCGTCGCTGTCGATCTGCATACTGCGTCAGGGAGTTCCGCATCGTGGTGAGATGTCGTTGAGTCTTCTCCCATAGCTATTGCATGGTGGTGACGAAGTCATGTGTGGCTTGGATGTGTGCCAGTGTGGTTGGTTGTTGTGATGTAAGGGGTTCACGTCCGTAGCACAGGAAGAAAAGAGATTTCCGTATGGCCGCATGTGACGCGTTGCTGTAAGCAAACTTAAGAGTTGTTTGCTGTAGATCCCAGTGGTTGATGTCGTCTTTGCCAGCTTTGCGCAGTAACCGTTCAACCACCTGATGCGTCACTCTATCTGTCCCTCAGTCTGGGGGTGGTACGCTGAAGATATTGCAAGCTTTGTCCGCAACAATCCCGTGAGTTCCTTGCAAAACTTACTAGTGAATTATGGGTCTTTGTCTGAGATGAGTGTAGCGGGGATGCCGTGGATGGTGACGATGCGGTTGAAGAAGAGGCGAGCGGTTGCTTCAGCTGTAGCCGTGGCGTTGGCCGGAATGAAGTGTCCCATTTTAGAGAATTTGTCGATCACTTCGAGTATAGCGTCATGCCCTCGTGAGGTCGAAGGAAGCTCGGTCATGAAGTCGAGGCTAACGACTTGCCATGGCTGCTCCTTTACGGGTAGAGGTTGAAGTAACCCTGCTTTTTTCTGCTTGCTACTCTTCATCCACTGGTACGTGTCGCATGAGGTGACGAACTGCTGCACGTCTGTTGCCACCCAGGGCCAGTAGTAATACTTTGATATCCCTGCTAATGTCATATTGCTCCTGAAATGTCCCGCGTATTGTACGACGTGAAACTCCTCCGTTAAGATCTGCCGTAGCGGGGCACAGTTCGGTATCCAAATCTTCCCTGAACCTTTCTTTACAACTGAGTCATTCTCCCACTATAACAGCTTATGTTTCTCTGCCGTAGCAATCTCTGCGTCCACGGAGTACCCATGTTGGAATAAACCATTGAGCAAAGGGTTCATCCCATTGAGCTAGATGCCTACTACATGACCGGGGCGGCTCAACGCGTCTGCTTTGTTGTGTAGCCCAGGCTTGTAGATGATGTCGTAGTGGAATTGAGTTTCCAGAAAGTCCACCCACCGCACTTTTCGTCGTGAGAGCGTCGGCTGCGACTTCAGGTATTTGAGACTGAAGTGGTCAGTGTAGACTGTAGTCTTGGCTCCCTCCAGTAAGAGTCGTCGTAGTGAGGCATATTTCGGTCCCTGAACCCTTCCTTACAGCTAAGTCTTTCTCCGAGGCATAGTTCGGTACCCATGTTGAAAAAGACCCTTGAGCGGAGGGTTCATCCTATCGAGCTAGATGCCTGCTACATGACCAGGGCAGCTCAGCGCGTCTGCTTTGTCGTGTAACCAGGGTCTGTAATCAATGTCGTATTGGTAGTGAGTTTCCAGGAAGTCCACCCACCACACTTGTCGTCGTTAGAGTGTAGGCTGCGACTTCATGTATTTGAGACTGCAGTGGTCAGTGTAGACTGTAGTCTTGGCTCCCTCTAACACCTCCACGTTTTGAAGGCTGCGACTATCGCTAAGGCTTCTTTGTCATGGATTGGGTAGTACAATTCGGCTTCGTATAGCTTCTTACTGAGGTAGGCGATGGGTTGCAAACCGCGTCCGTGATCCTACATCAGTGTTGCTCCGACTGCTTGGTCACTAGCGTCTGCTTCCACCGCATAGTCCTTGTTGTGAAGAAATGAGGAATGAAGAAAGGAGAAGTGATGGTTGCACTAGCAAGTAGTTGAGTACATATAGCAAACCCTAAATTGGGCTGTACTCACTATTGAGTACCCCACTGCAGGCTAGACAAACATAACATTCTGACACACCCCCATAGTCAAAGTGGGGTATGATCAGCACAACAAGCAAAGCAAAGCAAGCTCAGGGTGGATCACAATGTCACCACACATTCTGAGCACAAGTACAAGAAGCAACAGTTTAAAGTTCACAAATGTAAGCAAAGCTAGAGGCTATCGCAGAGGGCAAGTGTGGAGGAGGAGGGACTATGAGAGGAGAGGAGGTAGTGGGCGGCAGCTGAAGCTGCTGACACACGGCGCAACTGGAGCAACTGGCACACGGGCAACTGGAGCAACTGACACACTGGCAACTGGAGCAACTGGCACACGGGCTACTGGAGTAACTGGCTCCGCGGCTAACTCTGAGCGGCAGGAGCAACGGACTCACGGGCGACTGGAGCAACGGGCTCACGGGCGACTGGCGCAACGGGCTCACGGGCGACTGGCGCAACGGTCTCACGGGCGACTGGAGCTGCGGGCTTCACGGCGGCCACCCCCCTTCAACCTCCCCAAACTATCCCACCCCCATTTCACACACCCCCTGCTGCACCCCTAGGTTCACTCACACCCCACCCCCTAGCACCACGCCTTTGGCTCCCACACATCCACCCCCCTCAGCGGCAGCTGCAGCAGTGGGAGACAAAGGAGGAGGAGGGGAAGGGAAACAGACCACCCATCACCCCCATACCCGCCACCCCCATACCCTCCATTCCACGGCTGCACGCGCAGCAGGGAGACGAAGAAGGGGGGGGGGGGGGGAGAGCAGCAACGGGCAGCAACGGGCGGCAATGGGCAGCATAGGGAGGCGGCGGCACCGGGTCCAGGGGCGGCGTCGCGGGGTCCAGGGGCGGCTGCTCCAGGGGCCAGAGGCGGCTGCACCAGGGGCGGCTGCTCCGACGCACGGCCCCCCCCAGGTCGCCCCTCCCGTCGCCTGTTGAGGCGACCTGAGGGGGGGGGGGGGGGGGGGGGGAGGAGTACGGGGGCCGACGCGCGGCCTCCCAGGGCGCCAGAGCAGGCGGAAGAAGGGGCGACGCGCGCCCCCCCAGATCGCCCCTCCCGTCGCCTTGCGTGGCGAGCGGGGGGGGGGGGGGGGGGGGCGCGCGCGGCCCCCCAGGGCGCCAGAGCAGGCGGAAGAAGGGGCGACGCGCGCCCCCCCAGGTCGCCCCTCCCGTCGCCTTGCGTGGCGAGCGGGGGAGGGGGGGGGCGCGCGCGGCCCCCCAGGGCACCAGAGCAGGCGGAAGAAGGGGCGACGCGCGCCCCCCCAGGTCGCCCCTCCCGTCGCCTTGCGTGGCGAGCGGGGGGGGGGGGGGGGGGGGGGGGGGGGGCGCGCGCGGGCCCCCCCCCCCCCGCTCGCGGTGCACGGGCCCCTGGTGCGCCACGACAGGCATGAGGAGGGCGGGGCCTGGGCAGGGTCGGGGCATGGCAGGGGCAGGGCCGCGATAGGGCCGCGACAGGGTCGGGGCAGGGCCGCGACAGGTCCGGGACAGGGGCGACGCCGGGCGACGGGGCCGATACGGGGGGCCGCGACGGGGGGCCGCGACGATGGGCCGCGACTGGGGGGCCGCGACGAGGGGCCGCGACAGGGCCTTACGGGGGGCCGCGAAGGGCCTTACGAGGGGCCGCGAAGGGCCATACGAGGGGCCGCGAAGGGCCGTACGAGGGGCCGCGAAGGGCCGTACGAGGGGCCGCGAGGGGGGCCTAACGAGGGGCCGCGAAGGGGCCTTACGAGGGGACGCGAAGGGGCCTAACGAGGGGCCGCGAAGGGGCCTTACGAGGGGCCGCGAAGGGGCCTTACGAGGGGCCGCGAAGGGGCCTTACGAGGGGCCGTGAAGGGGGCCTAACGAGGGGCCGCGAAGGGCCTTACGAGGGGCCGCTAAGGGCCGTTAAGGGCAGGCGCGACGCGCGCCTCGGGTAGGAAAAAAAAAAATTCAGTGGTGGGCCCAAGGATCGAGACAGCTCTATACCATGTGAAGAAATGAGGAATGAAGAAAGGAGAAGTGATGGTTGCACTAGCAAGTAGTTGAGTACATATAGCAAACCCTAAATTGGGCTGTACTCACTATTGAGTACCCCACTGCAGGCTAGACAAACATAACATTCTGACACTTGTCTGGATCCGGTAGGATGAGTATTGGTGCTGTAGTCAGTGCTGGCTGTAGCTGCTCCATGGCCTGCTGTTGAGAAGAATCCCATTTATAGGGCACATCATTTTTTCAATAAGTTCGTCAGTGGTGCTACTTCTTAGCGTAATGCGGTACGAATCTGTTGTAGTAGTTGGCGAAGCCTAGGAACTGCTGCAACTCCTTCACGTTCTCAGGAACTTTCCACGTCTTGACGGCTTCGATCTTCTGCGGGTCCACGTGTATGCCCTCCGTAGTCACCATTTGCCCGAGAAACTGCACCTTCTTCAACTCGAAGTTTCTTTTCGATAGCTTTACGTGGATTTTTCTATTCCACAGGATCTTGAAGACTTTCCATGGATTCTCGACGTGCTCCTTCATGTATTTGGAGTAGATGAAAAATGTCATCTAGGTACACCACCACGCACTCGTCGAGCAGGGGCCATAGGATGTGATTCAGAACGTCTGCAACGTCGTTGGTGTGTTGCAGAGTCCGATTGGCATTACTAAATATTCGTAGGAGTCGTATCTGGTACGGAACGCCGTCTTGTAGATCGAGTTGTCTGCCGTCTTGATCTGCAGTAACCCTACCGTAGATCCAACTTCGAAAACACCGTTGCACCACGCAGTTGGTCTAGAAGATCGTCTATGGACAGTATGGGGTATTTGTTCTTGACCGCCTGTTTGTTCAATGCCCGGTAGTCGATGCACATCCGTAAACTACCGTCTGGCTTTGGAGTAAAGAGGCCCGATGCACCGTAGGGAGAGGTGTATGGGCGGATAAGTTGTCTGTCTAGTAGGTACTCAATCTGTTTCTTCATGTCTGTCAGTTCGGTCTGACTAAGGTGGCATGGTGCACGTGAGACGGGCTTTGCACCTGGTTCCTCCACAATCTCGTGCTCGTGGGTTCGCGCTGGAGGTACTCCTGCAGACAGGTCGTCTGGCATGATGTCTTTGTACTGCTCCAACGCCTCCTGTACTGCTACAGGTAGCTCCGAGTTCGGCTTCTCCTCCTGTGCTGCTGCCATAACTAGTGCTAAGTTACCCGTGTTACTCTCGTTCACCAACCGTTCGAACCGTTCATTTCAGGAATGTCCTTGTATCTGTCTAGCTTCGCAGCTCCACACGTTTCCTGTTGTTGTAGATGCACGCCTTCCGGTTGACCCAGTCGATCTCGGGGTTGAACCGCTTCAAGAAATCCTGCCCCAAGATGAAATCTAGTCCCTTGATGTTCGTCATTGGAAACGTCGGCTTCCCCCTCAACGCACCTATGTGCAGTTGCACTGATGCTTCGTCGTGGATGGGAAGCTTCATACCGTCCACCATCGTTGCTGTGAACTGGGTCTCTTCTGAGGATTCTCCAATTTTCTCCAACGTAACGCGGTCGCACACCGAATGGGACGCACCACTATCCACCAGTGCCTGGAGGCGTCGTCCAATTTTCTGTTGCGCTGAGTAACCAAAGATTGTTTCGTTAATAGGATCATATGGTACATCAAAATAATCACTACCCCTATTTCCTATACCTGACGCAGCACTCTTAGCTTCCGCCTTTACCTGGGGGGTAGAGGGGTTTTCTTTAGGCTTGAATAACTTCTCCTAAGCCGGGAACCCTCCCCTAAGCCTTTGCACCTGTGTAGGCTTCACCTGTGGGCAATGGGGAGCGTTAACATGGTGGTGCAGGGAAAGAATATTAACTCCACGGAACGCACGACCCTTTTCAGTGCACGGGGTTGTTTGCCCAACTTCTCGGGTACCTGAATATTCTCTAAGGGCTTTTTTCTTAGCCTCTAAATATCCCCTGAATTTCTCGAAGGTTGAAAACCACGAGCAGAAATATACTTAGTTAAAGTATCTTTATAGGGCAACTTTAACGAATTCTTACTTCGGGGATGTTCGGATGGAGTTTCCCAGTCGGTGTAGAGTCTGCTTTTGCAGAGCCTCATATTTTCTCGACGATTTCCCTTGGTGTCGGCCGGTCGTGGCGTTTTAAATTCGCGCCATCATTTTCTCATTTTTTTCGCCCGCTCCGAAGTCACCACATCGTCGCCTTTTTGTTTGTCCCCCCCCCCCCCCGAATCTTTTCGCGAACGCCAGCTCGATCCGCGGCTACTGGTGATACACATTTTTTTGCTTCAAGGGTGCTGCACTGTTGTTGCCCGCATCTCCGCACATGTTTGTTTTTTTTTTTTTGTTTTTTTTTTTCATTTTGTAACACGACATAATCTGATGTCCGGCTGCGCCGCAGAATTCGCATTTCTCGGACTTGTTGAGATTACCTATGACTTAGGTTTAGGAACAGCCTAGGCAAGTATCAAAAGTAGCGAGAGAAATTGGAGAAGAGAGGTTTCACTAAGAGTTTGAGGTACAAGATATAGTCAAGGAACAAACAATAGCAAGGGTGTATCACCAACAATAGGCAGAATGACTACACTACGATCTAATCGCAAGGAGTAGTACAACAGATATATAAAATATATCTTGACAGGATTTTGTTGGCCACGGCTTCGCATCGAATTTGTCGATGTCCATCGGGTCGGCAATCGTGGGGGATGTCGATCGCTCCGTGCCGAAAGTCATGTTTGGCCCGCAGCGTCGTGTATCGGGTTGACCACGCATCAGCCCATCGTATCTCTTTGCTGCACACACCATGTCGCGGTAGCTACTGTAGTTCGCGGCGATCTCCTGTCGTCGTATCTCCATTTTCAGTCCCTTAGTGTACGCCCACTGTTTTTCCCCTTCGGTCAGGTCTAGAATTCGGTTAAATAACTGCTCCATCTACTACGTGTACTGAGCTACACTGCCGTACTGTTTGTGCCGATGAGTATGCTGCCGCGCCATGTAGCTGAGAGCGAGTGGCGAGTAGACAGAGGAGTGGCCTGAGGCGAGGAGTACGTGAAGCCGAAGCGCTGAAGGACCTGCTGCACCATGTGTGACTGAGTCAGGGTAATGGTGCGCTGTGCTCTGTCCCGGGTGATCTGCAAGCCAAGGTAGCTGCGCAGTTCACCCAGGTCTGTGCACGTGTGTCTCTTCTGCAGCTCGGACTTCACGTGGGCGAGTCCAGCAGTGTCAGCTGTGGCAAAGACCAAGTCGTCGACGTACACGAGGATGTAGAACGGCGGCAAAGAAGTGTCGGTGCGCAGAAACAGCGACGGGTCGGCAGTAGAAGGAGCAAACCCAAGAGCCGCAAGTGTAGTCCTCAGTGTGTCGTGCCACTCACGAGGTGCCTGGCGGAGACCGTAGACTGGCCGCCGGAGGCTCCACTGGGTACCAGGAGGAAAAGACCCAGTGAAGCCAGGTGGACGGCGCAGCCAGATCTCCTCGTGCAGGCTCCCCTGCAAGAAAGCAGTGCTGAAGTCAAGAGAGTGAAGCTCGTAGTCACGGTGAGCGGCTATGTGCAGTAGTACCCGAAGAGTGATCATCTTCGGGGTGGGAGAGAAGGTCTGAAAGTAGTCAACTCCCTGCCGCTGACTGAAGCCACGAGCCACGTAGCGCGCCTTGAAGACAGGCGGAGAACCCGGCGGCCGCTTCACCCTGAAAATCCACATGCCACTGACGATGTTCGCCCCAGGAGGGGGAACCTCGTCGACGTAGGTGCCTGTGGACTTCCAGGAAGCCATCTCTGCATCCATGGCTGCCTGCCACTGAGAGGAGTAGGGACCCTCTATCGCCTCCGCGTAAGAGCGCGGAGTCGGGATGTCTAGTGCATCCGGGTCTCCCTCAGGGGCAAGCAGTATGGACACAAGATGAGGTGAAGCAGCAGAAAAGCACTGGAACTCCTCCTGCCTGTCCTCAAGGACGTCCGTGCCAAGGGCACACTCACCCCCGACGGACGGAGGACAGACAGACGCAGACTCAGCGACAAGACTAGCAGCGTAGTCTAGGCGACAGTGAGCAGCGAAGTCGACAAGCTCAGAAACTAAGGCAGACGCAGCAGCGGACTCAAAGGAAGGGTCAGTGACGACAGTAGCAAGGAGACGCGTGACAGTAGGACTGGCAGCACGAAGGGAGTCCGACTCCGGGTCAGCAAGAATGGAAGAGAGGACTCAGGAGGAGAAGGCAAAGGGGCACGCAGCGGAGCAGTGGAGGGACGCAGAGACATCCGGTGCGTGCCTGGGACAGGGGGAGGACGCTGACGCGAACCACGACTACTAGTGCGCTCAGCACGGACAGGCGACGCAGGACGAGACGCAGGCTCACGACGCTCAGCAAGTCCTCCAGTAGGACCAGTGTAGGGAGAAGGAGCAGGCAGAGGAGAGGTAGGGTGTAACTGTGACTCGGACTGGACAGGCGGTGGACACTCTAAGGGAGGAGCCGGACTAGCAGAGGGCGGAAGACCAAGAACCTGCTCAAGGAGCGGAACGAAGTACGGCCGCGGCCGCTCAGCACCACCAGCACCAGAAGGGACAGCACCAGCACCCCAAACAACATCACCAGCGCCAGCAGCACCCCCAGCTCCAGCAGTGCCAACTCCAGTACCCGCAGAGGCACCAGCACCAGAGGCACCGTCAGCGCCAACACCCCCAGCAGCTCCAGCTCCAGCCGGACCACCAGAAGACGCAGCGGGTCGAGCTCCAGCACTCTCAGTAGCACCGACGCCGGCAGCACCACCAGCTCCAGTACGAGAAGCACACGCAGGCCTAGCAGCTCCAGTACTCCCAGTACGAGCACCTCCGGGACCCGCGGCACCAGCACCCTCAGCAGCAGCAGAACCGCCAGCACCCGCAGCACCTCCAGCTCCTGCAGCTCGCCTCCAGCGCCGGGCAAACCACTCACGCAGCTCCTGTGGAGAGAGTAGCTCCCGCCGGGACGAAGCACCCGAAGAACCTCCAGGCCCAGCACCGCCAGACGCCACACGAGCAGGTCCATTACCCTCAGACTCCGCACCCCCAGACGCAGCACCCCCAGGCTCAGCACCCCAAGACGCAGCACCCCCAGGCGTAGCACCCCCAGGCTCAGCACCCCCAGGCGCAGCACCCCTAGAGTCAGCAGCCCCAGGCTCAGCACCCCCAGGGTCAGCACCCCCAGACCTAGCACCCGCAGGCTCAGCACCCCTAGCAGCACCAGAGTCAACAGCTACCTCGACAGGGTCGACTGCGTCTACCTGAGACACACCTGAGGGGGCAGGACCCTGAGGGGGGAGGGGGTCTACCGGAGGGGGACCTGGCGTAAGGAAGAGCGGCGGGGGGGGGAGGGACGCAGTGCGGTAGGGGAAGAGACGGTAGTAGGGAACCGACTCGTCAAACGTGACGTCCTGGGAGGACAGAACACGGCGCGAGGTGGGGTGGTAGAACTGCCAGCCCGGCGCGTCAGGGGGGAAGCCAAGGAAGACGCAGGGAACAGCACGAGGGGACAGCTTGTCCGCAGACAAGTCGCGGACAAACGCCCGAGATCCCCAGACACGGAACGCAGACGCATCGCCAACCTTCCCCGTCCACAGCAAAGCAGGGGAGGTCTCTGGCATGGAGACCCGGGGCTGAAGGTTGATCTGATGCGCCGTGTACCGAACCGCAAACGGCCACAGAAAATGGGGGGCAGCCGCATGGACCATGGACGTACGAGCGACGTCCATGACCATGCCAATGCGGCGCTCAGCAATCCCATTTTGCTGTGGAGAGTCCGGAAGCGTGAACGTCTGGCGGATGCCTCGTGCACGACAGAAGGCTCGCAGAAGGTCAGAGGAGAACTCTCCGCCTCTGTCAGAGTGCAGACGCAGAACAGGAAAGTCCGAGCCGAAACTCTCTCTGAGCTGGAGACGAGCTGCGCGGATCCAGGCGATCAACACCTCAGTGACCTCACTTTTGCTGCGCAAGGGGAAGACTGCGGTGTAACGCGAGTAGTCGTCAACCACCAGCAGGAAGTAACGCTCGTGACCCTGTCCACGGACGCGGGCTGGGCCCCACACGTCCATGTGAAGCGTCTGCAGCGGAGCCTCTGTCGGAGGAAACTCGGAGGAGTGAGGAGCAGCGCGCTGCCGCCCCTCGACGCAGGGAACGCAGGTGGGGGCAGGCCCCGAAGGAAGGGGAGGGAGGGACCGGGGGAGACCAGAGACAAGGACACGGGAGGCCATGCCTCGAAGACGAGGCAGGGAGGGGTGACCAAGGCGGTGGTGCCAGAGGAGAGTCTGGTGAGACAGGAGATGACACGAGCAGGGGGCAGACTCAGGACCAGACCTGGACGCCGCAGCAAACACCTGACCCGACGCGGCTACCTGAGCAGACTTAGCGACCGGAGGAGACTCAGTAGTGAGTGTGTACAGGCTCGACCCCGGCTGACGGGTAAACGTGGCCAAGTGACGGCCCGTCCGAGCACAGGTACAGTGGGTCACTCGCTGACTCGCAGGAGTGAACTGGTGAACCCCTCCATCCTGGAGGTCAGCACCACTCACCAAGTTCGTAGAGAACGAGGGGAGGTAAAGACCCGACAGGGTGCCAGAAGGGGCCGCCGGACACGGTAGAACAGTGGAGAAGTGGGCAAGGACAGGACCCCCAGAGGGGTCTGCCAGGGAGACTGCCACTGGCCGACTAAGCGGCGTAAGCGTGGTGCGGTCTCGAAAGAAGGAGCGGGAAGCACCCGAGTCAAGGGTGAAGGTGTGGGTGGCCGGAGCCGACGCGGTACCTGAGAGCGCAGACTCACCAGCACCTGGGGCAGCAGACTCACCAGCACCTGGAGCAGCAGACTCACTAGCACCTAGAGCAGCAGCCTCACCAGCACCTAGAGCAGCAGCCTCAATGCCCGGGTCAGGCGGAAAACACCGGTAACAGTCACCCTCATCACTAATAGTCACAGCATACATTGCAGCAAGAATAGCATCATAATCAAGATCAAAGATAGCAACACCCGCCCTAGACAGCTCGCCCCAGCGAGGGATCTCAGTAGCGTCGGGGAACTGATTACGCCAAGCGTCCGTCAGGCGGCCGAAGCAGCGCTGGGTGGAGTGCAGACCCCCACACTGCTCACCCACGCGGTCGCCTGTACGTAGAACGTAGGTACAGGGGCCAGCACCCCCACCCCGCTGACGAGCAATGTACCACTCACGAAGCTGCTGGGGGGAAGGGGTCTCACGAGTGCGCTGCTGCTGGTGCTGCTGGCGCTGACCACCACCGGAGCCGACCCTCTGCGAAGAGCCGCCCCGACCAGCTCCACCTCCGCCGCCGCTACCTCCTCCACCGCCTCCACCTCCACCACCTCCGCTCGCACCGCCACCACCGCCGCCTCCTCCGCCTCCACTGCCGCCACTAGCGCCCCCACTCCCGCCACCACCCCCACCGCCACCCCCACCCCCTCCGCCGCCTCCACCGCCGCCTCCACCGCCCCCGCCAGCCCCTCCAGCGCCCTTGCCCCCCTTGCCCTTGCCTGGGCGGCGTCTCCCGCTAGGGGCAGACGCCGCGCCGACCGACTCAAGACCAACGAGGTCGGCCGCAGCAGCAGAGGCAACAGAGGGCAAGAGGGGGGAGGGGGAGCACCCCTCAAAGACAGGGGTACGAGGGTCACCACGAGAGGCTCCTACAGCGACTATACTCTTTTCTGCTGCTAGGAGGCGCTCCTCGAGGAGGTCAACGGTGAGGGTGGTGGGGCAAACAGAGAGGAAGTGGTCCCTGACCGAGCGAAGGGTGTCAGGGAGCCGGGTGACTATGTAGTAGAGGGTGATGTACATAGGGGGGGGGGTCTTGGCGCAGAACTCAGCAGGAAGCGCAGCGCGGTAGCGAATGTCACTAGTGCGAAGGTGCGTAATGAGGTCAGCGACTGTGGGAAAAGCGGCGAGGTCAGGGAAGAGGTACGGCAGTATGAGGCGGCTAAGGGCAGCAGTGGCAGGGGAAGAGTAGCGTGCAACGACAGCGCCGTACAAGGTCTTAGCACTCTTGTACTGACTAAAATGCGCGCGCTCAGCGGTCGGTAAGTGGCGGCGCACAGCAAGGCGAGCAGCAGCATCGCGCGTGGCCCACTGTGAGCGAACAGTGGCATCAGCATCAGCAGGCGGGGCAGGAGAGGCACCAGACGTGAGATCGAAAAGGGAGAGACCGTCTGCCCTATCGCACTGTAGGAAAAGCTGCAAGTCATCGACCCAGACCTCAAAGTCAACAGCCCGACCCTCAGCATCAAAGGTAAGGACACTGGGGGTAGCCATGACAACAGCAGTCTAGTGGTGAGAGCGGCAGGCTAGAGGTAGTGCAGTGGCAGAGACGCTGCTCGGGAAAGCTCTCACCAGTCCGGGTGGGGAGGGCCGGGGCGCGCCGGCAGAAACAGGGCCGCAGCTGCGGCGGCGGCGGCTCGGCGGCTCAGCAGCGGCTCGGCGGCGGCTCGGCGGCTCGGCGGCGGCTCGGCGGCGGCGCGGCGGCTCGGCGGCTCGGCGGCGGCTCGGCGGCGGCCTGGCAGCTCGGTGGCGGCTCGGCGGCTCGGCTGCAGCTGCGGCGGCTCAGCGACGGCGGCGGCAGGGCCGGTGAGGGGCCGCACAGAGCGGCGAAGGGGCCGCTGTAGGGCGGCGATGAGGCCGCTGGAGGGCGGCGACTGGGCCGCTGTAGGGCGGCGACGGGGCCGCTGAAGGGCGGCGGCGGGGCCGTTAGAGGGCGGCGACGGGGCCGCGGAGGGGCGGCGGCGGGGCCGCTAGAGGGCGGCGACGGGGCCGCGGTAGGGCGGCGACGGGGCCGCTGAAGGGCGGCGGCGGGGCCGTTAGAGGGCGGCGACGGGGCCGCGGTAGGGCGGCGACGGGGCCGCTGAGGGGCGGCGGCGGGGCCGCTAGAGGGCGGCGACGGGGCCGCGGTAGGGCGGCGACGGGGCCGCTGAGGGGCGGCGGCGGGGCCGCAGTGGGGCGGCGACGGGGCCGCTGAAGGGCGGCGGCGAGGCCGCTAGAGGGCGGCGACGGGGCCGCTTGGAGGGCGGCGACAGGGCCGCGAAAGGGCGGCGACGCGGCCGCGAAGGGCGGCGGGTGGGCCGCGGAGGCGGCGACGAGGCCGCGAGAGGGTGGCCGGGCCGCAAGGGGCGGCGACGGGGCCGCTAAGGGTGGCGACGGGGCCGTGAGTGGGGGCCGTGAGTGGGGCCGCTAAGGGCGGCGCGACGGGCCGCTAAGGGGAGGGCGGCCCACAGGACGCGCCTCGGTCAGGGGCGACTCGATCTCAGGGCAGAAAAAAAAATTAGTGGTGGGCCCAAGGAAAAGTTTCCACTAGGGAACCTGCTCTATACCATGTGAAGAAATGAGGAATGAATGAACTAGGAAAAGAGTTGGGTACAAATATGAAACCCTAGAAAGCTGTACCCCATACTGTCTACCCCACTACAGCCTAGAAAGACTATAGCATATAAGTTCGACAACCACGATCCCTCGCCTCGGACCACGTCACTATGATACACCTATTTGAGTGCTGGGCCTCGCAACAGGCCCGCTGCGAGCTGAATCCTTGCTGTGTCATTTGTCGGGGTTGTACGACCAATGGCCTCGAATTAATTTTCGATTGTAGCCACGAATCGTCGAACGTCTGACCCCTTCGCGTTCGGATCGAGCGCTTCAAGGTTCGGCGAAGCGGGTGCCACCACTGCTGCGTAAAATGTCGATGTCATCGCTGCTGCTGCTTCCGTTGCCGCTGCATTCACTGTTGCATTCGATGCTGCCGTGGCGGCTGCCGACTAGTTCGCGAGGAGCGCCTCTATTCGTTGGAGCGCCGCCCTCGTCTAGTCCATCTCCGTGCAAAAGGTTGCGACTTCTTTTACGAAATTGTCGCCCGCGCCCTCCATTCCTTACATCGCGTATGAAAACCGAAATCGAAGGGGACGGAACTGGTTTTACGTACCCGAAATCGGTGTTTAACATTCGTCGCCCCCGCGGTTTTTTAAAACCCGCGTCTCATATTTCTTCCTTCCAACCAAGAGTAATACGGTCGAAACCGGGTAACCACAAAATGAGTCGCCACTGTGTTGGGTTTGGTTGGGAGCCCCTGTGATTGGTTGCAGCCCCATCAGGTTAGGCAAGGCAGATGCACGACTAACCAACGTATTTGCGCGAAAACACACCACCTTGTGCGACGAAGGTAAACACAGAGAAGCAAGCGTATTACCACAGCTGAAAAATATGACTCCGAATCATTCCCCCTGCACCTGGGGAGGAGAGAGACCTACACTCAACCACTACCTAGTCCAGGCCTAGTCTTTTTTCAGCGACTTAGTTTAGGCTATATTTTGTTCATGGCTTTTCTTATGCAGGCCTTAGATGCAATGCCTCTTACGTTCCACCTTCAGTCGTATGGGGTATCATTTCAGGCAGATATGCGTTCGTACGGACGGGCGATTGACTGGGTACATCGTACTGCAAATTGCTGCGCGAAAAGCACGAGAAGAAAGCGGCACCATAGTAGAATATGGTTTATAAAGAGCATAGCAATAGCATATTCGCGTGCACACAACGGGACGATAAAAGGCGGAATGAAGAACACGGGAAGACGTGACCGGACGGGAAGGGACGCGCTGGGATTGGAAGGGAGGGACGGGAGATGGGGAGGAAGGTAGGGGCTATGGGATGGAAGGGATGTTAGGCAAGCACAATGAGAGCGGAACCGGTAGCGGAGCGACATCGGCGAAAGCGGAGAGAGAGAGGCGTCGGCGGAAGCGGTAGCGTAGCGGCATCGGCGGAAGCGGTAGCGTAGCGGCATCGGCGGAAGCGGAGAGGAAGGCAGCAAGGCGAGCGCCATCGCCGCCGCCGTCGCCGTCGCCGTCGCGGACGGGAAGAGTCGCGCCGAGACTAGACGGGACGGGAGAGGCCGCGACGAGAGATAAGGCCACGCGACGAGAGAGGAGGGGACGCGACGAGAGAGGAGGGGATGCGACGAGAGAGGAGGGGACGCGACGAGAGAGGAGGGGATGCGACGAGAGAGGAGGGGACGCGACGAGAGAGGAGGGGACGCGACGAGAGAGGAGGGGACGCGACGAGAGAGGAGGGGACGCGACGAGAGAGGAGGGGACGCGACGAGAGAGGAGGGGACACGACGAGAGAGGAGGGGACGCGACGAGAGAGGAGGGGACGCGACGAGAGAGGAGGGGTCGGAACGGGCGGGGACGAGAGGAGGGGCGTCGAGAGCAGAGGGGACGGGAGGGCACACCCTGTGGGTGGGAAGGGGTTCAGTCTCAACAGGCGCACATCTGCCACATCCCCTTTTCCTTACCCCCGTCTCCCATGCCCTTCCCCTCATCCCCCTTTCTCTTTCCTCCATTCCCCTCCCCACAACAGCATCCCCCTTTCCATTTCCCCCATCCCCCTTCCCGTCCCAGCATCCCCCTTTCCCTTTTCCCCATCCCCCTTCCCGTCCCAGCATCCCCCTTTCCCTTTCCCCCATCCCCCTTCCCAGCATCCCCCTTTGCTGCCCCTTCTGCTATCACCTCCCTTCCCCCTCTGCTATCACCTCCCTTCCCCCTCTGCTATCACCTCCCTTCCCCCTCTGCTATCACCTCCCTTCCCCCTCTGCTATCACCTCCCTTCCCCCTCTGCTATCACCTCCCTTCCCCCTCTGCTATCACCTCCCTTCCCCCTCTGCTATCACCTCCCTTCCCCCTCTGCTATCACCTCCCTTCCCCCTCTGCTATCACCTCCCTTCCCCCTCTGCTATCACCTCCCTTCCCCCTCTGCTATCACCTCCCTTCCCCCTCTGCTATCACCTCCCTTCCCCCTCTGATATCACCTCCCTTCCCCCTCTGCTATCACCTCCCTTTCCTCCCATGCCTCACCTCGCTTTCCTCCCTTGCCTCACCTCGCTTTCCTCCCAAGCCTCACCTCGCTTTCCCCACTTGTCTCCCCCCTACTTCCCCTATTGCCCCATCTGTTGACGTGCTTGTTCCAGCATGGCGCCACAAACAGGTTGAATCCTAATTTTGTGACTAATGCGTAGATTTGAACTCAGTTGTTGGCAAAGTAAGCTTGCTGAACTCTCATAGTCTCTTGTCTTTCAATAGTATATTGAAATTGACACTCAGATTGCTTCAATGCATCTTTGAAGTAGCAATTGAGCACGGCACTGACGTAAAGAGCCTATTGATTGTATACACTTGTATATTATCTAAAAAATACGAAGTACAACTTTCCTCATGCGGCGGCGTCGCCTTCGTGCGTCTGGCCGTGCATCTGCTGCATGCCGCCAGGCTCGCCGGGGACTAGCTTAGTCCTGCTTGTAGCTGGAACTAAGGGAGGGGGTGACGGGAGGAAGGAAGGCTCCAGGGATGAGAAACATGGTAGGAAGGGGGGACAAGGAGGGTAGGGGTCATGGAAGGAAGGGAGGTTGGCACGCAAGATGGGAAGGGAGGGCAGATGGAGAAGGTAGGACGGCTCCGGGCGGGAGGAGGAGAGTGGGAGGGTGGGAGAAGGGCGGGATGATCTGGGAGATGTTGGCGGGACAGCCGGCGCAGGAGTCCAGAGGGGTGTCCTGGTGTGCTGTGGGGTGGGGATGGGGATGGGGGGTTGGGGATGTGGGTGGAAATGAGGGTGGGGTTGGGGGGTTGGAGATGGGGGTGGGGACTGGGTAGGGATGGGGTGGGGACAGGAGGAAAGGGGGACGGAAGTGGGAAGAGGCAAGAAGGATCGATGAGAAGAAGAGTGTGTTTGTAACCTCAGCAGGTGGTTAGGCAGGTAGGTAGGAGAAGTCAATGCGTGTAGTGCAGGGAAGGTAGGGCGGGAAGAAAGTGGGGCACCTCAAGGAAAGCAGCAGTGGAGCGCTGCACGCGTGGAATATCCTCATCTGCAAGCAGGCGCGCCACGGCTGGTGAGGGATGCAGTAAGTGCAGACACGCTGCCAGCTCGTCCGCCATCCAACACGGGTCCCGCACGTGATGGGCGCGTAAGGGGAAGGGTAAGATTGGGCAATCGACTCACAAGTCGCATGACGGGCGCGAAAGGGCGGGAAGGTTGGGCGCGAGCAGGGGAGGGTGGTGGTGGTTGCAAGGAGAGACGGAAGCACGTGAAAGGCAGGAGGGTGGAACATGCTGCCATTCCGCGCAACAAAAGCATGGGGGATCAGACGCGGATCCAGGTACTGAAAATAAAAAAATTGCTTGTATTGGACACAATTTTTTCCCCATGCTGCGCCCATCACCCAGTGCTCTGCCCTGCCCTGCCCTGCACTGCCCCAACCATCCCTTGCCCTGCGCCCTGCGTCACACCCACCCATCCGTCCCACGTGCTGGCTCGAGTGGACACAAGCAGTCTGACTGGCATGCAAAACACCCATCCCACTCGTTGCTCTGCCGTGCCCCATCCATGCCTTGTCCTGCACGCTGCATCATACCCATCCATCCCACATGCTAGCTCGAGTGGACACAAGCAGTCTGACGGGCATGCGGAACACCCCGCTTGGGGCGCTGCCTCCCACTCATGTCGCCGCCCCACAGTCCCCCACTGACGCCTGAATAGGGCAGAGGAGGAGTGGGGAGGGAGGGAGGAAGGAGGAGCTAAGGAGGAGAGGAAAGCAGCGGCGCACGAACAGATGAAAGAAAAGAGCATGGGGTGAGTGCAACGCTAACTCGGTATAAAAGGGCAATCTCTGTGCACAGCATAGGAAGCAGCCTACTGTCCTGCATGCATGCATGCCATCAGTCCCCTCCCCAGGGCCTTACTGCTTTGTACTTGAAGCCATGTGGTGGGGACCGCAGCAGCGGCCCTGCCACACACTCAGGCGACACGTCCTCCACTGCCCACCTGATGCCACGCATGCGTCAGAGGGATGGGGGACGAGGGAAGGAAAGGAGCGGGTTAGAGGAAGACAAGGGAGAAAGAATGGCTTGTGGTAGACAGACAGAGAGTTATTGTGACAGGAACGGAAAGGCGGGGGGTTTGTGACAGGGAGAGGGAGGTTGAGAGGGAGGGAGGAGGGATGAATGAATGCAGAGTGAAAGGCTCGGGGTAGCAAAAAAACCGAGGCCCATCCCAAGGCCCACCCAGCCAAATCATCCCTCCCCTCCCCCTCTCTCTCTCCTCCTTCTCCCCACTTCCCCCCCACCCGTCACTCACCGAAGGTCCGGTTTGGAGATCTTGGGGTGGGCGGGGAGGGAGAAGAGCGAGGAGAAGGGAGCGGCGTGCACGGGCGCGTCTGTGAGCCAAAGGACCTTGAGCGAGAACCCCGCCGCCACTGCTAGCGCCTCCATTCCGCACAACGCCACCAGCCGCGCTGCCATGCTGCCCTGGGGAGGGGGAGAGAGGGGGGAGAGGAGAGGGAGAGGGGCGGGGAGGGGGGAGAGGGGAGTAGGGGGAGGGCGAGGGCGGAGGGGAGGGGGGGAGGGAGAGGGGAGAGGGGAGTGGGGAGAGGGGGGAGAGTGGGGAGAAAGGGGAGAGAGAATGGGTGTGGTTGTGGATAGGTGCTTGCTTCGGGCGCAGTGAGACGGAGGGCAGACTGAAGATTGTGAGAGCTTAGGTGCGACTGGTCGATGGGGAAGCAGGGCGGAGCGGAGTGGGGTGGGGTGGGGAGGGAGGGGAGGGGAAACGGGTTTGGGGGGGAGGAAGAGAGGGGAGAGTGAGGCCAAGTCAAGATACAGAGTTGTTTCGAGAACTCTCGCAATTTCTAGGAATCAGTGGGCGACGCAGCGGGCGACACACTGCGCGACAGAGGCGTCGCACGCACCTCGGCGATCAGAACGAGGTCGTATTCGGCCACGCGAAGGAGCAAGTACTAGAAGGCAAATGGCGAACTGGTCATACGCTATTCGATGTCGAGCCAGCAGGTAAGTCGCAAGGAATTTCGATCAGTGTAAGTCGCAATAGGTGTAACAGTGTGGCTGCCAAGTACAGTGCAGGTGGGCGGAAGTCAAGCGCCACCTCACCAACTGTTCGTATTGGTCAAACGCCTCAACCTGCAGCTGGGCGACCAGGTCCTGACGCGCAGCCCAACACAAACCCTCGCGCGAAAATTACGAAACGCAGAACACCGAAGTTCCGACCGCTCGCCGACTTCGCCAACAACACCGACGAAATTACAGCCCCGTAACCAAGCTCGCCGTCCAATCCCGTACCGCAATAATTCTCTGAATTTCACGGCAGGTTCATTTCAAAGGGGTTGGGTTACCATTGAGAAATTCAAAGAGAGTCGCGACTTGGGAGTGCGACTCGATATTTGAATGTGCTCTATAAAATTGTACTGTGAAATTTGTGAAGTCATAGTGCAATTTCCAGAGAACTCCAGAGAGCACTCTATCGTTTTCCTAGCCTACTAAGGCTGCTACTTCCCTGCCAGCAACGTTTCACTGGTAATCAGAGCCTGGTTAGTTATTTCGCACGCTCCCGACATATTCTAGACCCTATGGCCGGACCGTCTGATATGACGCCGGAACTCTGGAACGAATTTGTGGCGAATATGCGCCGAGAAATTGAACGCGAGGTGCGTGACCGGATCCTCTGCGAACTCCAGGAACGTGGACTCCTGGGCACACAGGTGCCGACGCCAGCACCTGCTGTGGTTTCTGCACGACCCAAAGCACCCGAACCTGAGCCGTTCATCCCTGGAAAACGTCACTTACCTGTGCGACGGTGGCTTTTCCAAGTGGAGGAATACCTCTCCCTTTGTCATGTCAACCGGGCGGAGTGGGCTCGGCACGCCGGCATGATGCTGAGGGGTGCAGCTGCTACTTGGTGGCAGAGTTGCCATGCTACGATTTCAACTTGGGAAGAGTTTTCTGCATCGCTATTAATGAACTTCGAGCCGGTCAACTCCATCGAGCGCGCACGTGACAACCTCGCTGAATTACGCCAACATCGCTCGGTCGCTGAGTACATCAACCGCTTCCGCGAGCTCGTGCTTGAGATCCCTGACATCCCTGCTGCTGAACAGATGGAAAAATTCAAGCGTGGGCTGAAGCCGAAAATCCGCACCGAGGTCGAACTCCGCGGCGCTACGACGTTGGATGAGATAATTCGTGTCGCCGAGCGTTTTGACACCATCAACTTTGCAGCATACCAGCGATTCCAAGGACGAACCGGGCAGCACACCACTGCTGGACCTACCTACCGCACCAACGGTCCTTCTCCCATGGAGCTCGGTGTGGTGGAACAGCGTGCACGCAACCAGTCCACGCTTACGTGCTACTCATGCGGGAAAGTCGGCCACATCAAGCGACATTGCCCGAACCGCCGCAACTTCGAAAGGTCTCCGGGAAACGGACAGCGCCAGTAGCAGTGGGGCAGACCTCTGGCGCATCGCATGCCCCGCTTCTCCCGACTCCATTATTCATCGGCACCTCTGAACTCTACACCACATCCAACGCTCCATTCCCCGCCATCATTCTATACGCAAAAATAAAGAATCGCTACGTTGACTTTTTGCTCGATACCGGCGCTTCAGCAAATTTCCTCTCTCCCTCAATTGCTGCTGAACTTTCTCTCCCCGAAGATCCCAACAGCAACCCGCAGGACGTGATCATGGCAGATGGTACTCGGCGGCGCTGCGGACCTACTCTCCTCCCTGTGCATTGCATGTTTGGAAGCTTGGAGGCGACGGTCACGTTCGAGCAACTGCACCTCGGCGGGTACGAAGGCGTTATCGGTCGACCATGGTTGCACCAGTTTGGACCGCGGATTTATTGGCGCAACGGAACTGTCACCGTCGGCAACTACGACCTCCCATCCCACTCCTTTCGCCGACCATGGTCATCCCCAACCAGTTCCGCTTCATCAACCCATCCACCCCAACCTGCCCCATCTCCATCTTCCCATATCCCCCCTCTCCCTCCTCCTCGCATAGCTCCCGTGCAGCAGCCAACACCACCCGGCTCCCCCGAAGTGATCAACACACCTCCTCCTTCTCCACCCCACCCAACCCAGCAGCCACGACGTCCCATCATCCGCCCCGCCTCTGAAGTTATCAATCCATCAGCCCCCACCCCTCCATCACCACCTCCTCCTCATCATCTCCTAGTCATCTTCACCGCTCCCGAATCTGAACCATCACCCAACTCTCTCCCATCACCTATACAGAAGTTACTCCAAGGCTACACCGACGTCTTCCCCGAAGATCTTCCCGCCGAACTTCCACCCGAGCGTGCTATTGACCATAGCATCCGCCTCATTCCAGGTTCTACACCGCCCGTGCGCCCAACCTATCGCATGAGCACCGCTGAAATTTTGGAGCTCCGACATCAACTCGATGACCTTCTCGAGAAGGGTTTCATCCGCCCAAGCACCTCACCATACGCTGCCCCCGTGCTTTTCACCCGCAAGAAGGAAGGTGACCTGCGCCTTTGCATCGACTACCGCGCCCTCAACGCCATCACAATCAAGAATAAGTACCCGCTGCCCCGTGTCGAGGAGTTGTTCGACATGCTTGGGGAAGCAACAGTTTTCAGCAAGCTCGACCTACGCTCCGGTTACCACCAGATCCGGCTCGCCGAAGACGACATCAACAAGACGGCGTTTCGAACCCGCTACGGCCACTTCGAGTTCCGCGTACTTCCGTTCGGCCTCACCAACGCACCAGCCACGTTCATGGGACTCATGAACGACATTTTTCGGCCCTTCCTCGACCGCTTTGTCATCGTGTTCCTCGATGACATCCTCATTTTCAGCAAGTCACTCGAGGAACACGCTCAGCACCTACGCATCGTCCTCGACACGCTTCGCCAACACCGCCTCTACGCCAAGCTCTCCAAGTGCACCTTCGCCCGTTCAAGCATCGGCTTTCTCGGCCATGTCATCAGCTCCAAAGGCATTGCTATGGACCCCGCAAAGGTCCAGTGCCTTGCTGATTGGCCAGCCCCACGCACGGTAGCGGAGCTGCAAAGTTTCATCGGCCTCGCCAAGTATTACCGGAAATTCATTTTCAACTTCTCTCACATCTGCGCCCCTTTGACTGATCTCTTCCGTCAAGGAGCTGCCTTTCAATGGGGACTACCGCAGCAGACCGCTTTCAACTCAATCAAATCAGCACTCACCTCTGCACCGGTCCTCACCGTCGCCGACCCTTCACGCCCATACTTCATATGGACCGATGCTTCCGATGTCGCTGTCGGTGCCATTCTTTGCCAAGACCACGGCCATGGGATGCAGCCACTCGCTTTCAAGTCACGCAAGCTTCAACCGGCAGAGCGCAACTACGCAACACACGATCGGGAGCTCCTTGCCATTGTCCACGCAATCAAGACATGGCGCTGTTACGTGGAGCTGCATCCCGTCACCGTCTACACCGACCACCGCCCTCTTCAACACTTGAAAACACAGCCCGTGCTCAGCCGCCGCCAAGCCCGATGGGCTGAGTTTTTGGAGCAGTTCGTACCCTCACTTCAGATTATCTACCGCCCCGGAAAACTCAACCCAGCCGACATCTTGTCCCGACCACCACCACCAGCCCCACCACCCACCGACCAGCCCAAACCAACCACCAACCAGCCCCACCACTCCCCAACCAGCCCCACCTCATCACCTCCACCTCACACTCCGAACCCACCCTTGCAACTCCATGGAATCAGCAGCATCACTTGGGATGATACCTTCATCACGAAATTTCAGCGCGCCTACAAACGTGACCTGTTTTTTGTCAAGCAAGCACCCGAGGACCCGGCCTACTCATTTGAAGACCCATTTTGGTACAACACCGTCACCAAGACCATTTGTGTCCCTGCAGATCGCTCCTTACGACAGCTGCTACTCTCCGAATACCACGACACCGTTACCGGCAGCCACTTTGGTGTTGAGAAGACCTACGCACGCCTCTCCAACGACTACCATTGGCCACGCATGCATGCTGATGTGCGTGACTTCATACGCACCTGCCGCACCTGCCAACAACTCAAAGCACGCACCACCAACCGCTACGGACTCCTTCAGCCCATCCCTCCACCTACCAAAGTGTGGGATGAAGTCACCATGGACTTCATCATGGATCTGCCCCGCACACCCCGCAGCTACAACGCTATCCTAGTCGTCGTCGACCGACTCTCCAAAATGAGCCACTTCATTCCTACCCACACAACCGTCACCGCACCCGAAACAGCCCGACTCTTCTTCGATCACATAGTCCGCCTACATGGTCTCCCATCCGCCATCATTTCAGACCGTGACCCCCGCTTCTTGAGTAACTTTTGGCAGAGCCTCTTCAAGCTTCACGGAACCCGGCTGAAGTTTTCTACCGCGTATCACCCTGAAACGGACGGACAAACCGAACGGATGAACCGCACGCTTGAAGACTCCCTCCGTGCACAAGTTACTGCTCGCCAAACTGATTGGGATCTCCACCTCACCGCCATCGAACTCGCATACAACAGCACACCCCACCTTTCCACCGGCCAGCCACCCTTCTACCTCGCAACCGGACAGCACCCCCGCCTCCCCATGACCCCACCCCCCCACCTCTCCCACGCACCAGCAGCCTTTGAGTTCCTCACCTCACTCGAATCAGCCATTGATGCCGCTCGCACCTCCATCCTTAAAGCTCAAGCCAAACAGACCCACTATGCCAATATATACGCTTCAAGGTTGGCGATCAAGTGTTACTCTCCACTGACCACCTACCTCTCCTACGCAAAGGCACAACCAGAAAACTCGCCCCTCGCTTTATTGGCCCGTTCACCATCACCCGAGTCCTCTCACCAGTCACCTACCGTCTCCAACTGCCCAGCTATATGAAGATTCACCCCGTCTTCCATGTCCAGCGCCTCCGCCCTTTCCGTGCACCTTCACACGACCGTCCAGCCACACGCCAACTGCCACCGATGTTCGAAGGCAGCCCTGGCCTGTTTGAGGTTGCATCTATCGCTGCACATCGCGACACACCTCATGGTCGCGAGTTTCTTGTTCATTGGAAGGACCAGCCTACTAGTGACGACTCATGGGAACCAGAGAGCCACCTTGACCGTGCCGCAATTGCTGTGAATCGGTATTTGACCAGCCACGGTTTGGCGCCGTGGACGGCGCCACTTGGAGGGGGAAGTAATGTAACAGTGTGGCAGCCGAATGCTGCCAAGTACAGTGCAGGTGGGCGGAAGTCAAGCGCCACCTCACCAACTGTTCGTATTGGTCAAACGCCTCAACCTGCAGCTGGGCGACCAGGTCCTGACGCGCAGCCCAACACAAACCCTCGCGCGAAAATTACGAAACGCAGAACACCGAAGTTCCGACCGCTCGCCGACTTCGCCAACAACACCGACGAAATTACAGCCCCGTAACCAAGCTCGCCGTCCAATCCCGTACCGCAATAATTCTCTGAATTTCACGGCAGGTTCATTTCAAAGGGGTTGGGTTACCATTGAGAAATTCAGAGAGAGTCGCGACTTGGGAGTGCGACTCGATATTTGAATGTGCTCTATAAAATTGTACTGTGAAATTTGTGAAGTCATAGTGCAATTTCCAGAGAACTCCAGAGAGCACTCTATCCTCGTTTTCCTAGCCTACTAAGGCTGCTACTTCCCTGCCAGCAACGTTTCAATAGGTCTTGATGTGAACAGCTGGTAGAAGGCAGGACAGGGCAGCACGTTTGTACACGAACCATCGGACGCGGAACGGCTGACGACGGGGAAAATGTTGTATTTGCGTGAGACAAGGAGGCACTAGGGTTACTAGACTTTCCCTGCGCCTGCTATCTGTTGGTCTAAAATATGAGGTACTAGGTGGTTGTGCTCTGCTCTCCATGCGACTGTCTGGGGGTTGGGGGTGAAAGTGGGCGACTGTGTGTTGTTTTGGCTCGTCGCACGCAACTGCGATTCTGCCAAACCTGTTTTCTAGGTGTGGAGTGTTCCATGCCTGGGAGGTTTGTTTGGCGTTTGCCTTGACAAAGAGGGGCTTCGCTTCTCTTTTCCAAACTGCTCGTCACAAACTCGCCCCTCGTTACCCAATCACAGGTGCCTTTGCCCAACCAAGTGTAATACCGTTGTAAATATGAGACGCGGGTTTTAAGACTGATCTTTAGCGGTCGAAAAACTTCGCGTGCAAACGAGCTCTGACTACCAAGTGTGAGGATTGATAGGATCGAGTTCAGAAAATGGGAAATGTATTGGATGATCCACCTGGGTACAACACGAGGCTATATATAGTCTTGACACAATGTCAGTAACTCAGGTGCTACGCGAATGTTCTGAGGGTCGCGAAGCGTCCCGAAGAGAACCTGTCAAACTTATGTGCTATAGTCTGTGTAGGCTGTAGCGGGGTAGACAATATGGGATACAACACTTTTAGGTTTACTAGTTGTACCCACCTCTTTCCTAGTCCATTCCATTTACTCGTACTATTCTCACATGGTATAGAGCATGTTCCCTAGTGGGACCGTTTTTTCTTAGGGCCCACCACTAATATTTTTTTTTTCCTTCCCTGCCCGAAGCGCGCTCTCGTGCCTGCCTGCCCTGTCGCGCGCCTCGCGCCTGCCTCACCTGCGCCCCTTGCGCCTGCCCTGCCGTCGCAGCCCTGCCTGAAGCCGTCGCGGCCCTGCCCTGCCGCTGTCACGGCCCTGCCCTGCAGCCGCCGTCGCGGCCCTGCCTGCCGCCGTCGCGGCCCTGCCGTCCCACTGTCGCGGCCCTGCCCTGCGGCCGCCGTCGCGGCCCTGCCTACCGCCTTCACGGCCCTGCCCTGCCGCAGTCGCGGCCCTGCCCTCCAGCCGCCGTCGCGGCCCTGTCCTGCCGTAGTCGCGGCCCTGCCCTGCAGCCGCTGTCGCGGCCCTTCCTGCAGCTGTTGTCGCGGCCCTGCCCTGCCGCCTTTGCGGCCCTGCCTGCAGCAGCCGTCGCGGCCCTACCTACATCCGCCGTCGCGGCCCTGCCCTGCCCGCCCGTCAGGCGCTTGCCCTACCCGTCCCTGGTGAGCACCTCCCCTAGTCGCGCTGCCCGCACTCCTGCCCGACAAGCGCGCAGCTGAGCCGCGCCGCCCTGCTGAGCCGAGCCGCGCAGCCGAGCCGTGCCGCCCAGCCGAGCCGAGCCGCACCGCTCTGCTGAGCCGCGCCGCTCTGCCGAGCCGCGCCGCTCTGCCGAGCCGCGCCGCCCTGCCATACTGAGCCCCGCTGCTTCTGCTACTACTGCCTCTGCTGCTACTGTTGCTACTGTCGCCATGGCTAGCCCTCATGTTCTCACCTTTGATGGTGAGGGTCGTGCGGTAGATTTTGAAGTGTGGGTCGATGATCTACAGCTCTATCTTCAATGCGACTCTAGGGACGGAGTCTCACTGTTTGACCACACATCCGGTGTCTCTGTTGCACCTGCTGCCGATGCTGATAGTACAGTTCCTCATAGTGGACTACTCGTGACGCTGTTGCCCACCTTGCTGTTCGTATTCATCTGCCGTCTGCTGAGCGCGCGCACTTTGGCCAGTACAAGACTGCTAAGTCTTTATATGATGCGGTAGTCACGCGCTACTCCTCCCCTGCCACTGCTGCTCTTAGCCGCCTCATGCTGCCGTACTTGTTCCCTGACCTAGCTACCTTTCCAACAGTCGCCGACCTCATCACTCACCTCCGCACTAGTGACACCCGCTACCACGCTGCGCTTCCCCCTGAGTTTTGCGCCGCCAACCCCCGACCCCCCATGTACATCACCCTCTACTACCTCATCACCCGTCTCCCTGACTCTCTTCGCTCAGTCATGGACCAGTTCCTCTCTGTTTGCCCCACCACACTCACTGTCGACCTCCTCGAGAAGCAACTCCTAGCAGCTGAGACTAGCATAGTCGCTGTAGGAGCTTCTCGTGGCGACCCTCGCGCCCCTTTCTTTGAGGGGTGTTCCCCCGTTCCCCTTTTGCCCTCTGTTGCCTCTGCTTCTACTGTCGACCTCGTTGGCACCGAGGAGGTCGGGGCTGCGACTGCTCCTAGTGGGAGGCACAGCAGTGGCAAGGGCGGCGGCAAGGGCAAGGAGGGCAAGGGTGGTAGCGGGTGCAGCGGGGGCGGTGGTGGTGGCGGTGAAGGAGGCGGAGGGGGTGGGGGTGGAGTTGGGGGTGGTGGCGGGAGTGGGGGCGTCGGCGGCGGCGGTGGAGGTGCTGGAGGCAGCGGCAGTGGTGGTGGAGGTGGCGGCGGCAGTGGTGGTGGCCGGGGTGGAGCCGCGCAGCGTGGAGGTTTTGGCGGTGGTCAGCGACAGCAGCAGCCGCGCTCCCATGAGACTATGTCACCCCAGTAGCTTCGTGAGAGGTACGCTGGGCGTGGGAGGTCTGGGGGTGCTGGTCCCTGCACTTACGTTCTCCGCACCGGCGACCACAGTGGGGAGACGTGCGGGCTGCCACACGCGACGCAGCGCTGTTTCGGTCGCCTGACTGACGCCTAGCGCGCCCAGTTTCCTGACGCCACTGAGCTCCCTCGCTGGGGTGATCTGCTTAGGTCTGGTGTTGATGTCTTTGCTCTTGACTATGATGTGATCCTATTAGTGACTATTAGTGCTGAGGGTGACTGTTACCTGTGTGTTCCGCCCGACCCGGGCATTGGGGCTGCTGCTCTAGGTGCTAGTGAGTCTTCTGCTCCAGGTGCTAGTGAGTCAGCTGCTCCAGGTACTGGTGAGTTTGCTCTCTCAGGTACTGCGCTTGCGGAGGCCTTCCACACCTTCACCCTTGACTCAGGTGCTTCCCGCTCCTTCTTTCGCGACAGCACCACTCTCACGCCGCTCAGTCGGCCATTTGCAGTCTCCCTGGCGGACCCCTCTGGGGGCCCAGTCCTTGCGCACTCTTCCACGGTTCTACCGTGTCCCGCGGTCCCGTCTGGCTCACTGTCAGGTCTCCACCTCCCCTCGTTCTCTACGAACTTGGTGAGTGGCGCTGATCTCCAGGATGTGTGGGTTGACCAGTTCACTCCTGGAGGTCAGCGGGTGACCCACTGCACTTGCTCCCGGACTGGTGGACACCTGTCCACGTTCACCCGTGCGCCTGGCTCGAGCCTGTACACACTGACTACTGCGTCCCCCCAGGTAGCTGCATCTGCGTCCGCGTCTGGTCAGCTAGCTGCCCCTTGCTCCTGACGGGCTCTGTCGCACCGGATCCTTCTTTGGCACCACCATCTTGGTCACCCCTCGATGCAGCGCCTTTGGGTCATGCATCGCCGTCTCCTGGTCTCTGGCCTTCCGGAGACTCCGCCTCCTCTCCCACCCTCCCCTGCCCCTCCCTACCATCCCTGCGTCGAGGGGCGGCAGCGCGCTGCTCCTCACTCCTCCTCGTTCCCCCCGACGACTGCTCCCTTGCAGACCCTGCACATGGACGTGTGGGGCCAAGCCATCGTCCGTGGGTAGGACCGCGAGTAGTACTTCCTGCTGGTTGTTGACGACTACTCGCGCTACACCACGGTCTTCCCCTTGCACACCAAGGGTGAGGTCCCTGATGTTTTGATCCCTTGGATCCATGCTGCCCGTCTCCAGCTCCGCGAGCGGTTCGGGACGGAGTTTCCAGTCCTGCGTCTGCACTCTCACAGAGGTGGAGAGTATTCCTCTGACCTGCTGCAGAGCTTTTGTCGTGGGGAGGGCATTCGCCAGACGTTCACGCTTCCGGCCTCTCCGCAACAAAATGGGTTTGCTGAGCGCCGCATTGGTTTGGTCATGGAGGTCGCTCGTACGTCCATGGTCCATTCGGCTGCCCCCCATTTTCTGTGGCCGTTTGCGGTCCGCTACGCTGCGCATCAGCTCAACCTCTGGCCCCGTGTCTCCTTGCCGGAGACCTCGCCCACCCTGCGGTGGACGGAGAAGGTTGGCGATGCGTCGGTCTTCCGGGTCTGGGGTTCTCGTGCCTTTGTCCGCAATACCATCGCGGACAAGCTCTCCGCCCATGCTGTTCCCTGCGTCTTCCTTGACTTTGTCCTTGACGCACCTGGCTGGCAGTTTTACCACCCCACCTCGCGCCGAGTCCTGCCCTTTCAGGACGTCACGTTCAACGAGTCGGTTCCCTTTTACCGTCTCTTCCCCTACCGCGCTGCCCCTCCCCCCCCCCCTGCCGCTCTTCCTTGCACCAGGTCCTCCCGCGGTAGACCCCCTCCCCACTCAGGTGTGTCTCAGGTAGACGCCGTCGAGCCTGTCGAGGTAGCGGATGACTCTGGTGCTGCTGGGGGTGCTGAGCCTGCGCGTGCGGAGCCTGGGGGTGCTGGGTCTGGGGGTGCTGCGCCTGGGGGTGCTGAGCTTGAGTGTGCGGAGCCTGGGGGTGCTGAGCCTGAGCGTTTTGGGTCTGGGGGTGCTGAGCCTAGGGGTTCGGCGCCTGGGGGTGCTGAGCCTGAGCGTGTGGAGTCTGGGGGTGCTGAGCCTGGGTCGAGCCTGCGGTTGTTGAGACGGGGGGTGCTCAGTCTACTGGAGGTCCTGCAGGGGCCTCGTCTCGGCGGGAGCCTCTCTCTCCACAGCAGCTACAAGAGTGGTTTGCTAGCCGCTGGAGGCGTCAGGGCGGAGCTGCTGCGGCTGAGGAGCCTGCCGCGGGTGGCCCTGGAGCAGGAGGTGCTGGAGCTGCTGCTGCTGGAGGTACTGGAGCCGCTGGAGCTGGTGGTTCTGATGGAGGTGGAGCCGGCGCTACTGGAGCTGTTCCTGCTGGAGGTGCTGCTCGTGCTGGAGCTAGTGGTGCTGCAGGAGTTGGAGCTGGAGGCGCTGGAGCTGTTTCTGCTGGTGGTGCTGCTGGTGCTGGAGCTAGTGGTGCTGCAGGAGTTGGAGCCGGAGACCTTGGAGGAGGTGCTGGAGGTGTCTCTGCTGGTTCTGGTGGTGCTACACGGCCGCAACCGTACTTCGCTCCACTTCTTCAGCAGGTTCTTGGTCTCTCGCCTTCTACTGGTCCTACTCCTCCCTTAGAGTGTCCACCGCCTGTCCAGTCGCAGTCGCAGTTACAGCCAGCCTCCCCACTGCCTGCTACTTCTCCTTACACTGGTCCGACCAGAGGCCTTGCTGAGCGTCGTGAGCCTGCGTCTCGCCCTACGTCGCCTGTTCGCGCTGCTAGCACTGGTCATCGTGTTTTGCGTCCGCGTCCTCCTCCTGTCCCCGGCACGCACCAGATGGCACTGCGTCCTTCCACACCTCCACAGCGTGTCCCTCTGCCATCTCCTCTTGCATCCTTCCTTGCTGACGGTCCGGACTCGGAGTCTGACTCTCTTCGTGCTGCTAGTCCTACTGTCACGCGTCTCCTGGCCACTGTTGTCACTGACCCTTCCTTTGAGTCCACAGCTGCGTCTGCCTTAGTTGCTGAGCTTGTCGACTTTGCTGCTCGCTGTCATCTAGACTACGCTGCTAGTCTTGTTGCTGAGTCTGAGTCTGTCTGTCCTCTGTCCGTCGGGGGTGAGTGTGCTCTTGGCACAGACGTCCTTGAGGACAGGCAGGAGGAGTTTCAGTGTTTTGCCGCTGCTTTACCCCATCTCGTGTCCATGCTGCTTGCACCTGAGGGAGACCCGGATGCACCAGACATCCCGACCCCGCGCTCTTACGCTGAGGCGATAGAGGGTCCCTACTCCTCTCAGTGGCAGACAGCCATGGACGCAGAGATGGCTTCCTGGAAGTCCACTGGCACTTACGTCGACGAGGTTCCCCCACCTGGGGCGAACATTGTCGATGGCATGTGGATTTTCATGGTGAAGCGGCCGCCAGGTTCTCCGCCTGTCTTCAATGCGCGTTACGTTGCTAGAGGCTTCAGTTAGCGACAGGGAGTTGACTACTTTCAGACTTTCTCCCCTACCCTGAAGATGACCACTCTTCGGGTGCTGCTGCACGTCGCCGCTCAGCGTGACTACGAGCTTCACTCTCTTGACTTCAGCACAGCCTTCCTACAGGGCAGCCTGCACGAGGAGATCTGGCTGCGCCGCCCACCTGGCTTCACTGGGTCGTTCCCTCCTGGTACCCAGTGGAGCCTCCAGCGGCCAGTCTACGGTCTCTGCCAGGCGCCCCGCGAGTGGTTCGACACACTGAGGACGACGCTTGCGGCTCTTGGGTTTGTTCCTTCTACTGCTGACCCGTCGCTGTTTCTACGCACCGACACTTCACTGCCGCCGTTCTACATCCTTGTGTACGTCGACGACTTGGTTTTTGCCACTGCTGACACTGAGGCACTAACTCTAGTGAAGTCGGAGCTGCAGAAGAGACACAGTGTACAGACCTCGGTGAGCTATGCAGCTATCTTGGCTTGCAGATCACTCGGGACAGAGCACGCCGCACCATCATCCCGACTCAGTCACACATGGTGCAGCAGGTCCTTCAGTGCTTCGACTTCTAGTACTCCTCGCCACAGTCCACTCCTCTGCCTACTGGTCACTCGCTCTCAGCTCTGCCTTTGGATGAGTCCATAGAGCCGAGTGGCCCGTATCTAGAGCTTGTGGGCTGCCTCATGTACCTGATGACCTGCACTCGTCCTGACCTTGCTTACCCTCTTATCATCCTGGCACGCTACGTTGCACCCGGGAGACACCGACCAGAGCACTGGAAGGCAGGTAAGAGGGTGATGCGCTACTTGTGCAGTACGTCGGGCATGGGGCTCGTGCTTGGAGGACGGGGTCCAGTTGTCCTCACTGGTCATGCAGACGCTGTTAACGGGAGTGGAGTGTTGGCCCCGCCCTCGCTTGGGCAACGCCGACGACTTGGTCGGATGTACGGGAGTAGCAGCCGACCGTTCACAGTGGGAGAGCTGCTCGACAGGCTTCGTCGAGCTGCAGGGGACCGCTGTGGTGTAGCTGTCGACCAGGGACCTCGATAGTTGCAACTGACTGGTCTGGGCGACGGGTGGGACGTCGACCAGGACCTGCAGCTCGACCGGGAGGTCTCCGGAGCATCCCGTCGACCTGCTGCTCGACCGGGAGGTCTCCGGAGCATCCCGTCGACCTGCAGTTCGACCGGGAGGTCGACGGAGCAGTCGGAAGGGGTCCGTCGACCAGGGGGTAGCTCGACGGGAGTTGTGGTCGACCAGAGGCACTTGGTGGTCGACCAGAGGGACCTGGTGGTCGACAAGAAGCAGTGGTGGTCGACCGGAAGCACCTGGTGGTCGACCGGGTCGACCGGGTAACCTACTCGACGAGTTCTGCGGAGGCACGCGAACGTGGTCGTGGTTGCGATGGCGCACGCGACTGCGGGCTGGTATCCCGGAGTCGATGTGGCTCGTCAGGCGCAGACAACAGCCGACGGATGCCCAACGAGGAAAGTCGGGTTAATCGTCTGCGCGCACCTGCGAGCGGGCACACTGCTGTGTTCTACGGGGCAACGCTGGACAGCCGCTCCGCTGCAGCGTTGGCACGCCGTCGACCTGCTCTGTTGGCAGGTCGCCTTTCTGCAGTGCTGGCGCGGCTCCTCTACACAACGCTGGCAGGCGGTCGA
The DNA here is from genome assembly GCA_947471745.1 of Closterium sp. Naga37s-1. Taxonomy (NCBI): domain Eukaryota; kingdom Viridiplantae; phylum Streptophyta; class Zygnematophyceae; order Desmidiales; family Closteriaceae; genus Closterium; species Closterium sp. Naga37s-1. The sequence continues at coordinate 2,564,683 of CANJKZ010000006.1, forward strand.
CCGTTCTGTGCTGGCGTTCAACTAGGCTAGCAACAGGGTTGCTAGGTGCCTGATGTAGTCATTGTTGTCATTGCTTGTTTAATCATTCTGTAATTTCGACTTTGCCTAGTGGAAACTCTTGCCGATTTCTCTCGTGAATGTGCAAGCACTAAGGAACTAAGCAAAGCTACGATCACTCCTAGTAGTTCGTGCCAACCCCCATAGTCTAGCTCACTACCGTTGTAGAGTGACTCTCCGCATGGTGCGGTGAGCGTGGACGGCCCCGCAAATACCTTCAGATAGGAGCCGACTTTTGCACCTACTAAGTCGTTCGTAGGCCGACAGCAGCGATAGTCGCCATGGTCGACCCCGTAGTTGATGCGGGCGTATCGGACACCTTGGAGGCACGTTTGGCTGACGCGAGGAGACGCCACGCGGATGGCGAGTACGGGACGATCCCCTTGGTGATCGCCGAGTTGGGCATCCGGTCGCAGTGGGCGACGGAACACCCTTCCCGTCCTGCTTCTCCTCGACTGGTGCGCAACGAAGGTGGCGTCGACGACGAGGTCGACGGGGGTGCACGAGTCAGCGGCAGCGAAGGCACGAGGCAGAGAGGGGTGATCAAGGTCGACGGTGTTGTCGACGGAATCCAGGCGCGAGTGCAGCGGTCGACGGCGACTGCAGGCAGCTCGCGTGCTGGCGTCGATGTTCGACGTCGCTCTCCTCTACGAAGCGGTGGAGGGCTCTCGGCGACGACGCATGTGACTGCAGGCGGGATTGCACCGGCGTATGGCTACTTCAAATTCTCGCCGGACCGGATCACCGTCGCACCGCTGCAAGGTCGACGGGACCTCATCACCTGGAGGGAGTCGATAGAACCTCAGCTGGAGGTCGCCGGGCTGAAGGGCTTCGCCGACGGCACCGTGCCAATTCCGCCCGAGGAGGATGTCGAGCTACGCGGGGAGTTTCGTTCTGCTCACCTGCTCACCTTCATGGTCATCTCGAGGTGCTGCTCGCCGGTGGTGCAGCTAGCGCTCAGGAGCTGTCGAGAACGACTGGATGCTGGTCACCAGGCATGGCGCTTCATCATGTCGACGTACCAGGTCCGGGACGACCTGTACATCGGGCAGCTGGAGGAGAAGATGACTCACATTCGGATGGGCGAGCAGGAATCGGCGACGGATTACTGCAACCGTGCTCGACGGATCTTGGCTGAGATGCGGATGGCGGGCGCCGAATACTCGACGGCGTCCTACATCACCCACATCGTCAAGGGCTTGCCGCGCAGCTACAATCTCATGAAGAGGATGATGATGGTGCCCGGCACGCATGAGTCCCTCGACGAGGACTCCATCACCAGCTATATTCTTCAAGATGAGGCGATGCAGGAGGCCGAACAGCCCACAGAGCTCCTTCCGCAGGCAAACTACGCTGCATCGACGAAGCTGAATCAATAGCAAGGGCAGCGCGGGAAGCCGGGCGGAGGTGGTAGCGGAGGTGGGCGGTCGACGAAGGACGTCGACGAGAAGCGGTCGACGCGGGACAAGGGTCGACGAGGTGGTGGTCGACGGCGGGAGTGCTGGATCTGCGGCGACCCCGACCATCTCTCCTTCGAGTGCCCCGACCGTGATGACAGCGACGAGGATGACAACAAGGGAGGCCGTGGTCGATCGGCCAGCCGTCGCCCCCGTCGAGATGCGAAGCCGCGCAACGAGAAGCAATCGTCGAAGAGGCGTCGTCGACGAAGGACGTCGACAGCTCCAGCGGCAAGAGCCGAGGCGACGGGGAGGCGCCGTGCTCGATGGTCAGCGTGGTGGAGCCGACGGTCTCGCTGGCGCCGGAGGCTGGCGAGGACTTCTAGGCAGTGGCGGCAGCTATGCAGGCCAACCCGATGGCGGTGCTGCTCGACAGCGGGTGCTCCCACCACCTGATGGGGACGAAGTCGGTCTTCGTCGACATGGGGCCGAGCGACGGGGTGAAGCACGTGCGTGGGTTCAACGGGGCATTGCAGCCTGTCGAGGGTCGCGGAACCGTCGCTCTGCAAGGGGAGGCCGGGAAGCGGGTCCTCATCCCCGACGTACTCTACGTTCCGGGCGTACAAGCGAACCTGCTGTCTGCTGGCCAGCTGAAGGAGAGCGGAGTGCTGCTGCAGGGCGATGGTGACGAGATGCTGCTCGTCGCCGCGACCGGGGATGTGCTCGGTCGAGCACGCTACACCGGACGAGTCCTCTGCACCGACCTTCGCCCCTGATCGACACAGTCGCAGTCGACCGAGGTGGTAGCTTTGCAGACGATCGTCTCGGCGACGAAGACGACCCCCGATAGGATGCATGCGCGGCTCGCACACGTCAGCATCGACACGATCAAGAGCTCGGCAAAGCATGATGTTGCTACTGGGCTCGACATCACGTCGTCGACCGGAGCAGACCCGCCGTGTGTCTCGTGCGTCGGAGGAAAGCTGGCGCGGCACACCTTCCCTGCCAAGGGCTCGGACGCAGCGGAGGCGCTGGCCGTCGTGCACATTGACTTGTGCGGGCCATTTCGGGTGGCTGCCAAGGATGGCAGCTTGTACTTCCTGCTGCTGAAGGATCGCCATACTCGATTTGTATGGGCAATGCCGGTCGCTAAGAAGAGCGACGTGCTGCGGGAGTTCCAGCGGTGGCTGGTGCTGGTGGAACGGCAGTCGAAGAAGTCGGTGCTGTCGCTTCGATCCGATCGAGGAGGGGAGTTCCTCGGGAAGGCGTTCACCGACTTCGTCGACGGGAAGGGCATCGTCCACGACCTGACGTGCCCCTACACTCCGCAGCAGAATGGCATGGCTGAGCGGGAGATGCGCACAGTCGTCGAGTCCGTGCGGACGATGCTGCTGCACATGGGCGTGCAGCACCACTGGTGGCACCTTGCTCTACGACAAGCGGTCTGGGTGCGCAACTGCTTGGAGCGGTCGATGACGCCGCCGGGGACGACTCCGTACCAGCTGCTCACCGGGCAGAAGCCCGACCTTACGCTAGCGCGGGTGTGGGGCTGCATGGTGCAGTTCATGGTTCCCGAGCAGCAGCGCGGTGGGAAGCTGGTGCTGAAGGCTCGTTGGGGGCTTCACCTGGGTGTGTCGCCGGAGAGCAAGGGCTGGGAGGTGCTTGACCTGACCGACAACAAGGTGGTCACGTCGGTCGAGGTGATCTTCTACGAGACGCTGTCGCTGGAGGTGTGGAAGGCGAAGTATGGGCCGGCGTCGGAGCGGACGCAGGCACACCCGCCGACGGACACCTCGACGGCAACGGTTCCACTGCTCGCCGAAGTCGACGAGCCTGTTGATGAGGATGTTGTGGAGGTTCTTCCACCTCCCCCTGTTCTTGCTCCTCCCTCTCCCGTCGCAGATCGACCTGCTTCGACACCTGTGTCGGCCACCGGCGATGAGGGGAGCCTTGAGGTGTCGCCTGTGGCGCCGGCCAGTGGCATCGCTGGCGGACGACCAGGCGACAAGCTCGTCGACCATGATGGGAAGCCGTCGAAGACAGGGGAGCACCAGACAGGGGAGCCGGTCGAACAGGAGGCAACAGCAGGGGTACACTCGACAGGGGAGCAGCAGCCGGAGCGGTCGACAGGGGAGCTGTCGAAGTCAGCAGCAGACGAGCAGTCGGTCGAAGGGTCGAAGTAGCTGGTCGACGACGAGGACGTCGATGAGGAAGGGGAGCAGTCGGCGGGTGAGGAGTCCACCGACAGCGACGTGGTGGAAGTGCCAATCACGAAGCTTGAGCCGCGACGCACAGGTCGAGCTCGACGGCCGCCGGAGCGGTTGAGCTTCCACGCCTGCCTACCGCCAGCTGCCTTCACCACGGTGTACGACGAGGTCGACGACGACCTGTTGTACGACGATGCCGAGGAGGATGAAGACCTGCCGGAGCTCGACCCTGATGTGCATGCTGACCCCGAACATCGCTGGGACATCGCCACGATGACGGTGAAGGAGGCGCTGTCGAGCTGGAAGGGCGAGGCGGTGAAGGCCGCCATGGAAGAAGAGATCCGCAGCCTCATTGGTATGGGGACTTGGGAGCTGGTCGAACGCCCACGCGGGGTGAACATCATGAAGAACCGGTGGGTGCTGACGACCAAGTACCGCAGAAGGCGAGGCTGGTTGTGAAGGGCTTCACGCAGGTGTACGGTGCCGACTACGACGAGACGTACTCGCCGGTGAGCAGCTACGTCACGCTGAGGATCTTCCTCAGCATCGTCGCCGTCCTCGACCTCAACCTGATGCAGCTCGACATGAAGAACGCTTTCTTGCAGAGCAAGCTCGACAGGGTGCTCTACATGTACCAGCCGGACTACTTCGACGACGGGACCGGCCGGGTGTGTAAGCTGTTGAAGAGCCTCTACGGGCTGAAGCAGTCGCCGCTGCTGTGGTACAGGGCTCTCGACAGTGTGCTGCTGGGCGCTGGCTGGAAGAAGAGCCAGGTCGACGAGGCGCTCTACTTCAAGGCCGGCGACGACGCAGTGACCTGCTGGGTGCTGGTCTACGTCGACGACCTGCTCGCCGCCAGCAGCAGCACCGCGATGCTGAAGGAGCTGAAGGAGCTGCTGGAGGCCGCCTTCGAGCTGCGTGAGATCTCGCCGGTGGTGAAGTACCTTGGGCTGGAGATCGTGCGCGACAGGCCGGCCAGGAAGCTGTGGCTGCACCAGCAGGGCTACGCCGACAAGCTGCTCAGGCGCTTCATCGACGAGGAGCAGGGCGGTCGAGTCCCGAAGACGTCGATCTCGGTCGACGCCTACGCTCAGCTGACGTTCGACGACGAGGAGGCTCAGGAGCGCGAAGAGGAGGAGTACCGGCAGAAGGTCGGCTCGCTGCAGTTCGCGGTGACGACGACGAGGCCGGACATTGCGTTCGCCTGCAGCAAGCTGGGGAGCGGCCTCACGGTGAGGAGCGACCAGCATTGTGTGAGAATGAACGAGAATGGATGACTAAGGAATGAGTGTGATACAAATATGAAACCCTAGAATTGTGTACCCCTTAGTATCTAACCCGCTACAGCCTACACACACTAGACCATATAAGACTGTGCACGTGTGTCTCTTCTGCAGCTCGGACTTCACGTGGGCGAGTCCAGCAGTGTCAGTTGTGGCAAAGACCAAGTCGTCGACGTACACGAGGATGTAGAACGGCGGCAAAGAGGTGTCGGTGCGTAGAAACAGCGACGGGTCGGCAGTAGAAGGAGCAAACCCAAGAGCCGCAAGTGTAGTCCTCAGTGTGTCGTGCCACTCACGGGGCGCCTGGCGGAGACCGTAGACTGGCCGCCGGAGGCTCCACTGGGTACCAGGAGGAAACGACCCAGTGAAGCCAGGTGGGCGGCGCAGCCAGATCTCCTCGTGCAGGCTGCCCTGCAGGAAAGCAGTGCTGAAGTCAAGAGAGTGAAGCTCGTAGTCGCGCTGAGCGGCTATGTGCAGCAGCACCCAAAGAGTGGTCATCTTCGGGGTGGGAGAGAAGGTCTGAAAGTAGTCAACTCCCTGTCGCTGACTGAAGCCTCGAGCCACGTAACGCGCCTTGAAGACAGGCGGAGAACCCGGCGGCCGCTTCACCCTGAAGATCCACATGCCACTGACGATGTTCGCCCCAGGTGGGGGAACCTCGTCGACGTAGGTGCCTGTGGACTTCCAGGAAGCCATCTCTGCGTCCATGGCTGACTGCCACTGTGAGGAGTAGGGACCCTCGATCGCCTCAGCGTACGATCGAGGAGTCGGGATGTCTGGTGCATCCGGGTCTCCCTCAGGGGCAAGCAGCATGGACACGAGATGAGGTGAAGCAGCAGCAAAACACTGGAACTCCTCCTGCCTGTCCTCAAGGACGTCCGTGCCAAGGGCACACTCACCCCCGACGGACGGAGGACAGACAGACTCAGACTTAGCAACAAGACTAGCAGCGTAGTCTAGACGACAGCGAGCAGCGAAGTCGACAAGCTCAGCAACTAAGGCAAACGCAGCAGTGGACTCAAAGGAAGGGTCAGTGATAACAGTAGCAAGGAGACGCGTGACAGTAGGACTGGTAGCACGAAGGGAGTCCGACTCCGGGTCAGGAAGAGCAGGAAGAGAGGACTCTGGAGGAGACGGCAAAGGGACACGTAGCGGAGCAGTGGAAGGACGCAGAGACATCCGGTGCGTACCGGGGACAGGAGGAGGACGCTGACGCGAACCACGACCACCAGTGCGAGCAGCACGGTCAGGCGACGCAGGACGAGACGCAGGCTCACGACGCTCAGCAAGACCTCCAGTAGGACCAGTGTAGGGAGAAGGAGCAGGCAGAGGGGAGGCGGGCTGTAACTGTGACTCGGACAGGACAGGCGGTGGACACTCTAAGGGAGGAGTAGGACTAGTAGAGGGCGGAAGACCAAGAACCTGCTCAAGGAGCGGAACGAAGTACGGCCGCGGCCGTGCAGCACCCCCAGAACCAGCAGGAACAGCAGCTCCAGCACCAGCACCCCCAACGGCAGCACCAGCTCCAGTAGCACCCCCAGCTCCAGCCGCGCCAGCAGCACCAGCTCCAGCAGCGCCAACACCAGCACCCTCAGAAGCACCAGCACCAGCAGCACCTCCAGCGCCAACACCCCCAGCAGCTCCAGCTCCAGCTCCAGCACCTCCAGCAGCTCCAGCACAAGGAGTACCCGCAGGCCCAGCAGCTCCAGTACCTCCAGTACGAGCACCTCCGGGACCCATGGAACCAGCACCCTCAGCAGCAGTAGAACCTCCAACTCCAGCAGCACCTCCAGCTCCAGTAGCACGGCTCCAGCGCCGAGCAAACCACTCGCGCAGCTCCTGTGGAGAGAGTAGCTCCCGCCGGGACGAAGCACCCGAAGGACCTCCAGACCCAGTACCGCCAGACGCCACACGAGCAGGCCAAGCACCCTCAGGCTCCGCACCCCCAGTCTCAGCACCCCCAGGCTCACCACCCCCAGGCTCAGCACCCCAAGGCTCAGCACCCCCAGAGTCAGCACCCCCAGGCTCAGCACCCCCAGGCTCAGCACCCCAAGGCTCAGCACCCCCAGAGTCAGCACCCCCAGGCTCAGCACCCCCAGACCCCGCATCCGCAGGCGCAGCACCCCCAGCAGTACCAGAGTCAACAGCTACCTCGACAGGCTCGACTGCGTCTACCTAGGACACACCTGAGGGGGCAGGACCCTGAGGGGGAAGGGGGTCTACCTGGGGGGGACCTGGCGCGAGGAAGAGCGGAGGCGGGGGGAGGGGTGCAGTGCGGTAGGGGAAGAGACGGTAGTAGGGAACCGACTCGTCAAACGTGACGTCCTGGGAGGACAGAACACGGCGCGAGGTGGGGTGGTAAAACTGCCAACTAGGCGCGTCAGGGGGGAAGCCAAGGAAGACGCAGGGAACAGCACGAGGGGACAGCTTGTCCGCAGACAAGTCGCGAACAAACGCCCGAGATCCCCAGACACAGAACGCAGACGCATCGCCAACCTTCCCCGTCCACCGCAGAGCAGGGGAGGTCTCCGGCATGGAGACTCGGGGCTGAAGGTTGATCTGATGCGCCGCGTACTGAACCGCGAACGGCCACAGAAAATGGGGAGCAGCCGCATGGATCATGGACGTACGAGCGACGTCCATGACCATGCCAATGCGGCGCTCAGCAATCCCATTTTGCTGTGGAGAGGCCGGAAGCGTGAACGTCTGGCGGATGCCTCGTGCACGACAGAAGGCTCGCAGAAGGTCAGAGGAAAACTCTCCGCCTCTGTCGGAGTGCAGACGCAGAACAGGAAAGTCCGAGCCGAAACTCTCTCTGAGCTGGAGACGAGCTGCGCGGATCCAGTCGATCAACACCTCAGTGACGTCACCCTTGCTGCGCAAGGGGAACACCGTGGTGTAATGCGAGTAGTCGTCAACCACCAGCAGGAAGTAACGCTCGTGACCCTGTCCACGGACGCGGGCCGGGCCCCACACGTCCATGTGAAGCGTCTGCAGCGGAGCCTCTGTCGGAGGAAACTCGGAGGAGTGAGGTGCGGCGCGCTGCCGCCCCTCGACGCAGGGAACGCAGGTAGGGGCAGGCCCCGGAGGAAGGGGAGGGAGGGACCGGGGGAGACCAGAGAGGACACGGGAGGCCATGCCTCGGAGACGAGGCAGGGAGGGGTGCCCAAGGCGGTGGTGCCAGAGGAGAGTCTGGTGAGACAGGAGGCGACACGAGCAGGGGGCAGACTCAGGGCCAGACCTGGACGCGGCAGTAAACACCTGACCCGACGCAGCTACCTGACCAGACTCAGTGACCGGAGAAGACTCAGTGGTCAGTGTGTACAGGCTCGATCCCGGCCGACGGGTAAACGTGGCCAAGTGTCGGCCCGACCGAGTACACGTACAGTGGGTCACACACTGACTCGCAGGTCAGCACCACTCACCAAGTTCGTAGAGAACGAGGGGAGGTAAAGACCTGACAGGGTGCCAGAAGGGGCCGCCGGACACGGTAGGACAGTGGAGTAGTGGGCAAGAACAGGACCCCCAGAGGGGTCTGCCAGAGAGACCGCCACTGGCCGACTAAGTGGCGTGAGTGTGGTGCGGTCTCGAAAGAAGGAGCGGGAAGCACCCGAGTCAAGGGTGAAGGTGTGACAGGCCTGAGCCGACGTGGTACCTGAGAGAGCAGACGCACCAGCACCTGGGGCAGCAGACGCACTGGCACCTAGAGCAGCAGCCTCACCAGCACCTAGAGCAGCAACCTCAATGCCCGGGTCAGGCGGGACACACAGGTAACAGTCACCCTCATCACTAGTAGACACAGCATACATGGCAGCAAGAATAGCATCAAAGTCTAGATCAAAGATTGCAACCCCCGACCTAAAGAGCTCGCCCCAGCAAGGGATCTCAGTGGCGCCAGGGAACTGGAGACGCCAAGCGTCCGTCAGGCGGCCGAAGCAGCGCTGGGTGGGGTGCGGGCCTCCGCACGTCTCACCAGTGCGGTCGCCGGTACGCAGGACGTAGGTACAAGGACCAACACCCCCAGCCAGCTGACGCGCAGCGTACCACTCACGAAGCTGCTGGGGGGACGGGGTCTCACGAGCGCGCTGCTGCTGCTGGCGCGGACCACCACCGGAGCCACCTCTCTGCGCAGAGCCACCCCGACCAGCGCCACCGCCGCCGCCGCCACCTCCACTACCGCCGCCACCGCCGCCTCCTCCGCTCCCGCCGCCACCGCCGCCGCCTCCTCCGCCTCCACTGCCGCCACCGACACCCCCACTCCCGCCACCACCCCAACCACCACCTCCACCCCCTCCGCCGCCTCCACCGCCACCTCCACCGCCCCCGCCAGCTCCTCCAGCGCCCTTGCCCCCCTTGCCCTTGCCAGTGCGGCGTCTCCCGCTAGGGGCAGACGCCGCGCCGACCGACTCAAGACCAACTAGGTCGGCCGCATCAGCAGAGGCAACAGAGGGCAAGAGGGGGGAGGGGGAACACCCCTCAAAGAAGGGGGTACGAGGGTCACCACGAGAGGCTCCTACAGCGACTATACTCTTCTCAGCTGCCAGGAGGCGCTCCTCGAGGAGGTCAACGGTGAGAGTGGTGGGGCAAACAGAGAGGAAGTGGTCCCTGACCGAGCGAAGGGAGTCAGGGAGCCGGGTGACTATGTAGTAGAGGGTGATGTACATGGGGGGGGGGGTTCTTGGCGCAGAACTCAGCAGGAAGTGCAGCGCGGTAGCGTGTGTCACTAGTGCGAAGGTGCGTAGTGAGGTCAGCGACTGTGGGAAAAGCGACGAGGTCAGGGAACAGGTACGGCAGCATGAGGCGGCTAAGGGCAGCAGTGGCAGGGGAAGAGTAGCATGCAACTACAGCGTCGTACAAGGTTTAGCACTCTTGTACTGACTAAAGTGCGCACGCTCAGCGGTCGGTAAGTGACGGCGCACAGCAAGATGGGCAGTAGCATCGCGTGTGGCCCACTGTGAGCGAACAGTGCTGTCAGCATCAGCAGGCGGGGCAGGGGAGGCACCAGACGTGAGATCGAACAGGGAGAGACCGTCTGCCCTATCGCACTGTAGGAAAAGCTGCAGGTCATCGACCCAGACCTCAAAGTCAATAGCTCGACCCTCAGCATCAAAGGTAAAGATACTGGGGGTAGCCATGACAGCAGCAGCCTAGCGGTGAGAGCAGCAGGCTAGAGGTGGCGCAGTAGCAGAGGTGCTGCGCGAAAGTGCTCTTACCAGACCGTTGGTTAAGGCTGCAGCGGCAGTTGTGGCCGCGGCTCGACGGCGGCGGCTACTCGAGGGCGGCAGCGGCTCGGCGGCTCGGTGGCGGCTCGGCGGCACGGCGGCGGCTCGGCGGCTCGGCTTCGCGGCGGCTCAGCTGCTCGGCGGCGGCGGCTCGGCCGTGGCGGCTCGACGGTGGCAGCGGCTGCTGCGGCTCGGCAGTTCGGCGGCTCGCCGGCGGCCGCAAGAGGGCGGCAGGAGGGCCACGAGAGGGCGGCGACGGGGCCGCGATGGCGGCGACGGGGCCGCAAGGGCGGCGACGGGGTCGTTGAGGGCGGCGACGGGGCCGCGAGAGGGCGGCGGCAGGGCCGCAAGGGCGGCGACGGGGCCGCTGTGGACGGCGACGGGGCCGTGAGAGGGGCGGCGACGGGGCCGCTGAGGGCGGCGACGGGGTCGCTGCGGGCGGCGAAGGGGCCGCTGAGGGCGGCGACGGGGCCGCAAGGGCGGCGACGGGGCCGTGAGAGGCGGCGACGGGGCCGCTGCGGGCGGCGACGGGGCCGCTGCGGGCGGCGTCGGGGCCGCTGAGGGCGGCGTCGGGGCCGCTGCGGGCGGCGACGGGGCCGCTGAGGGCGGCGACGGGGCCGCTGCGGGCGGCTACTGGGCCGCTGCGGGCGGCTACTGGGCCGCTGAGGGCAACGACGGGGCCGCTAAGGACGGCGACGGGGCCGCAATGGGCGGCGACGGGACCGCCAAGGGCGGCGACGGGGCCGCTAAGGGGACGCGACTCGACGGGAGGACGGCCCACGGGGCGCGCCTCGGGCAGGGGCGACTCGCACTCCGGGCAGGAAAAAAAAAATTCAGTGGTGGGCCCTAGGAAGCGTTCCCACTATGGAACCTGCTCTGATATCATGTGAGAATGAACGAGAATGGATGACTAAGGAATGAGTGTGATACAAATATGAAACCCTAGAATTGTGTACCCCTTAGTATCTAACCCGCTACAGCCTACACAGACTAGACCATATAAGTCCGACACATTGGCGCGAGGTCGACCGCTGCCTCACCTACCTCGCCGACACCCGCGACACCGCCCTAGAGTTCGGCGGTGGACCAGAATCGTTGGAGCTGATTGGCTACGTCGATGCCGACGACGCGTGCGACAAGCAGAACCGGACGAGCACTGGAGGCTACGTGTTCGTCTACGGAGGGGCCGCCGTCTCCTGGTCGAGCTCGCGCATCAAGTGCGCGACATTGTCATCGACCGAGTCGGAGTACGTGGCGGCCACGGATGCCGGCAAGGAGGGGCGTCGACTTCGCTTCCTCCTTGCGGAATTCAAGCTGCTCGACGCTGGAAAGCCGACCATCCTCCGCGTCGACAACGAGTCGGCAATCACGGTCGTTGAGGGCTTGGGGTTGACGGGCAACCTCAAGCACATGGAGCGATGCTACGCCTGTCTGCAGCACATGGTGAGGCGCGGGAAATTCGTGCTGAAGTACATCCCGACCACCGAGCAGCCGGCGGACTTTCTGGCGAAGGCGCTGCATTTTCCGGCTTTCAACCGGTGCTCGGTCGCCATCGGCCACGTTCATCTGGCGACGGCGACGGCGGTGACGGCGTGCTGTGTGTGGGGTGCACGCCGAGGACGAGTTTTCTCTGTGAAGTACTGCCGTGTGGGCTGGAGGCCCAAGCGTGAGCGCGGCAGGGGAGTGTTAACGGGAGTGGAGTGTTGGCCCCGCCCTCGCTTGGGCAACGCCGACGACTTGGTTGGATGTACGGGAGTAGCAGTCGACCGTTCACAGTGGGAGAGCTGCTCGGCAGGCTTCGTCGAGCTGCAGGGGACCGCTGTGGTGTTGCTGTCGACCAGGGAGCTCGATAGCTGCAACTGACAGGTCTGGGCAACGGGTGGGACGTCGACCAGGACCTGCAGCTCGACCGGGAGGTCTTCGGAGCATCCCGTCGACCTGCTGCTCGACCGGGAGGTCTCCGGAGCATCCCGTCAACCTGCAGTTCGACCGGGAGGGTCGACGGAGCAGTTGGAAGGGGTCCGTCGACTAGGGGGTAGCTCGACGGGAGTTGTGGTCAACCAGAGGTACTTGGTGGTCGACCAGAGGGACCTGGTTGTCGACCAGAAGCAGTGGTGGTCGACCGGAAGCACCTGGTGGTCGACCGGGTCGACCGGGTAACCTACTCGACGAGTTCTGCGGAGGCACGCGAACGTCGTCGAGGTTGCGATGGCGCACGCGACTGCGGGCTGGTATCCCAGAGTCGATGTGGCTCGTCAGGCGCAGACAACAGCCGACGGATGCCCAACGAGGCAAGTCGGGCCAATCGTCTGCGCGCACCTGCGAGCGGGCACACTGCTGTGTTCTACGGGGCAACGCTGGACAGCCGCTCCGCTGCAGCGTTGGCACGCCGTCGACCTGCTCTGTTGGCAGGTTGCCTTTCTGCAGTGCTGGCGCGGCTCCTCTACGCAACGCTGGCAGGCGGTCGACCGAGCTGTGCTGGCGGTCGACTAGGCTAGCAGCAGGGTTGCTAGGTGCCTGATGTAGTCATTGTTGTCATTGCTTGTTTAATCATTCTGTAATTTCGACTTTGCCTAGTGGAAACTCTTGCCGATTTCTCTCGTGAATGTGCAAGCACTAAGGAACTAAGCAAAGCTACGATCACTCCTAGTAGTTCGTGCCAACCCCCGTAGTCTAGCTCACTACCGTTGTAGAGTGACTCTCCGCTGTGAGAGTCACGAGCAGAAAGTTTAGAACAAGAAAGAGAGGTTTGCACTAGCAGCAATTGAGATACGTATAGGAAACCCTAGTTGGGTTGTACTCGCTATAGAGTACCCCACTGCAGGCTAGACAATTACATCATTCTGACACACCCCCATAGCCAAAGTGGGGTGTAATCAACACAAGCAGTCATAAAATAGTTCACAAGCCCAAGTAAAGCTAGAGGTAGTCACAGAGGGCATGTGAGGAGGAGGAGGGACTGTGAGAGGAGAGGAGATGGGAGGCGACGGCGGAAGCTGCAGAGACACAGGAGCTGCTGGCTCAGTGGCTACCGAAGCAATGGCCCGTACTATAGGAGTAACTGGCTCCGCGGAGATTGTAGCCTCCTGACTGGAGCAACTGACCCACAGGCGACTGGCGACTACCGGAGATTGTAGCCTCCGGACTACTGGTGCTGCTGGCGACACGACTGCGACCTCCGCTCAACCTCCGCCAACTGCCCCACGCCCCTAGCACACACCCCCTGCTGCACCCCTAGCTCCACTCCCACGTCACCCCCCTGGCTCCACTCCGACGGCTCCAACACATCCACCCCCCTCAGCGGTAGCTGCAGCACTGGGAGACGGAGGAGGAGGAGGAGCAGGGGACGGCGCACAGAAACTGCACCCCCATACCCCCCACCCCCAAACCCTAATTCAGGAGAACGGGCAGCAGCAGGGGTGGGGCGCCGTCAGAAGCACGGGGGACAGCGGGCAGATCAGGGGCAGAGAAGAACGGGCCGCCCACGGGCCTGGCACAGCCAGACGAACCGCGCGCAGGCGGCCCGAGCCGCGCGCGGGCCTGGCGCAGCCCGTACGGGCCGCGCGCGGGCCGGGCGCAGCCCGTACGGGCTGCGCTCGGGGCTAGCGCAGCCCGCGCTGGCCGGGACGGGCGACCGGGGACGACGGGCTGGTCCCCGTCGCCCGTCGAAGCGCCCCCCGGGGGCGACGTGCGGACCGACGGGGCAGAAACCCGCCGCGCGCCTCGGGCTGCACGGCAGGCAGAGAACCACCGCACGCCCCGGGGCGCACGGCGGGCAGAAAACCGCCACGCGCCTCGGGGCGCACAGCGGGCAGAAAACCGCCGCACGCTCCGAGCGCGCGGCGGGAAGAAAAATCCGTCGCACGCCATGGGGCGTGCAACACACAGAGTAGCAGTGGCAGCGGAAGCAGTGAGGTGGTGGGCCTATACACAGGAACGACCCAGGAGGGTCGACCTGCTCTGATAGCATGTGAGAGTCACGAGCAGAAAGTTTAGAACAAGAAAGAGAGGTTTGCACTAGCAGCAGTTGAGATACATATAGGAAACCCTAGTTGGGTTGTACTCGCTATAGAGTACCCCACTGCAGGCTAGACAATTACATCATTCTGACATCCGCAGACGCTTCTTGGGTTGACGACTTGGCTACGCAGCGGTCATCGCAGGGTTACACTTTCAGCCTTGGCTCCGGTTCTGTTTCGTGGCAGTCTACCCGCTCGTCTTCTGTTCTCAGCTCCAGCTGTGAGGCTGAGATCTACGCAAGGGCCATGGCTGCACAGGAGCTACGCTGGCTCACCTACCAACTGATTGACCTGGGCGAGGCGCCTCGTTCTCCTCCAGTTCTATACGTCGACAACAAGGCAATGCTTGCCTTGTGTCGCGAGCAGAGACTGGAGCACAGAGCGAAGCACATCGCTCTTCGCTACTTCCTTGCTCGAGAGTTGCAGCAGCGTGGTCAGCTTCGTCTTGTTTACGTAGCCTCTCAGGCCAACACTGCTGATATCTTCACCAAGGCACTTCAGCCTTGTGACCATCAGCGGTTCTGTACTGTTCTAGGCCTTGTGCCCACTTGGCCTCACTTGCTCACTTCTTGACTTTGCTTGTACTGTGATCTCTATATATATACCTGCAAGCTTACACTTGCTAGGTTGTGATCTCTGTCTTGCTTATTCTGCTTTATATAACTCTGCATGTGAACTGGCCTTGTGGCCGCTTGCTTGTGCTTGGAATGCGTGGTGACGTTGTGATCCACCCTGAGCTTGCTTTGCTCTTCTTGACTGGTCTTGTGACCTCTTGTTCTCCCCCACTTTGCCTATGGGGGTGTGTCAAACTTATGTGCTTTAGTCTGTGTAGGCTGTAGCGGGGTAGACGATATGGGGTACAATACTTTTAGGTTAACTACTTGTACCCACCTCTTTCCTAGTCCATTCCATTCAGAATTCTCACAGAACCTTCCCGAATTCGATAGAAGGCAATTCGGTGGCAACCGAAAGGCCTGGAATCCGGAACACGCAACCTGGTTCGGTGAATAACTATAATAAAATGTAGGAAAGCACCTATTCTAGGAAATTAAGCAAAAACATGCATTACAAAATATACCTAAGCTAGATATAGCAGGATAAGGTTAAGGCAAGCAAGCAAAGCTAGCATAATCCGTCGTACTCTCACAGCCTCACCGGCGGCCGATGTGACATGGTCGGTGTCAAGCGAGTCGACAAAAAAAATGGAGCTGACTTCAAGGGACATGACTCCAGGGGAGCCAAATTTAGGGGAGCAGAGAAGTCGACTCATGGGGGGAAGTCGGCAGGGGAACCAACAACAGGGGAGAAACTCGACAAATGTTCGTCGAGAGTCGTGGTGGTGGTCATCAGTGAGTCCTACGATAATGACGGGGAGCAGACTGACGACAGCGATCTGGTGGAGGTCCCGGTCGACAAGCTGGCACCGCGACGGTCCACTCGCCCCAGCATCGGAAAGCCACATGAACGGTTGTGCTACCATGCCTGCATGCCGCCGTCCGTCCACAGCATGCTGTTCGACGATGTGCACGTCGACGTCGAGTAGGCCGAGCTCGACCCCATTATGCACGCCGACTTGGAAAGACAATGTGACATCGCAGCCATGACGGTCAAAGAGGCGTTGGCGAGATGGAAGGGCAAGGCGGTGAAAGCCACAATGGACGAGGAGATTCGGAGTCTTCTTGCCAATGGCAAGGAGAACTTGTTGAGCGGCCTCACGGTGTCAACGTAATGAAGAACCGATGGGTGCTGATGACCAAATATTACGTTGACGACACGATCGTCCGCTAGAAGGACCGCCTGGTCGTAGAAGTATTCATACAGGTCTAGAACGTCGAATCTCCGCAGAGCTGGCGATATCAATTTGGCGCTGTTGGCGGATAATACACCGGTGACTCCGTATTTTCAATGCCGATATCTTCATATTGTTTGGTATCTACCCTTGGTCAAGCTAAATTATAAGTATATACTTTTGGGTTTACTGGGGGGAGTTCCCATCACAAGGTAACGGCAAGCAATAGCTTTGTCATTGCTAATCCACCCTTTCATTCGGATCACTAAGTGCGAGTTTCATTAGACCGAATGTCATGTGGTTGTATTCTGATAGCCCAGCTGTCTCTGGGTGTTCGCCTTATCTACCCTAAAGGCATTTAGGGTGTCTTTAAAAGGAGGCTTTTCGCATTGTAATAGTTTCCGAGACTCTACACCTGGTCCGCGGTAAATTAACCGCGCGAACGTTTTTTTTCCAGCCCCCCTTTGTGCATTTCTGTCTAATTCGACAGTCACTCAGAGACTGCAGGGCTACAAGTAAACAGCCAGGATTCATTTCTGTCCAGCGCTCTCGTACTTAGTGATCAGTGATAAGGGCGGGATTGGTTTTAAACCAAGTTTCGGCTTTCCTGGCAAGTGAGGGTAGTCATGATTTTACCCCCTCTGAATCCGAAACTACCTTTCAAAACTAGCTTGACCGAGGGAAAGTACACCACGTTGTAAAGATAACGCCGGAGAATTTACCGCAAACTAGGTGTATTCAGTTGTTGAAAATAACGCCGGCATTTGTCCTGAGTGAACAGTTTGTAGTGTGTTACAGTTTTTGTGGGCAATTTCCTCGCCGGTCGAGGGCTCAAAGTTCCGCATCCGACGTCGGGATTGACGCCCGCCGGCGTTGTCCAGCTGACCTCGGGGCGGGGAGAACAAAACCTAACGTCCATCCGCCGTCACTGTACGTTGTAACAAAACTCTAACGGCACGATCTGGCGCCGTAGCTGGGATTTGAAACTGCTGGTTGGTCTGGATTCGTCAGATTTTGCCCTCTCCCACCAGATTGTCCCCTCCGAATTGCTGGCTGGATCGACTGGATGCGCGCGTCGCGAATGTGAGGCCCATGTGGATTTCTCTGTCAGTGCCATGTCTGTCATCAGTTTTTCACCTTGCCGAAAGTGGAGGCATTGGTCACGATTACAGAACATATGTTCTGTACATGTATAGGCTAATTTAGCTTGGCAGAATATGTTTCCGAAATACTGTACCACGGTGCAGGTTGTTTCGTGTTCAGCTCCAATACACTTGCATGGCAAACCTGCCCTCAATCAAGCTCATTGTTGGTGTCAATCAACCAAGGAGCACCACGACCAGGGCAGTCGATGTGTTTGGAAGCACCCGGACGAATCAGGGTAGCTTGCGTGTAGCAGGGCTAGTCCAAATCCAATCCTTAAGCTTCAGGGCTGGAAGTAATACTCCCCTGTAGGGAAAAAGAACTTCCTTCCCACTCCTTGTTACAAAGCGCCTCATACTCCACGGCCTCCCCTCCTAACTACCGAGGACAATTTGTTGGTGGAGGATGGAATTATCCAGGCTACACCAAACTTCTTCCGTTAACCTCAGGAACACACGTACAGCTGGCCCTTTAGACTCGGGATTAGCCCACCCAGCACTTAAGGAATCAGGACAGGATTTTCGGGAATCCTTCAATTTCAGAGTTTTCTGCCAGACTAGCCCAAAAAGTTCAGGGCAAACAGGGAAAATGCCTTGGTAGCGACAGCCCCACGACCGAGAGTACTGTACAAATCATAACAGAGTAAGTAAGGGTTGTGGAGCAAATATGTTCCATGTCGGGTTGTGGAGCGGAATGATGCC